>JAHLJT010009355.1:141283296-141303923 GCA_031308135.1 Acheta domesticus | reverse complement strand
TTTTTATGACGAAAGAGTGATTTATTTCTTTAATTTTAAAATGTATGGTTAATACATGCTGACAGTAGAATGTTCAAGATATACACTATTAGATAGCTGCAGCAGATTTTTTGACAGGAAAAACTTATATAGTGAGCCCTTGATATCGAAAAAAGATACTTTTTGCTACTATAAATCAACTTCCTCAAATATGTTGTGTAGTCAGAATACACGTTCTGTGGGTCCTTTATACCGAAAAAGTGGTGGCAAAATTTTCCAATCTCAAGTTCTTCCATTCATTTTGAAGGTATTCTCTTGTGAGTAATTTATTTTGACACTCATTGACGTCAAACCAACTAGGAGGACGAGGTCTTAAAAATAATTCACATTTATTGCATAAACTGTGGCTAACTGGCCCTGGAGCCATTTTTCTTCCTTTTATTCTTGTCATTTCTCAACTGAAGAAGTCTAATATAAACGGATTTATGCAGCTTGAATGCCAGAAAGTCTTATTTAAACGTTTCTTTTCAAGAAATGTAACACGCTTAATTCTGTGATAAAAAAGTATTCTATTGCGCGTATAATTAATAGTGTAATGGAAGTAAACTACGAAGACTTGTTGAATTCGATATTTACATTCAGTATTTACATCCTTTTTAACTAACTCACATTAATACACATTTTCATGTACTTTTCGACATGATTTGTATTAATCTTAAAACATTATGGAAGAATCCAAAAGTTCACGCGATAAATTGACATTTGAGTCAATAACACTGCCGTAATTTGGCTGGCGGAAGATACATTTCGCAGAGGAGCGGTCATCTGCGATACTTAATTTTTAAGAACCTTTCGAATAAATTATTCCACTGGCCTGAACAAGCCATAAACTGACCGAACATACTTAAGAATACTAATTTAATTTGAGGTCATTTAGATCAATGTGTAAGCAGTGCCGCAATGTGATAATAATTTATTCTAAATAGAGCCTGAAAATGGAAGCATTCCATCTTCACTTTCAAGCAGAAATGACTGTGAAGAATCTACAAGTCACAAATATTTATTAAACGTTATTTTATTGAAAGGCTATGACTGGTTTGCAGCCGATGACGGCATGACCAGAGAACAGTGCAGTGTTGCAACACTTTCGCCCTCGCAACCAACCGCCTTGCTCACGACTCTCCAGTACCCCTCGCTCTTCGACTTATTTTCGCCCCGCCCGGCCTCGCCCAGCCCCGCCCGCTCCACCCCCCGCTCCACCCCACCCCAGCCGCCCCTGCCGCACTCCTCCCTGCTCCGCCCCGCCCCCGTCCCCGCCACGCCCTGCTCTGCTCCGCATTGCCCTTCCCCTTCCCCTGCCCCTTTTAGCCTACCCCTACCCACACCCCCTCTTTCCCATGTCCCCTCCCCTTCCCAGCCCCTGGCCACGTCACCCCTTCCCCCTCCTTCCCTTGGTCCCTCCCGCCTCCTCTTCCGCCCCTCACCTCACCCTTTGCCATCGCCACTCCCACCGCCACCGCCCACGCCCCGCCCCGCCGCACGACTTTGCTCTCTCCGGATGGTGCGACGTCACGTCTGCTACTGCACGAAGCTGCCCCCATGCAGTCACGCCCGAGCCACATCTCTTTTTATTCACATCGATATTTCTATTGAAGTGTGAAAGGAAAAATGGAAGTAATATTGTAGAAAATAAACAACTTTACAACGAATATTAATAAGCTCAAAATCAAGATGTCAACAATCCTTCACGAGCAATTTGAACCGAAACCATGTGCAAAATCTAAACTGTTGATTTTGTGTAGAATTAAGTATTATGTGTTACATATTCATTTTTTTTATCAGTTGAACATACTACTCTAATAAATCTCATCTGCAATTACAGAAACGGTAAATATTCTGGCAGAAGAAATCTGTGTAGTGTCGTTTATATTTTATTAGATGCCAGAGAATTAAATCCTTGATCTCGACAAAAGGAAAAGAATCGACTAACAAACGATAAGATCTGAAGAGTGTGTTCTTACTTGATTTCACCTTCTCGACAGGAAACAAATTTTTTATATAGTGTCAAGGGCTCCAACTTAAAGTCGATGTGCGGGTTGCCATTGTTTTGTGCTCAGAGGCCACAACGCCAGGAATGCAAAATAAATGGAAATTTAACTCGAAGGTTTGCTGCATCGTTTCCGACACTGCGGCAGCAGTTTCTAATTTAAAAAATAAATCACGCAAGATTGTGAAAGCTGAATACAATTTTTCAAAGTTTTTGAATTTAAAATTCTGCGTAACTTCAGACGTAATAATCAGCTTCAATATCAAAATAATTACAATAGATGTAAAATTATGTACCCCAGATTTTGAAGTTGCTAATATCTGAAATGTGAAAATTGATTACAGCATATAAAAAATATAGTTAAGTTGGACTACTTTTCCCCTAATGATTAAATTTTTTTTCATTAATCCGAGTTTAAAGAATGTATTGAAATCTATGATTATTACTATTGAGAATAATGTATTAAAAATAGTGTAAATAGACACGCCTTACATCAAGTCTTACATGCTTACGCCCGACCCACCCTAACAAACATTTGTTTTGCTTTTAGAACCACAACTGTTGTAAATACAAAAGGTTGGAGAAAACACGAGAGCAATAAAGTTTATTTATTTATTTGGTCAAAACAGCAGTAAAAACTGTATACGACGTATGGGGCAAGAGATTATCTGCGCACATTTTCTTAAGGCCAGAATTAAAAAAATACTGAATTTTGTGAAACGAATCGGATTTAACCAGAGGAGAATAGACTTGGGACACAGAGACTTAAGTATTAAATCTCTCGAACATTTCACCCTGTGAATAAGTCGATATTCTAATTCCTGGTTATATAAACTACTATTGTTCTTCGACCTATCGTTCCGAGCTTCGCAACCATTGTGTGGGGAAACACCTGCTCCAGGGACTCGGAGGTCGAGGTACGACCCTCCACCGCCTCGGAGAAGCGCGCCGCATCCTTCATCGTTCGCCCGCCACCTTTCTAAGGCAGTAACTCTCTCGCGGATGAGCCATCTGGAAGCCTTCGGCTCCATTCCCGCATCCACCCACGCCGAAGCCTCCAGCCTCGCCATTGCTTCCAGCCACGCCCCCGCCTCTCCCACCGCTTCCATCCCCGCTAACGTCTCCACCCTCGCTGCTCCCTCCACCACGCACCCGCTTCCTCCTCCGCCACCGTTTCCATCCCCGCCAACGTCTCCATTCACTCTGTAGCTTCCACCACCTCCTCTCACCTATACAATTCGCCTCCACTACCAACCCCACTAAAGCCTCCACCATGAAAACGCCTCCATCCAAGCCTATTGCCTCCTCCTTTGTCATCGCCTTGAGCCGCGCTCCCGCCTCCAGCATCGCTTTCCGTCCCGCCAACGGTCACCACCTATAGCGCTACCACCTAGCCCCTTCCAACGCCTTATACTCATGTCACCACCTCCACCCCCACCCTCACCATTGCCTCTACCCATTCCATCGCCTCCACCCCGGTCACCACCTCCAATCTCTCCATTGACTCCAGCAGCACCATCTCCTTCCCCATCCCCGCCACCACCTTCGCTTCCTATTGACTCCAAAACTGCCATCGCTTCCATTCCTTACCAACATCAACCCCTCTTCCGTCGCTGCCGCCACTACCAGCGTTAGCCATTGTGCATCATCGGTTACGTTCCACCCTTATGTCTGATTTTCTCCCCTCCGTCCGCGCCCGCTTGCATCCTTCGCCAGCACCCCTCTCCCCTAGTCGAATCTCTGAGCGTGGCATGCGAGAACGCCCCGAGCGAAAGCTACGTGATGAACAGGGCATTTATGATTACGGGAGCGTAGAAAATTCAGACCATTACCTCCGTAAATATAATGCATTTTAATTTTAGGGTGGGCGAGTGAGCATTTATTGTTTCCGAGCGCTTCGAAATCTCAGAACATTATCCAAAGTAATAACATGAGTGCTTTGAAAATTGCTGATAAATCCTTGACTCGCGAACAGAGGAGGGGATTTATCTGAGAATTTCCAAAGCACTAGGTAATTAATAGGACTATTCCACGAATGAAATTATTTCCGACAGAGTTTCAAATACGACAAATATTGAAAATACTGAAAGCTAGTTAATATCACAGAGGTTATGTTATAGTACATACGCGGTTTTCATTGCACGTCAACACAAGTGATCTATACATACCGCCTCTAAGATAGATAAGTCGCAGCTTAATATTAACCAGTACGGAGAGGCAGTGAGAAAAATCGGATGGAAAAAGCGAAAAAACTTCTTGAGATACTCCGCCATGATTGGTGCATTTTATATGTATAGTTATACACTATTTTATTTCAAATTCACGAGAGAAATAGTCCCAAAAATGTAATGCATGTTATATATTGAATAGGTGAGTGAACATTTATTGTTTCCGGACATGACGCTTGAGATTTTTGTTATTATTCCCGTAAGTGCAGTACATGTTACATACCGTGAGGTGGCCATTTTCCTAATCGAAGGTCTAAGCTCCCGTTTGTTGTCCCGACATGTGTGGTAGTGTAATGCATGTAAGTGTAAGGAAAGCTTCGTTTTCCAAATCTCCCTCGCGAGGCGAAAAATTTCGAAACGCCCCCCAACCCGGTCTCACTTTCATTATGATTCAACGAGTACTCTCTTTGCACGCAATGCTCAAAATGATTGCGTGCTTCAGAAAATTACTTGTTTTACAATAGAAAGTTAAGTTTACTATCAGTACGATATTTTCTTTTTTAACGAGACTTGAATACTACTTTTTATTCACAGGCGTCAACAAAAATGCTAAAGAAACATATTTTGCTATTAAATTTGAAGATTAAAATTTAATTTTGTTGTTTCTTACTATAAAACTTAAAACCCAATACGAATGCGTGGTAGATATATAATAAACAATATTTATCCTCTTTTCGTTACCAGAGACCGTAATTAGAGTTTTTGTGTCGAAATTTCCCATTTTCCCCACAGCATAACAATACTTTCTCTATACCGCGCAAGCAGTAGCGAGAAAATAATATAATAAAAAATAATGAAAGGCAATCTCCAGTTTGAAATTATTTCATTTTATTGTGATAAATCTGACTTTCAAATTATGTACTTTCATCTAACTTAATAATATAGTGTTGCATATCAAAAGGATCTTGTGAAATGCTGTAGATATGTTTAATTTACATTTACTTCAAATTGTCAGATGTACCCTCATTGTAATTCTTCTACAATTCTTCTGCAAATGTAAAGTCATAGCATAATAATAAAGACTTTTTTACATTTCTGCACAATATGTCTAGTATCAGGGAAGAGATAGAGAACATTAATCTTTCAGTTTTTCAGCATGCATGAGACAATGTTAATGTTACATTTTTCTATAGCTCTTCTCAGTTTTAAAACCTTCTGATTTCTAGAAGCAAACTTAATGTAATATTTTCATTTATATGGTGCTTCCTTTCTGTATAATACATTATTTTATCTTCTTGTACCTGGTAGCAATCACATTAAATTGTTTCTATCGTTTTTTTTAAATTCAGTTTTGTTTCTGGGAAATAAACATCATTAAAAAGTTAATCTGAGCTTGAGATTAGCAGTGTTAAATGTTCTAGAAATGATTTATTTTTATTTGTAGAACTTTCAACAGATTCTTCTGTATTTAATTACAGCGTAATTAATTCAATTTCAATTTCTTCATCTTCTTAATATGGATTACACATTCTTCCTTGAAGTTTGTACATATGCATAGATATTTTCTCACCCGAGAGTCCGCGTGAAAATCTGAATTAAGCATTGCAAATTAAATGAGGTTCTGTTTACATTTCGTGCGATGTTATCGACAGATATCCTATTCCTTCGCCTTTCCCAGGCTCCAATCCTAGTCCATCGCTTCTGACGAGAGACGACTTTCTATATCAGGTACTCGGCGTTCTTTTCTCATCGACGACGGCTGGTGGCACGGGAGAAGCCAAGTGTGAAAATCCCAATCACGCGATCTGAAAGGAATCCCGAACCAGAAATTGAGTTCGTGTCGAGCTCAGCGCCTTCCTGAAAGACGACGCGCCCGGAACGCAAGTGGCAAAGTGCGGTTAAAGAAGGAGAAGCGGATTAATTCGAAGGGTCCGAAAGCGGCCGCGGAGGTTCACGAGGAATCGCATACACACGTCTGAATGGGGACGATGAATCACTCGTCAGTCCTGAGCAGAAGGCGCGTCGGCCTCACGTCTAACATTCCGCACGTCTCCCTGCCACTACTCACGTTATCGTGCCAATCATGACACGGCAACATCAGGAACTTCTCATTACTGCGCCAACGAGAAAATGGAGGTCGTCTCCACACTTCTCTCATAGTCGTTAAATGTTTTATAGTTATGTAAATAATTCGAATGAGGTATAATGATTCTTGTTTCGCGTCCTCGTACCAGTTCAAGATCCAAGTTCGCGTTTGCTACAATTAAGATCGTGTAAAATCCATCGTTCTGCCCAGAAAGATACGACGTCTTGCGAAACAGCGAAACGCTACAAATCTCCACTGTCGGGCCTTGTCGACGGTGGCGCGCCTGGTGGGGCCCGTGCACCGCGTGATGAATGAAACACGGGAGTCGAGGCGTGCGGGCGCAATTAGATGGGATTGCAGCGAACAGCGACGCCATTGTTTGGTCGTTACAATTGTAGAGACGGGCCGCGAGACGTCGTCCACCCAACACCCGTCGCCGAATAGTACGCGAATGGAGTTGATGTTCCTGGCGCGACGGCAGGAAAAGAGAAGGAATATATTCAGGCCGCCAGATGTTGCGTCGTGGCTTGTGCTCGTTGCGTCCGCCAGATGACCTCCTTACACCACCCACGCGCGGACCCGGCAATTGAAGAACTCCGCGCTCAAACACAACCCAACGAGAGAAACCGACGACATTAACACATTTACAACGAATAAGCGACACAATCCCATTCCGCGAGATGAAGTGCCTACTTTTTTTGAATGTTTACCGAGCGAGGCGCTGATGAGGTGTGGTGTGTTGCACGAGCTTCGCGTGGACGGAGGGGGGGCGGTGGGTTTTCGGGGCGGTAGGTCAGTAATCAAATTGCGTTTGGGACCTTTTTGTTGTGCGGCGCGAGCGAAATGGAGCGGCCTGAGATGGCGGCGGTGCGGTGCTTCCGCCCGAACCGGTAGGACGTTCAGCCGCGCCGCTGCCTCTCAAGCCCCTATGGCCACGATGGAATATCACATGGCATTTCTTGTCTTTCTCGCATCATGCCACTACACTCTGCCTCTCAAGCCCCTATGGCCACGATGGAATATCACATGGCATTTCTTGTCTTTCTCCATCATGCCACTACACTCTGCCTCTCAAGCCCCTATGGCCACGATGGAATATCACATGGCATTTCTTGTCTTTCTCCATCATGCCACTACACTCTGCCTCTCAAGCCCCTATGGCCACGATGGAATATCACATGGCATTTCTTGTCTTTCTCCATCATGCCACTACACTCTGCCTCTCAAGCCCCTATGGCCACGATGGAATATCACATGGCATTTCTTGTCTTTCTCCATCATGCCACTACACTCTGCCTCTCAAGCCCCTATGGCCACGATGGAATATCACATGGCATTTCTTGTCTTTCTCCATCATGCCACTACACTCTGCCTCTCAAGCCCCTATGGCCACGATGGAATATCACATGGCATTTCTTGTCTTTCTCCATCATGCCACTACACTCTGCCTCTCAAGCCCCTATGGCCACGATGGAATATCACATGGCATTTCTTGTCTTTCTCCATCATGCCACTACACTCTGCCTCTCAAGCCCCTATGGCCACGATGGAATATCACATGGCATTTCTTGTCTTTCTCCATCATGCCACTACACTCTGCCTCTCAAGCCCCTATGGCCACGATGGAATATCACATGGCATTTCTTGTCTTTCTCCATCATGCCACTACACTCTGCCTCTCAAGCCCCTATGGCCACGATGGAATATCACATGGCATTTCTTGTCTTTCTCCATCATGCCACTACACTCTGCCTCTCAAGCCCCTATGGCCACGATGGAATATCACATGGCATTTCTTGTCTTTCTCCATCATGCCACTACACTCTGCCTCTCAAGCCCCTATGGCCACGATGGAATATCACATGGCATTTCTTGTCTTTCTCCATCATGCCACTACACTCTGCCTCTCAAGCCCCTATGGCCACGATGGAATATCACATGGCATTTCTTGTCTTTCTCCATCATGCCACTACACTCTGCCTCTCAAGCCCCTATGGCCACGATGGAATATCACATGGCATTTCTTGTCTTTCTCCATCATGCCACTACACTCTGCCTCTCAAGCCCCTATGGCCACGATGGAATATCACATGGCATTTCTTGTCTTTCTCCATCATGCCACTACACTCTGCCTCTCAAGCCCCTATGGCCACGATGGAATATCACATGGCATTTCTTGTCTTTCTCCATCATGCCACTACACTCTGCCTCTCAAGCCCCTATGGCCACGATGGAATATCACATGGCATTTCTTGTCTTTCTCCATCATGCCACTACACTCTGCCTCTCAAGCCCCTATGGCCACGATGGAATATCACATGGCATTTCTTGTCTTTCTCCATCATGCCACTACACTCTGCCTCTCAAGCCCCTATGGCCACGATGGAATATCACATGGCATTTCTTGTCTTTCTCCATCATGCCACTACACTCTGCCTCTCAAGCCCCTATGGCCACGATGGAATATCACATGGCATTTCTTGTCTTTCTCCATCATGCCACTACACTCTGCCTCTCAAGCCCCTATGGCCACGATGGAATATCACATGGCATTTCTTGTCTTTCTCCATCATGCCACTACACTCTGCCTCTCAAGCCCCTATGGCCACGATGGAATATCACATGGCATTTCTTGTCTTTCTCCATCATGCCACTACACTCTGCCTCTCAAGCCCCTATGGCCACGATGGAATATCACATGGCATTTCTTGTCTTTCTCCATCATGCCACTACACTCTGCCTCTCAAGCCCCTATGGCCACGATGGAATATCACATGGCATTTCTTGTCTTTCTCCATCATGCCACTACACTCTGCCTCTCAAGCCCCTATGGCCACGATGGAATATCACATGGCATTTCTTGTCTTTCTCCATCATGCCACTACACTCTGCCTCTCAAGCCCCTATGGCCACGATGGAATATCACATGGCATTTCTTGTCTTTCTCCATCATGCCACTACACTCTGCCTCTCAAGCCCCTATGGCCACGATGGAATATCACATGGCATTTCTTGTCTTTCTCCATCATGCCACTACACTCTGCCTCTCAAGCCCCTATGGCCACGATGGAATATCACATGGCATTTCTTGTCTTTCTCCATCATGCCACTACACTCTGCCTCTCAAGCCCCTATGGCCACGATGGAATATCACATGGCATTTCTTGTCTTTCTCCATCATGCCACTACACTCTGCCTCTCAAGCCCCTATGGCCACGATGGAATATCACATGGCATTTCTTGTCTTTCTCCATCATGCCACTACACTCTGCCTCTCAAGCCCCTATGGCCACGATGGAATATCACATGGCATTTCTTGTCTTTCTCCATCATGCCACTACACTCTGCCTCTCAAGCCCCTATGGCCACGATGGAATATCACATGGCATTTCTTGTCTTTCTCCATCATGCCACTACACTCTGCCTCTCAAGCCCCTATGGCCACGATGGAATATCACATGGCATTTCTTGTCTTTCTCCATCATGCCACTACACTCTGCCTCTCAAGCCCCTATGGCCACGATGGAATATCACATGGCATTTCTTGTCTTTCTCCATCATGCCACTACACTCTGCCTCTCAAGCCCCTATGGCCACGATGGAATATCACATGGCATTTCTTGTCTTTCTCCATCATGCCACTACACTCTGCCTCTCAAGCCCCTATGGCCACGATGGAATATCACATGGCATTTCTTGTCTTTCTCCATCATGCCACTACACTCTGCCTCTCAAGCCCCTATGGCCACGATGGAATATCACATGGCATTTCTTGTCTTTCTCCATCATGCCACTACACTCTGCCTCTCAAGCCCCTATGGCCACGATGGAATATCACATGGCATTTCTTGTCTTTCTCCATCATGCCACTACACTCTGCCTCTCAAGCCCCTATGGCCACGATGGAATATCACATGGCATTTCTTGTCTTTCTCCATCATGCCACTACACTCTGCCTCTCAAGCCCCTATGGCCACGATGGAATATCACATGGCATTTCTTGTCTTTCTCCATCATGCCACTACACTCTGCCTCTCAAGCCCCTATGGCCACGATGGAATATCACATGGCATTTCTTGTCTTTCTCCATCATGCCACTACACTCTGCCTCTCAAGCCCCTATGGCCACGATGGAATATCACATGGCATTTCTTGTCTTTCTCCATCATGCCACTACACTCTGCCTCTCAAGCCCCTATGGCCACGATGGAATATCACATGGCATTTCTTGTCTTTCTCCATCATGCCACTACACTCTGCCTCTCAAGCCCCTATGGCCACGATGGAATATCACATGGCATTTCTTGTCTTTCTCCATCATGCCACTACACTCTGCCTCTCAAGCCCCTATGGCCACGATGGAATATCACATGGCATTTCTTGTCTTTCTCCATCATGCCACTACACTCTGCCTCTCAAGCCCCTATGGCCACGATGGAATATCACATGGCATTTCTTGTCTTTCTCCATCATGCCACTACACTCTGCCTCTCAAGCCCCTATGGCCACGATGGAATATCACATGGCATTTCTTGTCTTTCTCCATCATGCCACTACACTCTGCCTCTCAAGCCCCTATGGCCACGATGGAATATCACATGGCATTTCTTGTCTTTCTCCATCATGCCACTACACTCTGCCTCTCAAGCCCCTATGGCCACGATGGAATATCACATGGCATTTCTTGTCTTTCTCCATCATGCCACTACACTCTGCCTCTCAAGCCCCTATGGCCACGATGGAATATCACATGGCATTTCTTGTCTTTCTCCATCATGCCACTACACTCTGCCTCTCAAGCCCCTATGGCCACGATGGAATATCACATGGCATTTCTTGTCTTTCTCCATCATGCCACTACACTCTGCCTCTCAAGCCCCTATGGCCACGATGGAATATCACATGGCATTTCTTGTCTTTCTCCATCATGCCACTACACTCTGCCTCTCAAGCCCCTATGGCCACGATGGAATATCACATGGCATTTCTTGTCTTTCTCCATCATGCCACTACACTCTGCCTCTCAAGCCCCTATGGCCACGATGGAATATCACATGGCATTTCTTGTCTTTCTCCATCATGCCACTACACTCTGCCTCTCAAGCCCCTATGGCCACGATGGAATATCACATGGCATTTCTTGTCTTTCTCCATCATGCCACTACACTCTGCCTCTCAAGCCCCTATGGCCACGATGGAATATCACATGGCATTTCTTGTCTTTCTCCATCATGCCACTACACTCTGCCTCTCAAGCCCCTATGGCCACGATGGAATATCACATGGCATTTCTTGTCTTTCTCCGTCATGCCACTACACTCTGCCTCTCAAGCCCCTATGGCCACGATGGAATATCACATGGCATTTCTTGTCTTTCTCCATCATGCCACTACACTCTGCCTCTCAAGCCCCTATGGCCACGATGGAATATCACATGGCATTTCTTGTCTTTCTCCATCATGCCACTACACTCTGCCTCTCAAGCCCCTATGGCCACGATGGAATATCACATGGCATTTCTTGTCTTTCTCCATCATGCCACTACACTCTGCCTCTCAAGCCCCTATGGCCACGATGGAATATCACATGGCATTTCTTGTCTTTCTCCATCATGCCACTACACTCTGCCTCTCAAGCCCCTATGGCCACGATGGAATATCACATGGCATTTCTTGTCTTTCTCCATCATGCCACTACACTCTGCCTCTCAAGCCCCTATGGCCACGATGGAATATCACATGGCATTTCTTGTCTTTCTCCATCATGCCACTACACTCTGCCTCTCAAGCCCCTATGGCCACGATGGAATATCACATGGCATTTCTTGTCTTTCTCCATCATGCCACTACACTCTGCCTCTCAAGCCCCTATGGCCACGATGGAATATCACATGGCATTTCTTGTCTTTCTCCATCATGCCACTACACTCTGCCTCTCAAGCCCCTATGGCCACGATGGAATATCACATGGCATTTCTTGTCTTTCTCCATCATGCCACTACACTCTGCCTCTCAAGCCCCTATGGCCACGATGGAATATCACATGGCATTTCTTGTCTTTCTCCATCATGCCACTACACTCTGCCTCTCAAGCCCCTATGGCCACGATGGAATATCACATGGCATTTCTTGTCTTTCTCCATCATGCCACTACACTCTGCCTCTCAAGCCCCTATGGCCACGATGGAATATCACATGGCATTTCTTGTCTTTCTCCATCATGCCACTACACTCTGCCTCTCAAGCCCCTATGGCCACGATGGAATATCACATGGCATTTCTTGTCTTTCTCCATCATGCCACTACACTCTGCCTCTCAAGCCCCTATGGCCACGATGGAATATCACATGGCATTTCTTGTCTTTCTCCATCATGCCACTACACTCTGCCTCTCAAGCCCCTATGGCCACGATGGAATATCACATGGCATTTCTTGTCTTTCTCCATCATGCCACTACACTCTGCCTCTCAAGCCCCTATGGCCACGATGGAATATCACATGGCATTTCTTGTCTTTCTCCATCATGCCACTACACTCTGCCTCTCAAGCCCCTATGGCCACGATGGAATATCACATGGCATTTCTTGTCTTTCTCCATCATGCCACTACACTCTGCCTCTCAAGCCCCTATGGCCACGATGGAATATCACATGGCATTTCTTGTCTTTCTCCGTCATGCCACTACACTCTGCCTCTCAAGCCCCTATGGCCACGATGGAATATCACATGGCATTTCTTGTCTTTCTCCATCATGCCACTACACTCTGCCTCTCAAGCCCCTATGGCCACGATGGAATATCACATGGCATTTCTTGTCTTTCTTCGTCATGCCACTACACTCTGCCTCTCAAGCCCCTATGGCCACGATGGAATATCACATGGCATTTCTTGTCTTTCTCCATCATGCCACTACACTCTGCCTCTCAAGCCCCTATGGCCACGATGGAATATCACATGGCATTTCTTGTCTTTCTCCATCATGCCACTACACTCTGCCTCTCAAGCCCCTATGGCCACGATGGAATATCACATGGCATTTCTTGTCTTTCTCCATCATGCCACTACACTCTGCCTCTCAAGCCCCTATGGCCACGATGGAATATCACATGGCATTTCTTGTCTTTCTCCATCATGCACTACACTCTGCTCTCAAGCCCCTATGGCCACGATGGAATATCACATGGCATTTTCTTGTCTTTTCTCCATCATGCCACTACACTCTGCCTCTCAAGCCCCTATGGCCACGATGGAATATCACATGGCATTTCTTGTCTTTCTCCATCATGCCACTACACTCTGCCTCTCAAGCCCCTATGGCCACGATGGAATATCACATGGCATTTCGCGTCTTTTCTTCGTCATGCCACTACACTCTGCTCTTTCAAGCCCCTATGGCCACGATGGAATATCACATGGCATTTCTTGTCTTTCTCCATCATGCCACTACACTCTGCCTCTCAAGCCCCTATGGCCACGATGGAATATCACATGGCATTCTTTCTTGTCTTTCTCCATCATGCCACTACACTCTGCCTCTCAAGCCCCTATGGCCACGATGGAATATCACATGGCATTTCTTGTCTTTCTCCATCATGCCACTACACTCTGCCTCTCAAGCCCCTATGGCCACGATGGAATATCACATGGCATTTCGCGTCTTTCTTCGTCATGCCACTACACTCTGCCTCTCAAGCCCCTATGGCCACGATGGAATATCACATGGCATTTCTTGTCTTTCTCCATCATGCCCTACACTCTGCCTCTCAAGCCCCTATGGCCACGATGGATATCACATGGCATTTCTTGTCTTTCTCCATCAGCCACTACACTCTGCCTCTCAGCCCCTATGGCCACGATGGAATATCACATGGCATTTCTTGTCTTTCTCCATCATGCCACTACACTCTGCCTCTCAAGCCCCTATGGCCACGATGGAATATCACATGGCATTTCTTGTCTTTCTCCATCATGCACTACACTCTGCCTCTCAAGCCCCTATGGCCACGATGGAATATCACATGGCATTTCTTGTCTTTCTCCATCATGCCACTACACTCTGCCTCTCAAGCCCCTATGGCCACGATGGAATATCACATGGCATTTCTTGTCTTTCTCCATCATGCCACTACACTCTGCCTCTCAAGCCCCTATGGCCACGATGGAATATCACATGGCATTTCTTGTCTTTCTCCATCATGCCACTACACTCTGCCTCTCAGCCCCTATGGCCACGATGGAATATCACATGGCATTTCTTGTCTTTCTCCATCATGCCACTACACTCTGCCTCTCAGCCCCTATGGCCACGATGGAATATCACATGGCATTTCTTGTCTTTCTCCATCATGCCACTACACTCTGCCTCTCAAGCCCCTATGGCCACGATGGAATATCACATGGCATTTCTTGTCTTTCTCCATCATGCCACTACACTCTGCCTCTCAAGCCCCTATGGCCACGATGGAATATCACATGGCATTTCTTGTCTTTCTCCAGTCATGCCACTACACTCTGCCTCTCAAGCCCCTATGGCCACGATGGAATATCACACAGGCATTTCTTGTCTTTCTCCATCATGCCACTACACTCTGCCTCTCAAGCCCCTATGGCCACGATGGAATATCACATGGCATTTCTTGTCTTTCTTCCGTCATGCCACTACACTCTGCCTCTCAAGCCCCTATGGCACGATGGAATATCACATGGCATTTCTTGTCTTTCTCCATCATGCCACTACACTCTGCCTCTCAAGCCCCTATGGCCACGATGGAATATCACATGGCATTTCTTGTCTTTCTCCATCATGCCACTACACTCTGCCTCTCAAGCCCCTATGGCCACGATGGAAGATCACATGGCATTTCTTGTCTTTCTCCATCATGCCACTACACTCTGCCTCTCAAGCCCCTATGGCCACGATGGAATATCACATGGCATTTCTTGTCTTTCTCCATCATGCCACTACACTCTGCCTCTCAAGCCCCTATGGCCACGATGGAATATCACATGGCATTTCTTGTCTTTCTCCATCATGCCACTACACTCTGCCTCTCAAGCCCCTATGGCCACGATGGAATATCACATGGCATTTCTTGTCTTCTCCATCATGCCACTACACTCTGCCTCTCAAGCCCCTATGGCCACGAATGGCATATCACATGGCATTTCCTTGTCTTTCTCCATCATGCCACTACACTCTGCCTCTCAAGCCCCTATGGCCACGATGGAATATCACATGGCATTTCTGTCTTTCTTCCATCATGCCACTACACTCTGCCTCTCAAGCCCCTATGGCCACGATGGAATATCACATGGCATTTCTTGTCTTTCTCCATCATGCCACTACAACTCTGCCTCTCAAGCCCCTATGGCCACGATGGAATATCACATGGCATTTCTTGTCTTTCTCCATCATGCCACTACACTCTCTTGCCTCTCAAGCCCCTATGGCCACGATGGAATATCACATGGCATTTCTTGTCTTTCTCCATCATGCCCTACACTCTGCCTCTCAAGCCCTATGGCCCGATGGAATATCACATGGCATTTCTGGCTTTCTCCATCATGCCACTACACTCTGCCTCTCAAGCCCCTATGGGCCACGATGGAATATCACATGGCTTTCTGTGTCTTTCTCCTCATGCCCACTACACTCTGCCTCTCAAGCCCCTATGGCCACGATGGAATATCACATGGCATTTCTTGTCTTTCTCCATCATGCCACTACACTCTGCCTCTCAAGCCCCTATGGCCACGATGGAATATCACATGGCATTTCTTGTCTTTCTCCATCTGCCACTACCTCTGCCTCTCATGCCCCTATGGCCACGATGCGAATATCACATGGCATTTCTTGTCTTTCTCCATCATGCCACTACACTCTGCCTCTCAAGCCCCTATGGCCACGATGGAATATCACATGGCATTTCTTGTCTTTCTCCATCATGCCACTACACTCTGCCTCTCAAGCCCCTATGGCCACGATGGAATATCACATGGCATTTCTTGTCTTTCTCCATCATGCCACTACACTCTGCCTCTCAAGCCCCTATGGCCACGATGGAATATCACATGGCATTTCTTGTCTTTCTCCATCATGCCACTACACTCTGCCTCTCAAGCCCCTATGGCCACGATGGAATATCACATGGCATTTCTTGTCTTTCTCCATCATGCCACTACACTCTGCCTCTCAAGCCCCTATGGCCACGATGGAATATCACATGGCATTTCTTGTCTTTCTCCATCATGCCACTACACTCTGCCTCTCAAGCCCCTATGGCCACGATGGAATATCACATGGCATTTCTTGTCTTTCTCCATCATGCCACTACACTCTGCCTCTCAAGCCCCTATGGCCACGATGGAATATCACATGGCATTTCTCGTCTTTCTTCCCTCATGCCACTACACTCTGCCTCTCAAGCCCCTATGGCCACGATGGAATATCACATGGCATTTCTTGTCTTTCTCCATCATGCCACTACACTCTGCCCTCTCAAGCCCCTATGGCCACGATGGAATATCACATGGCATTTCTTGTCTTTCTCCATCATGCCACTACACTCTGCCTCTCAAGCCCCTATGGCCACGATGGAATATCACATGGCATTTCTTGTCTTTCTCCATCATGCCACTACACTCTGCCTCTCAAGGCCCCTATGGCCACGATGGAATATCACATGGCATTTCTTGTCTTTCTCCGTCATGCCACTACACTCTGCCTCTCAGCCCCTATGGCCACGATGGAATATCACATGGCATTTCTTGTCGTTCTCCATCATGCCACTACACTCTGCCTCTCAAGCCCCTATGGCCACGATGGAATATCACATGGCATTTCTTGTCTTTCCTCAATCATGCCACTACACTCGCCTCTCAAGCCCTATGGCCACGATGGAATATCACATGCATTTCTTGTCTTTCTCCATCATGCCACTACACTCTGCCTCTCAAGCCCCTATGGCCACGATGGAATATCACATGGCATTTCTTGTCTTTCTCCATCATGCCACGACACTCTGCCTCTCAAGCCCTATGGCCACGATGGAAATATCACATGGCATTTCTTGTCTTTCTCCATCATGCCACTACACTCTGCCTCTCAAGCCCTATGGCCACGAGGGAATATCACATGGCATTTTTCTTGTCTTTCTCCATCCTGGCCACTAACACTCTGCCTCTCAAGCTCCCTATGGCCACGATGGAATATCACATGGCATTTCTTGTCTTTCTTCCATCATGCCACTACACTCCTCACTGCCTCTCAGCCCCTATGGCCACGATGGAATATCACATGGCATTTCGCGTCCTTTCTTCGTCATGCCACTACACTCTGCCTCTCAAGCCCCTATGGCCACGATGGAATATCACATGGCATTTCTTGTCTTTCTCCATCATGCCACTACACTCTGCCTCTCAAGCCCCTATGGCCACGATGGAATATCACATGGCATTTCTTGTCTTTTCTCCATCATGCCACTACACTCTGCCTCTCAAGCCCCTATGGCCACGATGGAATATCACATGGCATTTCTTGTCTTTCTCCATCATGCCACTACACTCTGCCTCTCAAGCCCCTATGGCCACGATGGAATATCACATGGCATTTCTTGTCTTTCTCCATCATGCCACTACACTCTGCCTCTCAAGCCCCTATGGCCACGATGGAATATCACATGGCATTTCTTGTCTTTCTCCATCATGCCACTACACTCTGCCTCTCAAGCCCCTATGGCCACGATGGAATATCACATGGCATTTCGGTCTTTCTCCGTCATGCCACTACACTCTGCCTCTCAAGCCCCTATGGCCACGATGGAATATCACATGGCATTTCTTGTCTTCTCCATCATGCCACTACACTCCTGCCTCTCAAGCCCCCTATGGCCACGAATGGAATATCACATGGCATTCTTGTCTTTCTCCATCATGCCAATACACTCTGCCTACTCAAGCCCCTATGGCCACGATGGATATCACATGGCATTCTTGTCTTTCTCCATCATGCCACTACACTCTGCCTCTCAAGCCCCTATGGCCACGATGGAATATCACATTGCATTTCTTGTCTTTCTCCGTCATGCCACTACACTCGCCTCTCAAGCCCCTATGGCCACGAGGAATATCAACACTGCATTTCTTGTCTTTCTCCATCATGCCACTACACTCTGCCTCTCAAGCCCCTATGGCCACGATGGAATATCCACATGGCATTTCTTGTCTTTCTCCATCATGCCACTACACTTGCCTCCTCAAGCCCCTATGGCCACGATGGACTATCACATGGCATTTCTTGTCTTCTCCATCATGCCACTACACTCTGCTCTCAAGCCCCTATGGCCACGATGGAATATCACATGGCATTTCTTGTCTTTCTCCATCATGCCACTACACTCTGCCTCTCAAGCCCCTATGGCCACGATGGAATATCACATGGCATTTCTTCTTGTCTTTCTCATCATGCCACTACACTCTGCCTCTCAAGCCCCTATGGCCACGATGGAATATCACATGCATTTCTTGTCTTTCTCCATCATGCCACTCAAACTCTGCCTCTCAAGCCCCTATGGCCACGATGGAATATCACATGGCTATTTTCGCTCTTTCTTCGTTGCCGCTACACTCTGCCTCTCAAGCCCTATGGCCCACGATGGAATATCACATGGCATTTCTTGTCTTTCTTCATCATGCCACTACACTCTTGCCTCTCAGCCCCTATGGCCACGATGGAATATCACATGGCATTTCTTTGTCTTTCTCCATCATGCCACTACACTCTGTCTGTGCCTCTCAAGCCCTATGGCCACGATGGAATATCACATGGCATTTCTTGGTCTTTCTCCATCATGCCACTACACTCTGCCTCTCAAGCCCTATGGCCACGATGGAATATCACATGGCATTTCTTGTCTTTCTCCATCATGCCACTACACTCTGCCTCTCAAGCCCTATGGCCACGATGGAATATCACATGGCATTTCTTGTCTTTCTCCATCATGCCACTACACTCTGCCTCTCAAGCCCCTATGGCCACGATGGAATATCACATGGCATTTCTTGTCTTTCTCCATCATGCCACTAACACTCTGCCTCTCAAGCCCCTATGGCCACGATGGAATATCACATGGCATTTCTCGGTCTTTCTTCGTCATGCCACTACACTCTGCCTCTCAAGCCCCTATGGCCACGATGAATATTCACATGGCATTTCTTGTCTTTCTCCATCATGCCACTACACTCTGCCTCTCAAGCCCCTATGGCCAAGATGGAATATCACATGGCATTTCTTGTCTTCTCCATCATGCCACTACACTCTGCCTCTCAAGCCCCTATGGCCAGATGGAATATCACATGGCTTTCTTGTCTTTCCTCCAGCTGCCACTACACTCTGCCTCTCAAGCCCCTATGGCCACGATGGAAATATCACATGGCATTTGAGGGGGGGGGGGGGGGGGAGTCTTTCTTCGTCATGCCACTACACTCTGCCTCTCAAGCCCCTATGGCCACGATGGAAATCACACGGCATTTCTTGTCTTTCCCATCATGCCACTACACTCTGCCTCTCAAGCCCCTATGGACCACGATGGAATATCACATGGCATTTCGCGTCTTTCTTCGTCATGCCACTACACTCTGCCTCTCAAGCCCCTATGGCCACGATGAATATCACATGGCATTTCTTGTCTTTCTCCATCATGCCACTACACTCTGCCTCTCAAGCCCCTATGGCCACGATGGAATATCACATGGCATTTCTTGTCTTTCTCCATCATGCCACTACACTCTGCCTCTCAAGCCCCTATGGCCACGATGGAATATCACACGGCATTTCTTGTCTTTCTCCATCATGCACTACACTCTGCCTCTCACCCTATGGCCACGATGGAATATCACATGGCATTTCTTGTCTTTCTCCGTCATGCCACTACCGCTTGCCTCTCAAGCCCCTATGGCCACGATGGAATATCACATGGCATTTCTTGTCTTTCTCTCCATCATGCCGCTACACTCTGCCTCTCAAGCCCCTATGGCCACGATGGAATATCACATGGCATTTCTTGTCTTTCTCCATCATGCCACTACACCTGCCATACTCAAGCCCCTTGGCCACGATGGAAATCCCCTGGCATTTCTTGTCTTTCCTCCGTCATGCACTACACCTGCTCTCAAGCCCCTATGGCCACGATGGAATATCCATGGCATTTCTTGTCTTTCCCGTCATGCCACTACACTCTGCCTCTCAAGCCCCTATGGCCACGATGGAATATCACATGGCATTTCTTGTCTTTCTTCTTCGTAATGCCACTACACTCTGCGCTCTCAAGCCCCTATGGCCACGATGGAA
>JAHLJT010009355.1:141237463-141283196 GCA_031308135.1 Acheta domesticus | reverse complement strand
CGGGACTCGGCGCGCGGGCTGCACCACGGCCGGCGGGCAGGCGCCGGGCCCCGCCCCCAACCACTCGCCCGCGCGCGCCGCGGCTACCGCCACAGCTACGCGGAGGGCGCCCTGCAACACGAGCTGCTGCACCGCACCGGCTCCTCCGTGTCGTCGGGACGCGTCGGCATCGCCGCCGTGCCAACCCTACTAAACGCCCGCCACGCCACGCCACGCCACGCCACGCCCGCGCCACTGGCCGGCATCATGCTCTGCGCCAGTTCTATCGGGTCTGTCGGCGGAACCACGGGACTGTTACTGTTTGGGACTCAAGTTGTGGTGTCTCGCATCGTGTCGACGCACACAACTACTAACCACCGGTCCCGCCACGCCGGCACCGCTGGCCGACACCTCACATCAGGCACTGCGCCAGTCTATCGGGCCGTCGACGGAGTCATGGAGACTGTTTACTGTTTGGGACTCAAGTCATGGTGTCTCGCATCGTATTAGACACTGCGCCAGTCTATCGGGCCGTCGACGGAGTCATGGGACTGTTTACTGTTTGGGACTCAAGTTGTGGTGTCTCGCATCGTGTCGACGCACACTGCTACTAACTGCCGTCCCGCCACGCCGCGCCGCTGGATAGCGACTCAGAACATGCTGCGCTGCGCCAGTTCTATCGCGCCGTCTGCAAACCCACAGAATGTGTTTACGTTTGTGAGACAAGTCATGGTGTCTTGACGCGGAATGCTACTATCCACCTTCCATGCACACGTTGTGACCAACAATTAAAGACATCGGTCAAGCTATCGACTCTGCCAAGACACCGGAAGAGTCATGGAAGATTTTACTGTTTGTAACACAAGTCTTGGTTGTCGCATGCATCGTGTCGACGTTCACGCGTATTAACCGACTCCTTGCTGGAAAGAGAGCTCGCCAACAAGCTGGCCGGCACTAGTTGTGTCATGGCAACGGCGGAATCAGCGAAAATCGTTCCTGTTTTTATAAAAGAAGTCCAGGCATGTCGGCGTGCAAACCTGTTGAACTGCCCACCACACCTACAATCCCCCATGGCGAGCTAATCGACTACATGAAACATACTGCGCGGCACTAGTTCTGCCATGTCACCGGCGGAGCAACAGAGAATTTTTCCTGGCTGTTCGTCTGAAGACAAGGTGTGCCACAACTGGTCGACGTGCACCACTAGTTATCGCTCGCCATGCCCATGCTGCTAGCCAATAATGCAACATGTCGTGGCTTAAAAATCAGAGCGGCACCAGTTACGTCGTCATGACATTACAGCAACCGTCGTCATGGTCGTGCAACGATGTGCTGCACAGGTTCTACCATGACATTGGCGGATCTACCGAAAATATTTCCTGTTTGATTTAAAAGAAGTCACGGCGTGTCGCATCGTGTCGACACGCACAGTTACTACTAAC
Source organism: Acheta domesticus (assembly GCA_031308135.1). Classification (NCBI taxonomy): domain Eukaryota; kingdom Metazoa; phylum Arthropoda; class Insecta; order Orthoptera; family Gryllidae; genus Acheta; species Acheta domesticus. The sequence goes on along the minus strand of JAHLJT010009355.1, from coordinate 141,281,775 downwards.
ACCTACTTCACCGACGCTTCCGCCAAGCCATCGGATGTTCATGGCTGCATCCCCGAGCTCGTGAAGGCGAATAAAACTTCTCTCTCATTGGCGGATCCATCTAAAATTTGTCTTAAGTTATACACGAATGCAATGACTACGAGAAATCCAAAACCAATGAAGAGATTTCGGCGTATCTATATGTTCGTCCTGTACGCCCGCGGGGAGAGAGTCGCTAATCGGTCACTGCGATCTGACGAAGTTGACGTAACTTGGTGCGCTGGCCCCTTCTGCTGATGTCATTCAACATCGTGAAGCCCCCGTGAATCCTTCTGATGCGGACCGTATGAGTGGGTCGTCCGTAAGGCAGCTAATGCTACTTGGAAGAAAACGTTTACAGGACGTAAGACCACATTTCCGCCATGTACCTCCATGTATCGCCAACAACGCCTGCTCTTCGTCTCGCCATTGTTACATGCTCGTCGGAATAGGAGGCTGTGCAAGATGTAACTGACGTCAACGGTACAGCCACCAAATGTCTAGAATACGTGGAGACTACCAGCCATCCAGCAAGAAACAATAAAGTTTTGTTACTCTGCACAAATTATGATGTGGCGAATTTACGAGACGGGCAGTGATATAAGAACTTGAGGAACAACGATTGAATCACATTCCATTTCACGTGAACGCCTGTTTTGCTCGAAACTCCCAATATCTTAAGTTCTTCTCGTTGGTTTGAAAAGTGATAAGTTTGAAAATATCCATTGACTGAATAAAAAGTCTTCATTTCCCATTTTGTGCTATTATGTGTCATAACAGGTAATTCAGTACACAGTGAATATAGTTTTTATGAATCTGCATTAATGACCAAAGTTGTTCCATTAATTAAAGTGCATTACATAAGATGCAACCCGTTTATGTACTCCACAAGAGCAATAAAGTACAAAATCTTCAAAAAGGATTTAAAAAGAAAAGTTAATACAATGAAATCAACCGGATGCGGAAGAAGATTCCACGATGAAACACGACAACCTCACGCGTCAAAGATTGCAAACAAGTGCCTCCGCCCGGGCGTTTACGAGACGACAGGTGACCACACGCCGCCAGCAGCCACGCGACCGCTGCCTTCAACCTGCGTCGCAACCGCGAAGAAGAACTAGGTCGTCCGCGGCATGCCTCCTGCGGACCGGCACCCCACGCTCCGAGGCCTCCTTCTCCTCGTCCGTCGGTGGCTCTGGGCGGTGCGTTGGCACCCAGCCAGTCGCAGGTGCTGCGCTTTCACGCGCGAGGACCCGCCGACGCGCCGGTCGCAATCTCCTTCGCTTCGCCTGCAGAATCACACATCCACTTCGACCGGATCTCCGAATAGTCTCTTCTATTCGGTAGTGTCATGCAAAAGTTTCATCTCTGCTGATGAGCAGGAAAATGATGTTCCATTGTGAAACAACCATCTTAAGTGTTCGTGAACTGTGAAATTTGTCATTTTTGGAATGTTGAATGAAGAACAATGGAAAATGACTGTACTTAATGACTCCGAACACTGTTGAAATTATGTGATTGAACGAAATATTTTTGCTTTATTTTTATGTCAATCATTAAAAAGTCCATGGTCTAAAATTGTTTTAATATTTGACAGCATGAATAATGAATTATTGTGAGTTTATAATTTCGGAATTTTTCAAAAATAACGTTGTGAAATATTACGTTGAATGAATAAAATAACCGTTACGGATAAAACTCGTACGAAAGCCCGTACAAAGGGCAACGACTCCAGTGCTGCGCCCTGGAAGCTTGTTAGAAAGCTCGTGGCTCACCGCCGTCGCCGCTTGGAAGATCCTCTCAGCTCGCGCACGGCCCCCCAATCGCGGGGTGCGCTTTGAGCTCGCCCCAAAGCTCACTTCGCGACCGCTACACGCCGCGTGCGTCGCCGCAACGGCGTTTAGCGGCGCCCGGGGCGGGCGGGCCGGAGCTGCAGCGGCCGACGGCGAGGTAGCCTTCGAACGCGCGCTGCGGGTTGCGGCGCTCGCAGGGGCAGACGCCTCCGCCGCTGCCGGTCTCGCGTCGCCCCCGCCGCCCGCCGCTGCCGTCGCCGCCGTCGTGCTTGCTGCTGCGCCTGCTGGTTTGTGTCTGTTGCATATGCAAGGCGCAACGTGCGGGACGGCGGCGGAGGCGGTTTGAGACCTGGCTTGAGCCATGCTGCCAAGCAGTGACCTCGAGCCAGTGCGGGCTCCATGAGGGGTTACAGTCTGGCTGGACGGCGGCCGGCGTGTCTCTTTCCGTCACAACACCTAGATCCACGCTGATCGATGTGAAAAAATATGTAGCATAAGAACAATAATATTTCGTATTAAAACAAATATTTCACTATGAAAATTGTGGTATTAGCTCAGTGAATTCAAATTGTAATATTCAAACACACATGTACAAACTTATTAACTAGAATGTCAGAGATGTACAGAAATTATGTTTCGCAGAACTGAGACGCTGGGAAAAACACTCAACATTTTGTCTTCAAATCACAGGTAATTATAAAGACAAATGTCATGAATAAAACAATTGACATCACAAGAGGCAATTATTTAATGACATGCGTAAGTGGAGATCGGTTGAAAAGCATTCATGTTCAAACGTTGAAAAGCATTCCTATTTAATAACGTCTCATTGTAAACCTCAGCGATATTTGCGTAACCACTGTCCTGCCTCTTCTCGGCTGCGGTTATGCGAACGCACGACCTACTCCGCACGGTCGAAGGGAAAATCGTTGCGGACGCTGACGTCGTCGGCGCCCATCAGATGCGTCGGAAATTCCTTGACTGCCATTCAAAGCGGCTTTTGATTGACTCGCGCGGTCGTTAGCAACGGCGGTGAAATGCAGTTTTCGCAGCGTTGCCAGACACACGACGCGTTCATCCGTCAACTCTCCCGACAGCGGGCGAAGCTCTCACGCTTTGCCCGTCGTCATCTTCCAGGGCGAGTGCACACGGAGGCGCGAGTTCACAGAGAATTATTGTATTTTCTGCGGGTGCTGACTTGACCGTTTCTGAGGATGGGAGGCAGGCATCTGAGGGGATATATAAACTAATGGACGTTGATGAGTAAACAGTATAACGTGACTCAAAGATATATTTTGATTACGGTGAATGGCGCCAGTAATACGCTCTAAATAGTACTCGGTTAGCAATGTTATGAGTTATGCCTGGAGTTCGAACTCCGTAAACAGGTAAATTCTAAGCTGGAAAAGAGCGGGCAGTTAAAAGATAAATTTTATCGATTCCTCATGAAATAATAATCGAAATGGTACTTCTTCATTGCTTGTATATCTGGAAATTATACTGAAGTCCAATTGGACTGTAGTCATATTATGTGAAATATTGACTTCATAGGAGAACTATAATTGTGTAAGAAATCGTGTTGAATGATGTAACAAATAATAGTATTCATAACGTGTGAAGTTTTGAGTGTGATTTATCCGAGTGCAGTTACTTTTGTATAATTTTTATTTTGCTCATGCAGATGCATTTATATCAGACTATTTTTATAAATAAGATGCAAAACGAGAGTGATTTTATTATAAGAGTGGCTTTAATATGTCTTCCTATTACTCATAAAAATAAGCTAACATAGGCAAGGCATGTAAATGACTTCAGAAAAAGGAATGACGAGACATCTACTTAAGTGTGTTCCCAGTCTGCGTAACTAATATCTTCCCTTCATTACAGATTGGCAACACTGCTATAACAAGCCGCCGTTAGCACGAGTGTCTCTAAGAGTTTGGTATAATGAAGTATAGCTAGGAGTTCGAAAGTTGGTAATTCCAAGCACAAGGATATTGTATGCTAATAGAGAGCGTGAATGCGTACATGATTCGGGGCTTCCCTCCCGACATGGAATATAATACCTACGTTAAGAAAAATTGCCTTAATGCCTAGTCGTGCCTTTTTATACTGAATCAATCACCTAAAGTCAATATTGAAATGCACGACAGAAATCAAATTATTATCCAGTCGAGATTTTATAAATCTTTTATCGAATTGTTGGCTTATTAAGTAGTCTATCTTGTAAATACGACGAATATTTAAACGATGTAACTTACGTATCCCTCAGTTTACCTCTTGCTAAATCTTATTTACGTTATTTTCAGAGACGTTAAAATAATGTTTAGGTGTATGTGAAGCAAATGTATGCATGACATAACCGCCTTCGGGCGCAAGGTCCGTCTTTCGCAGCCCCCTGCGGCCTTCCCTTAACCCATGATACCACGCAGCTCCGTATTCGCTGTGCTTTGGATATTAACTTAACGATCATAACCTTTCTTCCACGGAAACTGTACATGACAGCGAAAGTTACTGTGATCGTTGTATGCTGAATCATTGCTATTGTAAATATGTTAATGTTTCAAACTTGAGAATATTGAATATTTATGTAAGTTACTGACATGTATTTGGCACATGAGAGCGGAGTGTTGACAGTGCTGTTGTGTGTACATAATTTGATGATAAATAAAGTAATATTCACAATTTGTTGTGTTTTTCCTCATCTGTTTTGTCTTGTCCTTTATTCTATATATTTTAAAATACAGTTTGAGGACTACTACATTCTAGTTTAAAACTACCATCTGTCTCGTGCAGTTTGGTACAATTCACATCAAATGAAATATAGCAATGGAAAACATAGGAACATCAAATGACTCACAAGAATGAATGAATCATAGGAATGAATCACAAACAGCAAATGAATTATAGGAATTATAGGTTATTTCTTGGCAAAAAAGCGCTATAAATACACAGGTAAGATTGTTATTCAGAGTTTCGGCGCTCAGTTGTGTCACTAGTTACTATTATAAGAGTGGATAGATGATGAATTGAGTCTACATGGAACATACAATTAAAATCAATTTTCTGCAACTCTTCTCACTTATCGTAGATTCTTTAAGAAAACGTTCAACCACTTCTAATTTACAACTATTATACTAATATAAAATAAGTACTAACAACATTTCTTATGTTATTTCTCAATGAACACGGTTATTATAAATTACACTCTTTTAAAAACAACTGATATTTAAGCATGCACTTCATTAAAACAATCACATCTATTTTATGATATTTCCTTTTTAAAATGATATATTTTAAATAGAAAAGTGTTTATCATTACATGTACAACCCGCGCTTCTCTACTGGAATAATTTTTACGACTATTTTTGTAATTAAATAAAAATAAATCATATCTTCTTTCTAGTTGTATGAACATGTACAACAGACTTGAGTGTATAATGGCAGTTGCCTAGTGTTCTAAAGTGGCACACATGTAGTTTAACATACGTGATTGACATCTAAGCAAAGCCCTGATGCTCTTGGCGATGAAGTCGTTGCTGTTGGCGCGGAGGAGTTGATGCTGTGGAGAGCATTGACCATCGCTGGAGAGGAGAATAACGGTGCGTCAGGATGGCGCCCCGCCCTCGCCAAACACTCGCCAACGTTCGGGGAAAGCGAAAAGAGGCTAATATTTGCATATTCGAAACGCTTCCGACATAATGGAATCCAGGCAAAATGGCCGTGCTATTTTAAAGTGTCCTCTGAATATTCACGAACATTGTAGGAGCCAAGTAGACGAGAAAGTTGTTTTACTTGAGATAGTAGATGGAGCTGTTGTCATACGAATTTTCTACTTGGAAGTTATTTGATGAATTATCTCTACACAGAGAGTTTATAAATCTTTTTATTACTGCCCAATGGGAAATTAGTGGAAATTTATAAACATTGAATTTTTAATAAAATTAAATATAGGATGTACAAATTTATGGATTGTTTAATTTGAAGTGTGCATTTAATTGTTGAGTCTGCAGAATAGTTAGTTTCAAAAATAGATATGCGACGATCTCAGCGAGAAGTATCTGTATGGAATTTACTCCATACAATCGAGCAGGTGCATCTCGACTCTGCCTGATGTACTACGTTTCGCTCGGTGCCCGGGGCCACGGAGCAGCATTGGGGGAAGGGTGTAGGGTGAGGGGGTCGCGTGCCCGCACGTCCACGCCCCCTCCACTCCTCGGTGCCCGCGGGCGCGAACGTGCTGCATCAAGGCCGGCGCCCGGCGGCGGCGGCGACGCCGCACCGCGCGCTTGACCTGCGCCGGAAACTTCAATGATAAGGTAGGCGACGAACCTAGATATTGTAATTTTTATTTTGTACATTTCTCACATGATGTGGAAGATGTCTGGCGGAAATGTTGAGTTAAAAATTATCTGTTGTGAGTGATGAAATTTCAAATTGGTAATTGTGATGGTTGGTCGTTAATGCTATAGCAACGATATAAAGGAAATGATTAGTGCATCTGAGAATGAAGTACACTGTTGAAAGATAGTTCAGAAAGAATAAATAAGCTGAATTGTAAATGTTTTTAATACAATTTTCATACATTATTTTTTGTAGCAATATCAGTATTTTAATTTTGTATCAATGGCAAAAACTATCATTCATGAATTTTTACTTACTTCATAATTGGCAAGGACTTTTAATTAGCCAATAAAATTGTTTCCCGTATTATATTTTTAATACATTTTATAGATAAATCGTGGCGTGACATAGCTCTGTACATTTTCAGACGAGGAAAACAGCAAATCTGCGTTAGAAATATGCCATCATGCCGAAATAATACATTTATTTTCGGCAACTTCCTTTTATTCTGGAAAGCTAAGTAAAGCCTAATATCAAATAATTTATATTAAACTTTAACACAAGATGATCTTGCCACAACAAGAAATATAAAATTAGTTCCTTCATATTGCATTTTTATACATTTATACTACATTATCATATGTTTCACAATATTACATAAATAACCCACCATGATGATATATTATAATACATATAATGGGTGTACTTACTTCCAAAAAAACATGAATTTCGAATTTACACTCATAAATCATCTAATGATGATACCCTAACATTTTTCTCTTCAAATGGAATCTTGAAAGAATTATTTAGATCAGTACAGTAGTTATGTAAACATTTTACATAAGACATACGCTGCTATCTATTTAAATATTATTCATTGTCAAGAAATAAATAATGAAGAATAAACAAACCATTTAAGATTCCTATCTTTCCGAACAAGAAATAACAATTGATCTAATGGAGAAATTTCGCGTGAACGTTATTTTATCAACGTCTCTGGCTACATTCCTTGGATGTAGTTTCAGTGTTAAGTTGCCCGAGAGCGACAATTCAATAAAGATTTATTAAACAAAGTTTTGTTTGAGTTGCAGTCTTTTGTTTGAATTGCTGTTTACAATGTTGCGAGTGTTTAATTTTGTTTAAATTAGAAGTTTGCTTCAGGACGAAGAAAATAATCAGAACAATGAAAACACTTTTCATTCCTTGGTCAAGAACGCTACCTCGTTTCATGCGAAAATTATACCTAACATCAGTCTTCAATAGAACTTGGACAATGCATCAATAAACGTTGTTTGTTTATTTTTGTCGCAATTCTCGGAAGACTAGAATACATATATTTTAGGACAATGACCAATCAATAAAACCTCTTCTATTTTCTCTTCTTGTTCACTTCTATGAATTTTTATTTATGGACTATTAATACACAGCCTTACGCCGTCATCCTCAATGAGAATTTTGTTTACTCAATTGTTTAAGTCATATGCCGGGATGGTTATTTGTTTTGCACGTCTTGTAAATGTGCAGCTAGCACTGGTTTTACCCACGTGATTACACGAAAGAGCAGGACCTAAGGCCTGAGCCTTGCGATCAATTAAGACATATTTATTATCATAATAATAATAATAATTATTATTATTTGTTTCACAAATCGGCCATCATGGGGACAGGCGATTCATGCATCCCACCGGGGCTCAGACTTGATTATCGGGGTAGGTGCACGTTATTTTTCTGTAGGGGGAAATCAGCATTTTAATGTTGATTCCATGATTATACCCCAGGGTTGTTAGCCCTGGGGGATGGGATGAAATTATGATGAGGATAATGAATGATGAAATAGACACACACAACACAAACATGCCCGAGGCGGGACTCGAACCCGAGATCCTTTGGTCCGAGATCGTCACTACAATATTCCCTTAGCAATTTCGACCTTTGATGGGCATAATCATCATCATGATCATTATCATCATCATCATTATTATTATTATTGTTATTACTATTATTATCACTATTATATCACAATAGTATTCCTCTATATCACGGCTAAAGATATTATGAGTCAGCTGAATATAAAATCTACTCCAGGTTGCAACCAGCTACCTAAGGATCAGATCTAGGGACTGTCGGTGCCTCTACAATACTTTGTGCAAAATGTGAGCTGATCCAAATAAAGCAATTTCCTACACTTTCTAGTCTATTGAATGACCTGGAAGTTTAGCCAAGTTCTTACACAAATTTTGCGGAGCAAATCCCATAGCAACCGACAACTATCGGACGACCTGTGCTTTTACGCCCAAAATTCGGCTGATCTCGATTTCCAAACTCTTGTATTTAAAACATTTATCTTCCTCCTTGGTTACGACGTTTTGATCGCATGGCACAGCAACGGCTACAAGTAGACATGATTTTTTTGTCCAAATCCCGAAAAAACAATATCCGTTTTTTTGCTTCTATTGTGCGATCAGTTTGAATTTGTTGGCCGTACAGTATCGTACACAGTCTAACAGATGTCACCGGTTTTGGTGAGTGTTCATACCACTTGGGGCATGTGTTTGGAACTTCGAGGGCGGTACAGATCTGCAGACTGAACAATTAAATACACACTTCAAATGAAGAAATCCATAAATTTGAACTTCCTATATTTGACTTGATTAAAATTCCAATGTTTATAAATTTCCACTAATTTCCCATTGAGCAGTAACTACACACCCTGTCGCGTATTTTGAAATATTCGGTTTTTGCTAGAATGGGACAAACTGAGACGATATAATCAATATTATTATTATTATTATTATTATTATTATATTAAAAATATATTGTTAGTTTGCTAGCACTTCATACGTTACCCCGTAGTGAATCATTCGTTATTCGCAGGCAATACATTCAGAACTAGCTCTCCGGCAGATCGCTTGGGTGTACCCAATCGCGCGGCTTGCCGGCGAGGGCGCGTGCTTCGTTCTCACGTTCCAAGGCGGCGGCGGCGGCGACGGGCGCCCGTGGGAGCGGGGCGGAGGGCGTCGGGAAAAACGCGCTGACCCTTGGAACGCGGGGCGCCGGAACGCAAGCGCTGGGCGCGTCCACGTGCTAGCAGCCCGGCCCAGACCGGCCCAGCCCGCTCCGCGAGGACGGCGGGGACTCGGCGCGGCGAGGACAATGCCGGAGGACACTCGCCGAGGGTCTCCATGACTCCCGCGCAGGCGAACAACGCAGCTCCGCGCCCCTCCGCCTCTTCCGCACCGCCCCCCGCCCCCCGCTCGCCTTGGGTGCTCCGCCCGCTGCCACTCGTGCAGCTCTGCGATGAGGACTCGTAAACATTCCGCCGCGTCACCGTGACTCCCCCCTCCTCCACTGGAGAGCCCTCTGGCGGTAGCTTCCGGTTGGAACAAAAGAAGCTTTGTGAAGGGGAGATGAGCACATTGGTTTCTTGATATTCCCAATTTATTCATAACGTTTTTAATTTATTAGTTCTTGTTTCTGATATTTGTATTTAGAAAATTAGAACTGTGGGTTTTGAAGATTATAACCTTGTAGAGGAAGCATCACAGGAAAGAGAAAGGTTTACTATGACGATTTCTTACTTTGAAGATTGTCAACTCATGTACCTGTTGTTACACAGCTTGAAAAATATTTACAGTTATGCACAGTAAAAAACGTTCACTACCTTAACTAGATTTACTACTGTAATACAAATGAAATGCCAACTTTGGACTTCCTGATTTCATTTTAATTAATAAAAGAAACAATAAGAACATCTGACAACCTGAAAGGCAGTAAGTATCTAGAAATCACTTGAAAATAACTTTCCCAAATTACACTGCAGTATATTAATTGTGAAAATAATAACTTTCAGAAATTTTTGAAACTTTTGTAACAAACGTATACCAACATTTAGACAAATAATGTCAGAATAATAACATAAACTGATAGTTTAATTTCAGCACTATTCTACGCTATTTTTTTGCGGATATGTATCAGCTACATAAACGTAGTCTTGATAAAATACTTAAATGACGTCAGGTTCCGTGTGAAAAATTTTATTCTGCATATGGCGCAATATACTTCATTAAACGAGTAAAAAGAGGCAGCGTTGGTGGTTGCGATAGCCAAGGCGCGAGGAGGAATACAGGAGACACCGGTTGCGTAAATAGCGATGGGTCCCACAATGACGCAGCTCAGACGGCAAGCGCCACGGAAAAACGAAAGATTGTAAAAATAATATCTGATTTCATTAGCAATTATAAGATGTGAATGAAAAATGGAATGTACTTGTTAAATAAACACGCATTTAGCACTTTGAGTAAGATATGCCCTGCCTGTATTATTAGGGGTTTGGCTTTTTCCCAAAGAGAATGCATGAGACATTTCCTTTAGAAATGCGCTGCCGGTAATATTACGTTTGGCTTTTCTTGTTTATTGTGTAGCTTCTAAGGAGAATACAATTGTCCCGGAAATTTCAAAGAGCATGTTGTGATTTTTTTGTTAATCTTACTATTTTTATGGGCATGGTAGTTAGGTTTCCTAAAATGTGTGCAGTGAAGCCAAGGAGACAATTCTCACAAGTGTAAATAATGTAGACCCTCTAAAATGTGAAGGGGAGAAATGTCTCACAAAATTGTTGACATATTCGATTATCGACATCATTGTTTGACCAATTTCTCCAGCAGTCCCATCGGATGGTACTGGGCGGTGAAAAGGGAATGGTAAAATTAGCATTTAGTTAAGAACTTACTCACAAAGAAAAATTGACAATTGTGTCACTTTTTTTCACACAATATTGTCATTTATTGACGGACAGAAAAAATAATTAAAGTGAAACCATCAAATTATTTATCTTTCGTACAATGATTTTTTAATATTATTAATATTTTTTTTATTTTTAGCGCGATATTATCATTTATTTCCAAACTAGTGAAATATACACGAGTTTCAGTATTTCTCTACTAAAAAAGTGACGTGATTTTCTTCAGCTGTGCGTTATGACAATGCGGGATAGTAAGTCCTTTTTTGTTTCATAACTTTAAAGAGAAAACTCTAAGGTTTTCTTGTTTATACACAATAATCATACTTTTAACATGCTAGAGTAGATTGCAACAGCATCTCAAAATATGGGCAAAAACAATCACTGCTGAGAAAAAGAGGTTAAATAATACTGCATACAAAGCTTTCACACACAATGCGAATACTAAGTGATTTACCTTTGTATGAATGGTACTCAGAACGAGGTAACATTTTTGGGGGTTGATTGGTAACTTTCTGATATTGATGCTGGTTTGGAACTTCTTACCTTTTAGACTTAGTACATTCTTGATTTCAACAATTTAATTTAAAATCAATTTAAAAGATTTACAAATATTATATATGTGAAAAATAATTAAACGGTTATGTCCTAGTGTCTAGAAGTAAATACAATAAGCAAAAGGAGGAATAAATTTTCACTTTACAAATGTTTTTTTAATGTAGCGATATTTTATTTAGCTATTCACTAGAGGTAGCGCCTTCCGTAAGTCGAGGCAATGCCCATCCTCAAAGACAGGCGACGGCGCCGCGCAATATCGCAAATGAGCGTCTCCCCTCCTCCGCCGCGACCTCAGACTTCGAGAACGAATCGCGATTTTGCGATTTCTTGCCTTCGTTTTTTCGTTTGTTCTCGTGTAGTGGTGGCTCGTTTCAATGCTACGCGACGAGTCGCTGGTAATCACACTAAAAAACGAAGATTGATGAGGTGATTTGAGATAGAAAATTTGGAATGAAATTAGTCAATTTGATCGAGTTTGGGATGACTGTATGTAAAAGGGAAATTTTGTTCGCTTCAGCGCAGTATTAAATTTGCGTTATTCTTTTTAGCTCGTTTATATTTTTCCTCAATCCTAGTACGTAAGTGCTTTAAAAGAAAAGAATGTTCAAAGAAAATGTAAATGTACTCTCTATTTTGTTCGTGTCAGCATTAAGACTGAAGAAACTTTCATTTCGTAATCATGAAGCTTTTCGCCACTTTTAGGGAACAAAAAATATACAGATTAGTACGTTCTTCAGCAATATTACTTAATGATAAAAGGGAAAAACGGATATATTAACCGATAACAAACAAAATTAATGATGTTTGGTTTTGGATTGTGAAATATCATTATTTTAATCACTTAGCAACTTTAAATTAATAACGTTTATCCCTGGCTTTCTTTTGCAGATACTAATACAAAATATTGACAGAAGGGAAAATTAATTAATTCCATGATGAGTTGCTCTTTTAATGCCTCATTGGCCTCAAACGAATTAACTTTAGACATCTTTATCCGAACTAGCACTTCCATCTCAGATTATAAGAATTGAAGGGTCTGCTAATCGGCGAAGAATGATAATCTATTATTTTACAAATTTCCCAGAAGTATTAAAACCATCGTAAATAAACGTGTTTTCTTATATTCAAACGCATACTGATATCTAGCAAACTTGCACAGTGATATCTAGCATTGCGTTAAGAATCGATCGTGTGATCGAACTAAAAAGTACTGAACCCACCAAATATGACAAAGTTTACTTTGTGTAGTTTTCAGGCACCACATACTTTCCGATGAATGCCACTAATAGATCAAAGAGGATTGTATTAAGATTCAAGCTTCAGTAGGACTGCTTGGTCTCAAGAAACAAGCATTAAAATAAGTTATATTTTAGATATGAAAATGGATAATTATTTCTTTAAATATTATGTATCAACAATATGGACCAACCTTAATATCAGTTAAACAAAAGTCATTTCTATACTAGAAAATAATATTTACATATGGACATTTTAAGAATTAGTTTACCTCGTAAAGTAAATTTAGAATTAACTCATTTCTCGGCGTTATGAAAGTTCATTTGATTACGATGGAATTTATATAATGTTTTGCGTATATTTGTAATATAACAGTGCATTAACGTAGTGCAATCGTTCATATATTATTAATATTTATAAAAACGAATTCATAGGAAAGAAAATTGTAATATAATTCAAATTTCCTAAATCAAAAGATTTTTCCTGGTCCTTCAGAAAATTGAAATCGCAATCGGATGGTCTTCCTTTATCACGAACATTTCTGAGAAATGAATAATTTTCAACATTCTTCACGGGTCGACTATTACGGCAGCAATCAGTCACAGCCTAACATAGCGTTCCGAGAACGCAAAGTCAGAGACATCCGACGAGCGCAGAAAACAACAGAGGCGCGTCGGGGCCGGCGCATGCGCTGTAGCGTTTGTGGGAGGCGAGGGTGGCGTTCGCACGCCGCGTCGGCAGCTTCTCCGTTACGTCACCGGGAGCAAGGTCGCGGCGGGTTCAAGAGCGTGGCCTCGGCGGCCAAAGCGGCGATGGCAGCTACGTCGCGCATCGAAGTCTCCGTTACGGACGCGACGCAACCGCAGAGGCATCCGATGATGCCACCCCCTGTAGAGGCAGCCGCAGGATCCGCTAACGTGGGGGCGGAGAGGGTTTCATTGAAGATCCCGGAGAGGACAGGTTTAATGGTCTTACCAATGACTGACGAGCTTATATGGACAAAAGCTATCCGTATAATTTACTGACTCATAATCTGTAAAGCTTTTCTTTTTCATAAATTACATCTTAATCGTCGGTTTTCCCCACCAGAATAGAAAGCCTATCAGAGTCCTCTTCAGAACATGTCCTCGGTCAAATGTTTTAACTTACGAAATTTTAACATTAATACTTCTTTATCTTTAATATGTTCGTTATTTTGACTTTTCATTATTGTTTTGAAGTTTTTCTTGTCTTTTGTTATCATGCTACATACCCAACTATAGCTTTTTCTTCAGTCAGATGATTATATAATGATGATGAAAATGAGAATATAATGATGGAGAAAATATGTAAAACAACACAGTTCAGAGAAGGATAAATCTAGTATTGCACTAGATCAGGGGACTCTCGCACATCGTATTCACTAAACAAACCAATGTCCTTATTATCTCCAGGTAACACAGACCGAAAACATACGAGTAATAAAACGAGAACTTTGCATACAGCAGACTAGGTAGATTTTTTCCAACGAAAGCACTTTCCAATACTAGCTACGCAATCATCGAAGAGATGCCTGTTTACCACATGCTGTTACATTGCCACATGGTGAAAAACGCCAAAATGGCCCTACGAATTCTGATGGCACGTGGTCACAGAAATGGCACAAAAGGTGGATCGATAGGTCAAAAGATGGCATGAAACTCACCAACGTCATCACAAAAGACGCCCTCGACCATTCCAAATGGACTTTACAAACGAGCGTGCGTGCAACTTTACGTGACTAACGCCAGAATAAGGAGGAAAAGAAGAAAACATTTTCCAATACGCTAGGCGTTCTTCTCCATCCAAGGAAAGCCTAAATGATGAGGCCCGTGGTGTTAACACAGATTCCGCATCCACATTCCGCCTGGTGAAGGTGGCCTGCCGGCGCCCAGAGGGTGTGGGTCCGCCGGGGCCGACGGCCGTGCGGCACAGGCGATCGCTCGCGCGCCCGCCGGGTCAAGGGAAAGCGGCGCAGCGCCCCGGGGCGCCGCACAGTGGGCCCAAATGTGCTCAATCCATTCATTCGTTCATTCATTCTTTCATTCATTCGTTCATTCGTTCGTTCATTCGTTCGTTCATTCGTTCGTTCAATCGTTCGTTCATTCGTTCGTTCATTCATTCGTTCATTCATTATTTTCGTGATACCTGGCGCGTCAACTTCCATTGGCATTATTCTCATAAGTGTAGTGATTGCTTTTATCAAGGGAGATGGCGGTGTTTTCCCCGATGAATATTGAGGTCCGGCGCTGACGTAGAAGGCTACTAGTTGGTTTTACCCATCCAGGTATCTCCCATCAACGGAACGCTGCACCAGCCGGGACAAACTCTCAGCTCCCGTCATGAGCGGTAGTGTAGTGCATATAAATGTGTGTAAGTAAGAGGGGAGGATAGAACAACAAAAAGGAAGGAAAGGCTGGGGCGTTTTTGTAAGGGTATTCCTTTCTGTCAATTTAATATACAAAGCTACCTTTTGATCGTGTATTTATAAGAAAAAAAAGCACGCCAATCAAGCATTACAATAAAAAAATTATATGCTTGCAATTTCAATCTAATATATTACTTAAAATTCTGTTATTTTTTGCCTTAGGGTCAAGCGAAGATTTTTACACAAAAATTAAGACTACATTTTAAAATGAAAATGAATATTTGAAGTGCATTATATATTTTGAAATGCAGTATTTTGAAAATATTATAATATCAGAAATCCCAATTTTCATCGAATTGAAAGTTGAATAAATCTGACTGGATTTCTATTAATTATAAAAAAATTCTAAACGTTATCGAATTTTGATTCACTGTTAAAAACTAGTATACACGTAGTTTCCGATTTTCAGAAGTATATGTGTCTAAATATACTTTTTCTACTCCCATTGTATAATGCTGTCATTTGATGGCTGCAACCAGTTTGCATAATGATACTCATTACGATACAGATTTCATTATGATACATGTTCTTGACCATTCATAGAGAAGTTTAAAAACCAAGTATTAACAATTAATCATTGAAAATAGTTCAAGTAAATGTTTCTCTCAATTGTGTACATTAAAATTGCATTTGATATTATAATATGCTTGTCAGTTTTAATTTCTTTTATTATTAGTATTTTTCGTGGAGTATTTTTTAAAAATAAATTGGATCGTAATTTCACTTTGATCCTATTTGAACTAGCTCAGTACTCCTTCGCAGAAGGACAGGTAACCACAGCCACCTGCGGCACCATACGAGGGTAGGGTTAGGAAGCTGTCCGCTAGGTGGCTTTGGTTGAAATCCTGCATTTCAACTGCCACAAAACTATGCATTGTAAAAGTTTAACTTAAAAAATCGTAGAAAAAGTACCGTATGAAACTCCATATAATGGGTAATAATACACTCGTGTGAAGTTTCGGTACTCGTTTATGAGTACTGATCATTACTTCATCGTTTCATAATATACTACAGTAAATACAGGCTATACAAGTAAGTTACGTAATAATGAAGAAAAATAACTAATAAATAGAATTTTAATTAGAAATTTCTAGCTGTCCCTAAAATCAAACGAAATTGATTATAAAGAAAGTAAATGAATATGAGGAATTGTGACTTTTTAAATTTGCTAACATGAAATAATTACTTTTCATCATAGATTAAAGGTCTGCAACGTGCTTTAGCCTTTTTCCACATTGTTTTGACAAAGTTCGTGTTAAACCAAATACGCGTCTTTCATCCCATTCTAGTCCACTGTGCAGCGGTGTTGAGGGAGGTGGTGGGGACAGGGGGAAGGAGGGGAGGGGGCAGGTGGGCGCGGAACGCGGACGCTGCGACGGCGCGCGACCCGGTGACCGCGCACAAAGGAAAGCCGCGCCCCACCCAGCGGCCCCTCGCCCCTCCGCCCCCCCGGAGACGTCGCGGGTGTTATCACGGCAATCTCCTCTACAAGGGGCTCGCCACCTCATCCAGACACTTCGCTCCGGGGCCCGCAATGCGGCTGGGGCATTCCTTGCCTCCGTCTTTAGCATACCTTCGTGTCAACCTCTCTTTCACCATCTTGGGATGGTGCTGACTTTCTCCCTCCAAAGTCAGCACCATCTCCATCACCATAGTACAACGTCATTAATATCACCATTATCAACTTCACTACTTGCACACCATTTTTCTTCATAAAGTGAAGAATTCAATCAAAAAGTAAAGCTATTCCATCAAACTCAGCCTCCTCTTCCTCTTTACCGTTTTCCCGCTAACCATTACTCTGATCCTCTACCACCATTGATCTTTCAACCATGTTGTACATCCGCAGCTCCGGGCATTGCTTGCAGAACGCTTCCTGCACATCACGTCATTGAACTTCCTCGCGCCAATTTTCGGCGCGTGTTTTTCGCACCAGATCGCAAAGACGAGTTGCTTCCAACTCACTTCACCCAGTGCAACCGTCGCATCGTGGTGGTTCGCGCCATCGCTCGCGGCACCGGATGTCGTCGATGTAACAGGAAGTTGTGGTCATCTGAGGCAAAGGATCGGAGGAACCGGGAAGTCGTTAAGCTGCGCACCGTATCGGCGTCGGGTGAATCTGGGCAACGGGGCTTTCGAAGGTCACTAGGCTATACATAAAGACCCATTATTACTCAGGGCTCCGTTGCACAAGGCTGCTGTACATGTACTAGTGGGTGAGTAGCATGCATGTGAAGTATGGTAGGACTGGAAGTGAGATCAGGAAGCATTACAATAAATCTTAGTTGTCTTATGTATAGTCCATGCGTCTTAAATAAATTAAACTGGTAAAACCACTGTATACGATAAAATACATGTGCAGGAAAAAATGTAGCATTTATGAATATGCAGTTGAAAAAATAAAGAGTAATTCGGGAATCATAAACACATTTCTTGTACAATAGATGGCATTTATTCTTGCGAGTTTACTGTATAAAACGTTTTGTACCATTTCAATCACAATTGACAATGAAGCAAACCTCATAAATGAAAAATATATGATTCCAGTATGAAGATGATAGTACAATTGAGTGAATTAACACAAGTACATCAGATTTTTGTAAATCAGTTTTTGGCCATTTTAGAGATTGTAAAAATAGTATTCAAGAATTCAATAGTATTTAATTCTATGGTGTAAAATTGTGTCCGAATAGAATTATACTGAAGTAAGTAAGTATAGGATTTGTGGTATGTTTGCTACCATTATTAAATTGCGAGTCGTTGAAAAACTGAATCCCAAGCCTGGTTTCAAAGCCATTCGAGTTTGGGGAGTGAATTGGGAACAAAATATTCTGATTAAAATCGTTAAATCTTCGTTGGGTACATAGGAACGACATTTTCAATTTCAAGGTATATAAAAGCATTTGGGGTACAGTTTCTAATATTAAAACCAAATTCTGATAAGACAGCAAAAACTAGGGACAACGTCATTATTGCTAGAAAGTTTCTATTCGTGTTTATTGATTTAACGCGATGTAATTAGACATCAGATGAACACATTAATTATTTGATTTTTTAAACAGAGACTTTGTAAATAAGTAATTCAGTTTATTCACAAACATAATAATTACATACAAGGTAATCAGGTACGTAAGAGAAAATTATCATCGTTTAATACTTAGTGCCGGTAAATTCTTCCTGCTTTAAAATTGAACGACTCATTCGTTTAAAGGACATTCCAACAATTTATTTCAATGCAAAATTCTAGAAATTTTATATAACATCGCCTCCTTATCTACGAAGCGGACATCCTTCTGGAACGCCTTGACCTGTTCTGAGAATGAACGGGCGTGACGTTACAGGGCGACACAGGCGACAACACGTATACGTTATCTCCCCCACCGCACGCCTCAGGTGCTTAGTATTAAAATGTAAAGCAATTAAAAGCGAGCGAGTGGGCGGGCGGGCGGGTGGGCAAGTGGGAAGGCAGGATGGGGGCGGCGGCGGATGTGGGGGTGGGTCGAGGTTCCGGGGGCGGTGCGGGGGCCGTTCCCGCCCGAGTTCCCTCCCCCGCAGCCACCCCCGCCGCCGCCCGCAGGATGTCGGTTATTAGGTGCCGCTTATCCAGAGGCGCGGGTTTCCGCCGTCGCAGCCGCTTTACGTAAGGCTCGACCGCCTTGAATCGGCGCAGCTGACTGGGCTTGCGTGGGGCGCGCACAGTCGAAACGGCGCGGTTACTTTTCTTCGCTCCACGTGTTTTTTCCCATCACTTACACTCAAGGGTTTAAGTAGCTAAGGAGACTCGAAAAAAAGAAGGAGAAAGTAAATCAGATGAGAATGCTTTACAATACTTATTTAAAACTATGAATTTTCGTCAAAATAATTGATCTGAATCGCAAAAGTCCCAAATCTTATAATACGTCAATTTCTTATCAACGTTTGGTTTACAGCAGTGAAATAACCATAACAATCTGATCGTTACTTTTTGAAATGTGTTTTTTCCAATCACGTAAACTCAAGGGTTTAAGTAGCTAAAGGAGACCCGAAAAAAAGGAGAAAGTAAATCAGATGAGAATGCTTTACAATACCTATTTAAAACGATGGATTTTCGTCAAAATAATTGATCTGAACAGCAAAAATCACAAATCTTAAAATACGTCAGTTTCTTATCAACGTTTGGTTTAGAGCAGTGAAATAACCATAACAATCTGATTGTTACTTTTTGAAATTGTGATGGTTATCTGCACTTAATTCTTAACCCTTGAACCCTTAACTGCATCATTTAAAAGAAGAGAATGGATGTGTTCGGCAAAGTTGTGGAAAAAATCACTGATCCATTAAAAGTTGGTATAGTAATTGGTGTTGGCTTGAGTGTTTTCCCCTTCAGATAGCTGCTAAGCGGGCCATCATCGCAGCCACCACAAGCTATAAGCTCCGACTGGTTTACCGATATATGCGGTAGTACAGAGCATGTAAGTGCATGTAGGGGAAGAAGGGACCAGGATGACGAAGGGAAGATCTCGCGCGACCCGTGACCTATTTGTTAAGTTACTGCTCCAATACTTCTGTGGAATTGATCGGAAGAAACCACGTAAATATACTGATCAGAGTAACCTGCCTCTAGAATTATCCTCTAGACATCGATTAAATTCAGACCCACCGTGCAATTGGAGTTAAAAATCCTGACTACAATCCTAGGCCTTCCAATTAACAATACTACAAAGGCAACGATGTTGTCGCTGAGTTACGGATGACGTGAATTGGTTGGGCTATTGAAATAAAACTGCATTTGTTTTGAACAATAAGTTTGTAAATCCCTTTTTAGGTAAATTTCGAAAGGAAATAATATGAAACTAGTGCCATGTTACAGAAACTGTGCAACTGAACACAATCACTCAAACTATTTTTCCAAAAAATTACGCGCTTACTGCTCATGAACAACATACTACTCTACATTCTTTCATGTAACACTATAAATAATATTTTAACAAAAATAAAATCCGCAATAACGTAGTGCTGTATATTAATACAGTAGAACAGTATTTTACATACCAAAAATGTCTAAAACGTTAATTTTCCATAAATCAACAACCAAATAACAAATACATATTGGCAGGATGCCTATTCCTTGGAAGTATGTTGTCAGCTGTGTCGTAAGTAGTGCTGCATTGAGTATGAGAATATGGTCGTAAACGCAGGTATGAGAAATTTCGGATTATATTTGAGTTTTTCAGTCAAAATTGAAACTGTTTTATTATTTTTGTATTTTTCACAAATTTTTTGGTATCTAACAGAACCATAGACACCTTTCACATGAACTGAGGCTGCATGTTTTGTTTCAATTTCTGCCCCAGAGAAATTAGTAATACGTATGTTTTTTGTTGCAAATTTCTTGTTATCTACCGCAACCATAGACACATCTCACGTGATCGGAGGCTGCATAGTTATTTTTAAATTTCTGTGCACTGGAAATTAGTAATACTAGGAAAACCCGACAGACGTTGTTCTGCCCTTAATCACCCTCTTTCCCCTACCACCACCCTCTCACTGCCTCTCCCTCCCTCACATTGTCTCGGTCTCTCACTGCCACTCTCTGTCCTCATTCACATTTAATCGCAGATACTGCACGTCTCTTAGCAGGTGAGGTAATATCGGGAAGCGCCGGGCCAACAAAAAATGTAATTGAATGTTCAGGAAGAGTTCATTCTGTAGATTACAGTGTGAGAAACGTTTCTTTGGGGTCTTTGACCTCAAAATTTCAGTTTTTAAGGCTCTGTAACGCCTCTTTTAAGAGTTATTTAACTATATAAATGCAAAATACTGCTGAGTGTGTTGCGGGTTGGATTTGGCGTGAGTATTTAGTTTTGTTCTACAGCGCCATGTAGTGGAGTTACAACAAAATTAACCGCACATAAACCTTCTGGGTGAAAAAACACATAGAAGTGCCAACTTTCATGGTGATCGGTCTAACGATGTCGGAGTTTAGCTCTTATATATACCAACATCCAGTTATACCCTCATGCGGGGGCCTGGGACCTTTTGTGCCGCACTGACATCAGAGCCGCCGCCGACGCCGCCGCGCGCCGGAGGGCAACACGTGCCGAAGCGGAGAAGCAGGTCGGCGGCGCGCAGCGGCATCCTGCAGCGAGAGGTGCATCGCTTCAACGCCCGCGGCCGCGCCCGTTTGGCAGCGTCCGGCCCCGCGCCGCCCCGCGTTATGGGGTCCGGGTTTGGGGGGAAAGCAAAAATACAGCATGTGTCAATAATGTGAATTCGATTCTGGCAAAAAAACGCATGACGTGGGTACTTTATGTATCTACACACTCATGTTCTTTATGATATTCTGTTATATTTAGAATATTTTATTACAGTTTTGAATGTCAATATTACTTTTTTTATACATCATGAAATTTGTAATAAGCTTTGCGTTAATCTATATACGATCTATATATGCAATACTGTACATACAATACAGTATTTTGGTTGTAATTAAAAATATTTTGCTGCGTACACGATTTATATCCCTTCTGTACCTACGATTTATATTCACTTGTGTAAAAGTCAGAGTAAAATGTGAACAATTTTAGCAAGACTTTTCATTGACATTCACTTACATTGACATTTACTACACTATCATACATGTCGGGAGACTGGTCGGCAGCTTGTCCCCTGTGGAGAAGATATGAGGAAGGGAATTCCCCCCCAAGCCGATGCGTAGGTCATTCATTATACAAACGGAACTGCTGACCATAGCAAGTGACGTGCCCGCAAGCGTCAACCAATCAACCGGCTGGAATAGCGCTGTTAGTTAGGCCGCAAGTGAAGCTTCTTTGATCAGGAAGTGGTCGAGGGCCCAACCATGGGTGATTTTAGCGACACGAGATAGATATTTTTCGAAGTAGACTTCTGCTAGATGAGAATCTTGAATCTTTTCTAGAGGACAATATTTTCTGCTCGGTCGTTTCCGTAATTTCCTCTAACAGGTTCTAGACTTATGCAAGAGCAATACCAAACTAACTGGCCAACGTACTGCAGTGGGATCCTTCCTTTCTCATTATCTTAATTCAGAACTCTAAATTAAAATATAATGTTTAAGTTATTTTGCGAGTTGTAGATGGAAGCATGAGCTTTACGCACGTAATCCTTAGATTTTTTGGAATAGTGTGCTAGATCAGCGATATTCTTATGTTCTTTTTCAGAGTCATCAATATAACGTTCCTCCTAAAAAGACGTGACTGAATAAATATTTGCCACAAATTATTGAGAGAAATATAATTAGTACGTAATGATAGATAACAAGAGAAAATAAAATTTTATAACAAACAATTACTGAGTAGTTTGGGTCACAAAATTAGATGAGTTTTTTGACTTCTCCAACTGTTTAAAAATTCCTTATGTTTACATATTTTTTCTTTGTAATGGCAAACATTGGGAATCATGTAAGAAATATGAAGATTTGAATTACAAACAGTTGCAATTACAAAACATTTTTACTTATTTGTCCTCGAATTATATAAATATGAGTTACGCAAATGGTGGATTTTTTGTAAAGAGAGAGGAATGACTGTTTTGGCGCACGATCGAAGTGGAGGACATGTTTTGCTGGGAGTTGTAGATGAAGACAAAAAACTGATTTCACCCAAAACCCAATCGCAAAGTGTAAATAAAATTTTATCTATGATCGCAGAAAACTTCCTTGTATTGTATGACATTATACTATACATATGACTATATATCTATTCTTTCATACTCTCCATACTTATTGAAACTACGCGCAATTTTCCTTCGTCATCTAACAAAAAAGTCTTTTTCACTCCGACGTGACATCATCTTACAAATATGACGTTTTTTGTAGGGTAACGTCACGTTCTTCATATATCTTCAAAAAATTCTAACATTAGGCACGCGCAGCGTTACGTAAACTACCTGGTTTTTAAACGGTCATAGGAAAAAATTGTTTTTTAGGTTTTTCGAACAACCGTCTCCTCTTAAGTATCAAAACTAAGCAATAAAGCGGCTTTTATCAACCGAACCAGTTAAATACTTGGGAATATTAATGGACAGGAGACTTCATTGGCGAAATAGCATTACAAACAGAATTTACTTTGCAATAAAATATGGAATCGCTGCTTTCCTCTCGTTAAATAAAATTCCTCTTCTTCACTTAACATTCACACCAAGTTACATTTATAAAAGACAATGATTAGGCCTATTATTTCGTATCCAGTCCAGTTTGAGGATTTGCATAAAACATATATATAAATCGAATTCAAACTTTTTAAAAATATCTGCCTCCGAAATATTATTAAAGCCCCATATTTTATTTCTAAGAAACAAATTCATTATGGGTTAGATACGCTTCCTATTCAAATTTTTTTATGCAAATGAGCCGCAATAAGCATTCAAAACTTGGTTTCAAAATATTCTTTCTAGGCGAAAATGTGAAGTGTATAAGCATAGCACTCCATGTGAATTATATAAGCATAGCACTCCATAAATGTTTAAATTGTTTTTTTTATTACAAAAGAAATGAATATTAATCAAGAAATAAAAAAAGCAGTCAAATTGCGGTAAATTGAGTGCCTTTTTATTCTGAGTTATTATTCTTTGTGGTCAAATAAATTAATTTATTTTGTAAATAATAAACAATTTACATATTTCTGGAGTGTTTCTATGCTTCTGCAATGCAAATGTTTGTCCTAAAAAGCATATTTTCAAACCAACATTTGAGTGCCTATAGCGGCTCAGCCATTCGGAATATTCATGTAGTTTATTAGACAAAATGTGCTTAAAATTGTCCGTAAGAGCTTATTTTCGAAGTTTCGACCTTTCCTTCCCGGACACCCTGTATAAAGTATCTATCTTTCGGCCGGACCTGCACTGCGCCGAAACTCCTGGCCGGCATCGTTTCAGCTCCTCACCGAGCTCTGCACTCCGCTCCGGGGTGTTCAACGCGCTGCGCTGGTGCGATGACCGGGAAGGCTGCGTCGAAGCCAGGCTGTCGAGTGCACTGGGCCACTTCGGCCCGGGAACTAGACCTCGTTAGTTGCACCAGCACTCGCTCGTATTTTTAACTGTCTTGGGCTATTGCTTCTGCACTGGGCGTGCACTACACACATCCTCTGTTACAGGACACGACAACTTCCTCAAAAAATAGATCAATCACATTACGAAAAATATTAACTTGATTCAAATTCATTTCAATAAATCAGTAAACAAAAAAATTAAGTGACACGGATTATACTCGTATTTGTGGATTTTGAAACTACATCTATTAGCGGTTATTTAAATATTAATTATCCAAAATTTCATATTTTCAATACGTTTTTCAATGAATTAAGTATATGGTGCTGCACACTTAAGTTCATGTGAGATGACGTAATACATGTATGTAAATTATTATACGCTACCTATTTTTGTAGATTTTCATATGTATCATTGTTTAAACCACACTCGATTTTTCAACATTCTTTGTTTAGAGTCCAAGAAACAAAATTTACAAAATTTGAAAACAAATCCTTGCGAAAATTATCTGAACAAAAGTCATGAGAAGTTTGGCAAATATTAAAGCTTAAAGCATTTTTTATGAAGCAGATTCCAAACAGTTTTAAATGTTCTAAATAATTGATGTTATGGATGATATTTGCTTTCAACACGATCTATAATTCTTGTGTTACGAGGTCAATTAAGAGATCATCACAGATACTTCAACAATCAGTAACACAATACACGTTGTTTACAGACACCTGCATAATGGCAAACGAGCGCATGTCAGAATTTTTCAGTAAAATATTTGTGAAATTTCATGCCAATCATCAAAAATATTTTGGAATTTAGAAGTGTGTAAATTTTACATTCATTCACATTTTTCATTCAAAAACAATGTATTTTCTTCGAGCTTTCCAAAACATACGACATTAAATAGATTCCTCAGATTCCTCCCAGAAAGAGAAAAACTAAGTTTTTACTAAATATTTGACTATTTATTTAGGAGCCGTTTAAATAGACTATGAAAGCAGGAAAATGACAAGTAAAGTATTGTTTAAGTAGCTGCGCAGATGTACAGAATTTAATGAGCCCAATTGCTTACCATGGCAAACTCGTGAGACCTTCCAATTACAAAGGATACACGCTTTAATCGTGCAGTATCTCCAGTAGGTAGTTCACAGATTTCGTACTTGAAAAATCGCAGGTCATCCGTCTGCCTTGAACCGCCCCCTGCGCTAACACGTAAGTCCCGTGCCGAGCAATTTGTGTGCGAGCACGACCAGCTGGCTGTACGTAAGGCCTTAAAATATTCCCAGTGGAAAAAGTATGACTTCCTGCGCTGAGCCGTGACCCCGTCCGGCCGTTCTGCGCGTGTGCCCGGACGGCGTCCTCCAACCGAACCGTTCCCCGGATGCTGCGGTTGGAGAGGGAGAAATCACACGATAAACCATTGGTAAATTTGGTTGAATTTCAAAGAGGCAGTTCACCAAACAAACTTAAATGAACTTAAATTTTAAAAAATATGTTAAATATTAAAATCTACAATGTTTATTGTTTATTTATTGTTTGTATTTGGTATTTTAGGATTGGTTTAATCCAACTTTTGCCATTTAGCAGTGATACCAAGCCTGAGCACTGTTTTATTTATTGTCCAAGCCTGAGAGTAAGGGAGACACGGGGCGAGTATGACGAATTCCTATCGCCGTATCTAGCATTATTGGATTGCTTGAGCTTTCCTTTCGTCACATAACTGTAGAAATTGAGGCGACTGTAATGGTAAGTTACAGCTATTTTTGTCATGATCGGGAATCGAACTCGGTATCACAAAATGGAATGCTATCCACGCTGTCCATGCGCTCTCTGAAGAGCTATTTATTTATTTAATTTTATTTACTTACTAGGCCCTTCAACTACTAAAGGCATTGTCACTGAGAAGATGATAGCGACAATGGTGAGATAAATGATGGAGAATTGCAAGAAAGAGAGATAAGGAAAACCGGAGAACCGCCAAGCACGCCGCTGAGAGCTTTCTGTTCTACCACAAATTCTACGTGGATTGACCGGGGGTCAAACTCGGTCCCGACGGTGAAAGGCACACATGATAGCCATTACGCCACCGAGTCCCCTGTAATACATGTGAGTACTTTCACTCGAGGAAACGTTTTAATAAATCAGTTTTTGCCTATTAACCGCATAATAATTCGCCTAATGTGCGACGTTAGACTAAGGTGCTAACAACCTGGTCAAACTGTATACATAAGCAAAAATATTATAGCATTTTCTGTTATTTAGAAGATTTATTTTCATTTAGTAAAAAATGCCTAATAGTAGCGATTTTTACCAACTCACATAGTAAGAACATTACCGTAAACTATTTCTACTTGTGCTGACTGTAGTTTCATTTACAAATGATTTTTTGTTTTGTTTGTTTTGTTACATAAACAACAACGAAATGCAGCTGAAAACAGCACTTTTTTTATAAATACTGCCCAATCATACCTTCCAGCACCATCTGTGAATTTAGAGGTAGATGATCCCTTGCTAGAATTGGTACTTATCATACGCATATGTCAGAAATATTTTGAAACGTATTCGCGTTTACTCTTAATATTCTTGATCCAGGATATTTGTCTCTGTACACACCCTTCTTAAATCTTTTCTACCAAGATTATCGAGCGACTTGGTATTTTTTCTACGGAATATTTGACCCAGGATTACACTTTTGTTCTTGGTTATAGTTTTAAAGGGATTAAAGAGGCCAGTTGCGATCATTTGTAACACCTATTTATTTAACTCTCTTTTCATCCAGGAAGATTGCGGAACTTTTCTGTGGACGGAACGGTTACGTTCTGTTGATTGAGACAACTTTTAACAATCCGTGTTTCCGTGTCTAACAAGAGATCTGATAATTCAAACTCTTATTCTATTTTTTATTGATTCGTAATGAATAGTTACATCACTAAATACTTCTTTTTAATCTAAAAGATTTTCCATGATTATTTTTACTTCTATGAGATGAACGTGTCACAGGAGTCTTAGAATACTTTAAGAAATATCTTTGAGTGGGACAGAACGAATACCTACCACATACCAGTGCAAGATGAGTTGCCTACCAATTCAAATGTCAAGTCAAGTACCAAGTCAAATATCACATTTGTAACTTCATTAGAAAACACTTCCCATCACATGTTCCTCCGCAATAAGTGAACATCTTCGATCCTCGCACAAGCCCTAGAAATTTGTGACATTTACACTGCCCCACCTGTATGATTTATTTGTGTTCTTGCCATCCCATTTGGGCCCAGTGTGCTTCACCGCTTCGCTTCCACGGGCGGATGAGCGCGTGCATCACGCGGGTGGGGGGTGGGGGGTGGGGGTGGCGAAAGGGATTCTGCAGCGGACGGGTTCAAGGCGGCGGGCAGTCCGTTAGAGCGTCTTCTCCTCAGACTGTTTACAAGCAGCACTTGCAGCACTCAGGGAGTTATACTTTCAAAGGGCGTTTCTAGATGCATTTGCAGAAATCTCGGACATGAGGTCAGCAGTACATTGCGTTCGACGGTGGAACCTTTAACCAAACAAGGTAGCGATTTATTGTACGTATTAAAAAATATTCGAATTTATAAACATTTTATTTTGAACACTTTTCTAAATATTGTGCTCACGAAAGTGTAGAAACACCTCTTTGATTATTTTCAACATACTCTGATGTTTCGGTTAATGAACTTTGAACACTTTTTAAAGCGACTGATTGCCATATTCTTACTTAAAGAAAGTAGATGTTTTTCATTCACGAATAGTAATGAAATAGAATAGTATAGTAAAGAATAGTAAAGTGGGAAGTTTTCTATTTGTAAAAGTGAACTGAATTAGTTGACAATTTCAAAATGTATATTCATCTCAATAATTAATATGACGTAACATTTATTTAGCTTACTTGAAAATAAATAACTTCATTTTCCGGGACAGAGTTCGACCTGGAGTTGACCTGTTGATGTTTTAAAAGTTACTCTAACTTAATTTTCAACCATTCACATTCCCGCTTGAAGCTGATTGAGATTTTAACTTGGAGTTGCGTCAAAAGATTGGAATGCTAATGTTTATGAAAGTATATATTCAGATATAGCGAGGTAAAGAACGAAATGAACAACTTATATGAGAACATAACTGGAGATTGGCGTAACTTGAATCATAGAACGTATTTCGAACGTAATGTACCTTGGACTTTAACCTCTTTTATGATTCGCCTTACAAGTTTATACTACGTTTAATGTTTTGCTTCGTGTGAGTCATTAGTCCAAAATTATTTTATTACGAAAATTGTACATTAACTGTTCAAAGGTTTAAGCATTTGATGCAATAATTTAATTCCTTTTATTTCATGTAATCATAATCTTTTTATTTCATATAACAGATATATTTACAACCTAGCATACAATACATCATATAATAGAAAGAGAACAATTACTACAGAACGTATGAACGCAGGCACGCTATTAGAAATTTGTTCACTTAAAAGTAATGAGTAAACACCGTCAACATGAAGTTTCTCCTAATTTTTTACTGAATGTTATTTAGACATTATTTTCTAGTTCTAACTCTTCTTCTGAGACCATCACTTTTATCCATTTTTCTGTACTTCGAGACCTCTGCTACTAGATGCTTCTTTTAATTTCTTTAATGAATCCATTTCATTTCCATCGATATTCTTATATCTCCTATTCAATAAAAAATGCTTAAAATGCTTAGAAACATGCTTAAAATAACTCTAAAGAAATAATTTGCATACTTCTTTGACAAAAGTGGACTAATTGCAAAAAATATCAAAATAATGGATGTTTCCCTCCTTCTTTGTCTCATTTTATCAAGAGCTATCGTATTACAACATACATTACGTATTATTATTGTTATTATTATCATCGTATGCAAAAATATTGTTACTTAATAATCATTGTTTATTTCAATCTTAATTAAAGAAAGTTCATCAGTGGCAACAGGCGAAATGTCTAAAGGAATTTGTAGAAATATATCAAGGTAAACCAAATATCTTCTTTACAAAATTAACGAAACTTTCTTAGCATTTTGCCACTACACATCGTCCTGCAGCGGCGACGTGCCGCCAGTTCGCATTTCTCTCCTGCAATTAGTGTGAATCCAGCGCAGTGGCGCGGCCCACGAGGGGGGAGCGGCGTTAACTTTCTATCATGATATTGAGGAGACGTGCACTGCTAAGAAGGGTCTACGTGGGCGCCAAAGAACAATGTAACGTTTCCAAAGAAGCCTTTCTGCTTCTGCACTATTTTTACTTTCTTACCTATACTTCGTTCGAGAAAGTATTACACTCGTGCTTTAAAAAAAATGGCAAATTTTCGACAGAAAAACTTTCATTGCCGAACCGTGGTAACGAAAAAATGGATATATCTTGTTTCTATATGTAGTAAATTCCTTCCTCTAACACAGTTTTGTCAAGGTCGATGCCACGAACGGGGGTCAGTGGCACGAGTGCCAAGACGAAATCCCCACAGTTCATTACCCCGTCACCAGAGGCAACGCCATCGCTATTGTAAAACGGCGGGGTTACAAATAGTTTCCCTTTCGCGAAGTTGCTCCAAGAAGCTCTTGGCATGGTACGATGCCACGACGCGTGCCACTGCCACCAGTAGCAGACCTTGACACCACTGCTCTAACACGTAGAGTAGTCAGAATTCATTCTATTAGTTAAAAGTTCTCATTCTTTGGTTAAAACAGTAGAAAGTGGGGTCCAGGTAGATCCCTCTTATCGTTAGATGGTTCTCATTCTTTGGTTAAAATAGTAGAAAGTGCGGTCCAGGTAGATCCCTCTTAGCGTTAGATGGTTCTCATTCTTTGATTAAAATAGTAGAAAGTGGGGTCCAGGTAGATCCCTCTTAGCGTTAGAAGGTTAAAGCGTGCAACACGCCGGCCGGCCGGTGCTAGCGCGGGGGCGGGCACGGACGCTGAATTTTTTCGTCGAGGTCAACGCGCGTCTCGCCGCTTTACGGGCAAGCGTCCGGCGATGCGGCGGCGGTGGCCACGGCGGCGGCCGCGAGGCAGGACGACAGCGGTCGTGCCGGGGCATCTTCCATAGCGCGTGAATGCGTGATGAGAAGCGATTTTTTAAATTTATTTTTATTCACTGGGAAGCCATAACCTTTTGTATGTGATGGTTAAGAACACAACAAATACATTTATTTCATTATTTACGTGGGAAATTAACTCAATTAGGCTTCTGCATTTTTATTTCCTCATTTTATGTATCTTTTCTTGCGATGGTAAAGTGGGTTTCAGCGGAGAGGAGTTATTATTTTATGACATCATGAGTTTCTTAATCTTTTTTCTGTGTCATTAGAGTTTCTTTATCATTGAGTTTCTTAATTTTTGGAAATCGTAAAGATGTTTCTCCTAGAGTAAGGTGGTTTGAGGGTGAAGTGAAGCATAGAAATAAGTTGTTGTTTAATGGTTTTATAGATTATATTAGAAATTGAATGTAAGATCGCGTTGAAGTTGATTATTTCGTAAACAACAGGAGCCATTTTTATTTTGTCGGGAATTTGTTTTTGAAATATTTGATGGCGATTGAGATTAGAGTATGGGAAACTGTAAACCATATTGGGAAGCCGTAAGTTAAAGTGAGGTTTGGGAAGAGAAGGAACATAGTGGAGCGATTCTTCTGAGTGATTATGATGGTGGAGCTACTCATAGTGATTATGACAACAGGGCCGGTGATGATGTCGGTAGTGGAAGGAGCAGCGATGGCGATAGTGCTAGCGTTAGCAATAGCTATGGTTATAATGGTAACATTAGCAATACAATAGCGGCAGCTATAGCAGTAGTGCTAACAGTAGTAAAGGTGGTAATAGCCATTATTGCTACGACTGTGTTGGTGGAGATTGTAGTGAAGATAATAGTGATTATGATGGTGATTGTATTGATGCTGGTGGTATTGTCATAGTTGGCTTTTTATGTTGTTGGAATGATTGTAATTGTGATGATTGTAGCGTAAGAAAGTATGTTAGTACTGACACAATGTGTGATTTTCAAAGGTAGCGGAGTTGACGTTGTAGAAATAAACGCGTTGAAAGCGGTTAAGATGTACTTAATTAGTTGCTGGGTTTGTTGATCTGATGTCAATGATAATGCGATGAGGTGATTATCATGGCCAATAAGAAGTGAATAATAGTCATTCCTAGATTGATGCTCTGAATGCGGTATATAATAATATCGGCGGGAACTATCACGATGATAGTAGTTGTGAGAGAAAACTTTCAGAAACGAGATAACGGACGTCAAAACTGAATTCTTTTCTGGGAGGCAATAATTTGTATGAGCTGAAGTGAAGGAGAACGTGGTGATACTGTTATAATATGTTCAAGAGAGAATGGATGTAACACTGTAAGTTGTTATGTTTAATTTTTATCATATGTATTGATGTTCTGGGTGACGGCACAAAGGCCATTAGTTCCGCTACGCGTATGAATTACAGATGTGAAACTCCGCGCAGTAGTTACTAAATCCCTACCCCACCCAGACCATACTCCTATTGGATGTTTACTCTCCAGTAAGTGTACAAGGTGTCCGAAGACGGGTATTATTCGGAGCCTTCACCTTACCTTACTTCCCTTTCGAAATATCTTCAAATATATTTTTTGTATTTTGAATATATTATTCTGATCTGGAACATTTTACATTTTCTTCGGCGCCCGACCTCTGTAGTCAACATTGTTCCCAAACCATCAATTCTTTGGCCGCGCTTATGTAACTGCCCAAATTTGTGTGGTGTTAAATAAGATGTGTGAAACCAAATTTGATTGCTGAAAATGAGAATGATGAGCAGAGAGACGGTGAATATTGTAAGAACAAGGGCAGTAAAAAGCAGTATGTCAAAAGTACCTGCAACGATCCGATCTCATCCTAAACTTCACATTTTAAAAAAAAATAAATCATCGGGAGAAAAACACTCAAGTTGTAACATAACTACCAACTGTTTGCACAACAGTATCAGAAGAAAGTGTGGAGCGAATTACAAGATTGGAACGAAGGGCTGATATACTTGACCGTGCAGGTAATGCCAGTTATCGGATGGTCAAAATCGGACGTGCACGTTTCTGGAAAGTGGAGAGGGGCCAGTCCAAGGACAGTTCTACCAAAGGGATACAAGGGAAGACAGCGAGGAAGATAGTGAACAGAAAGAGAGAGACAAGAAAGAGGAATAAGAAGAAGAAAAGGAGGAGAAAAAGAGGAGGAGAAAAAGAGCAGGAGAAAAAGAGCAGGAGAAAAAGAGGAAGAGAAAAAGAACAGGAGAAAAAGAGGAGGAGAAAAAAGAACAGGAGAAAAAGAGGAGGAGAAAAGAGAAGGAGAAAAGAGGAGGGGGAAAAGATAAGGAGGGGAAATGAGGAGGAAGGAGAGGAGGAGGAGGAGGAAAAGACGACTTGGAGGTGGAAAAGAGGAGGAGGAGGGGGAAGAAGAGAAGAAATAAAATAAATTGAAGAAGAAACACCTTTCGAAGGGGTCATGTTTTGATCTCCCACCCTGCAAAAGTGGAAAGCGAGCACATCGACCTCCGCGCTACAGGTCGCGCCCGTCGGAGGAGGCACGGGTTGTTTGGCAGCCTCAACAGCGGCAGCGACGGAGGTGCGCCGCTCGGCCTGGTGGGCCATCGGCAGTCGGCGGCCTCGGCGCGGGGCGGGGCGGCAGGAAGCGGCGGCGAGTCGCCCGGCCTCGATCGGCCTAAGTGGGTCGCCGCTGCTACCTGTCGCCTCTGCCTCTGAGGACGGATCTCTGCCTGCGCTCGCGGGCCCGGCCGCCGCGCCGCCGCGCCGATTGTAAGGAAGAGGAACCGCTGCTCAACCGCTATTTCGGCTGCAGTAGGTTTCCGGCGGCGTACTTGTCAAAAAATTACAGGGGAGATCTGGTGTCCGTTTGTTCAACTTTTTTCGTCTAGTGCTGATTATGGTTTGGCTGGATGCCAGCCTCCTTCCACAGACTCTTAGGTAATGGTAAGGTGACGAGGAAACTTTAAAGCTACGGTATATAAATGCTACCACTAGATCCGCGTTGTTAGGGTATCTAGTCGGGTTAAATGAATACCTCAACCATTATAAATTGTGTATACATTGTATTAGATTCATTGATGTCAAATTAATTTTTATATTCTAACTCAAATTCAGTCACGGTTAGTTGACTTAATTGGAAACCAAAAGAGCAAGAATTGTATATTAATAAGAAGCACGTATCTTGCATTTTAGACCATTTCCGATTTTATCCCTCCAAGAACAATCCTTAGGAACATCACGTATTCATAGAACCACCTCCAGGATGCACGATCCGATTACACACCGGCTTTAGGATGTCCTAGTTAATCTACATCAAGGTGCAATGAAGTCACTGACGATTTTCAACAGGCCACTGAGCACAAAATATCCGGCAGAGGTGGGAGTAAATATACAACGGAAGGCTTGCCGGGATGAGATTGGGGGTGGCGATGTAGGCGGAGTAGGCGGAGGAGGAAGGAGTTGAGGGCGTTGGCGGAGGCGGAAGCTATTACACTAATATGCCACGCTTCCCCAACTCACCACCCGCTCGGCCTCATGCGTGATGGGTGCCCGAACGAGCAGAACGCTTGTGTTTGGGTGTGTGTCGGGGGAGGGGGGGCTTGGAGAACGCCAGTAGCCAGGAAGAATGGAAGTCATTTGAGGTGTGTCATCCGAGATGACGTTTTGTACCAGCTGCTGCTTAACGTGTGTATCGCTTTTCGGACCTAAATGGGTTTCTACACTCACGTTATTAAAAAGGTTGTGGCAACACATAATATATCTGCTAATTCATTCTGTCTTTTCATTTGTATGTGCAGGGGGGGAGTGAATCAGGAAGGGGATAAGATGAAAAGAGAGGCAATGATTGAGAGAGATATGAAAATGCAGAGAGAAAGAAAAATAAGAGAGAGCCAAAGCGAAAGAGGGAGGGAGGAGAGAGAGGGAGAGAGAGGAAAAGAGAGGGAGAGAGAGAGGGAGAGAGAGAAAGAGAGGGAGAGAGAGGGGGAGAGAGGGGGAGAGAGGGAGAGAGAGGGGGGAGAGGGAGAGAGAGAGTGTAGTATGCGGACGGCAGTTCAAAGTTGCCGCGCTAACTGCGCGGCAAAGAGCGCCGGCAGCATGTTCCCGCCTCCGGCAGCGCGCAGCACAGAGCGTCGGCATCAGGCGCGCTGAGCTTCGTCAAGCGCGCCAAGGGTGTGCTCAGAACCAGCCACGCCTGTTACCTGGGCTCCGCGCACTGGTGAACCGGCCAATCAGGGGAAGCCGCGGGAAGCCTTGCGCGGGAGCTGGCCCAAATAAAAGGACGCCGACGGAGGATCACCGGCAGTAGAGCGCTCGGCGTGGTTTCAGCCAGATGGCATATTGTTTTTTGTATATGAAGTTTTGTGGTAACTGTACATAGCGGTCGAGTTGGCCCAGATTTTTGTAAATAATATTCTTATGGAAAGTGAGTGTTTTTGAGTTATAACAGTGGCGACGAGTAAAAAGGAGAATGAACGCGGAACAATTTTCACAACTGATGGCGTGTCTACAGCAGCAACAGCAGCAGCAGATGGCGATGATGGTGCAGACATTGCAGCAAGCGGCAATTTCCTCACGACCGAGCAGCCCAGCCCCGCCGTTCGCAACTTACGATGCAGCAGAGGAAACCTGCGAAGAATATGTGGCCAGATTGGAGCAACATTTGTTATGCTATGATATTAAAGAGGAATCTCGTAAAAGAGCATTTTTTCTGGCCACAATCGGCGCACCGTTAAATAGGTTGTTACGTAAGTTAAGCAAGGAAGAAGAGATTTCGCAGGTGTCATACGATATACTTAAACAGCGGCTGCTAGCTCATTTTTCGAGGGAGACGCATTTAGTGGCGGCACGCTACAAGTTTTATTCATCCAGAATGAAGCCAGGCCAAACGCATGCCGATTGGGCGACGGAGTTGAAGGGTTTGGCTAAGCGTTGTGCGTTTGAATGCAACACAGAGAAATCGTATGCGGAGTCATTGATACGGGACATGTTGGTAATGCATACGCCGGAAAAAGAAGTTCGGTGGGCATTATTGCAACAAAACAACCCGTCTTTGGAAGACGCCTTAAAATTAGCAACATCGTATGAGGTAACGAAGCATACGGCGCATCAGATGACGTTAGGCGATAGAGCAGCAAGAGATGTAGAGGAAATGAGTGTACAGGAGGAAAATTGGGTAGCCAAGCCACGAAGCAGGAAGCAGCAGGAGAAGAAAAGTCCTTCCACCAGCAGAGGCAAGCTATTGAAGTCTTGTAGACAGTGTTTTATTAGTCACGACAGGAAGGTTTGCAGATTCCTCAGAGCGGAGTGCTACAAGTGCGGTAAGAAAGGGCATATTAGAGAAGTGTGCAACAGTGGTTCTGCTGAAAACAGACGACAAGAAATGGACATCGATGAGGTGAGCGGGCACGTCAGAGAAGGACGCAGCAGTGGTTATGCCGAAAGCCAGCGGCAAGAAAGAGGCATCGATGAAGGGGATGGTGATTGTATTTATTCAGTTATGCAGTGTGATGACAAAAGTAAATTGTTGTAAACTTGGAAATAGGTGGTAAATCTGTATTATTCCAGGTGGATACAGGTGCAGCAGCAACTCTAATAAGCATGACTACTTATGAGCAGCTGGGTTCTCCGCCTTGCGCCTCGCTGAACACAGTTTTTTATGGATATGCTAGACAGAGAATCAAGACGAAAGGTAAGATAAGCCTGCTAGCGAAATACAAAGCGATGGAAAGACAAGTAACACTGGTGGTTGTGGACAGTCGTGATGCGGTTAACATTCTAGGAATGGATGTTTTCACAATTTTTGGATTTACGGTTCAGGACGCGTTTGTCATTCAGACTAGCGCCCTGCCAAAGGAGGTAAAGAATGTGATAGATTTGAATTCAGAAGTTTTTTCGGAGCAATTGGGAAAATGCAAATTTTTTGAGGCGCATTTGCAGTTGAAGAAAGATGCCACCCCTAAATTTTTTAAAGCACGACCTGTTCCCCTGGCCAGTGAAAGATAAAGTAAAAAAGGAAATCGACAGGTTAGTAGATTTGGACGTCTTGACCCCCGTCAGTACTAGTGCATGGGCAACTCCAGTAGTCATAGTAAAAAGAAAGACGGTAAAATTAGAATGTGCGGAGATTTCAAGAGCACCGTTAATGCGCAACTCATGGTAGAGCAGTTCCCCATCCCCAGAGCAGAAGAGCTTTTTCAGAAGCTAGCGGGCGGGCAGAGATTTTCAAAAATAGATTTGCGGGACGCGTATCTGCAGATCCCGTTAGATGAAGAGTCTGCGAACTTATTGGTAATTAACACACCGTTCGGGCTTTACCGATACAACCGGTTGCCTTTCGGGGTCGCTTCAGCTGCGGCTATTTTCCAGCGCTGCCTGCATACGCTGACAGCCCAGGTGAAGGGCAGCGCCAACTACCTAGATGATATAGTGGTAACGGGCGAGTCGGAGGAGGAACATCTACAAAACTTGAATCTCTTATTAAAGACTTTAAATGAATGGGGCCTAAGGGTTAACTTGGATAAGTGTGATTTTTTTAAAGAACAGATTACTTATCTAGGTCACGTGTTGGATAGCTCGGGGATCAGGCCAACCGGAGAAAACTCAACGGCGATTCAGCAGCTTCCGGTTCCTGTTAATTTGCAGCAGCTACAGTCATTTCTGGGGAAGATTAATTACTATGGCAAATTTATCAAGAACATGGCGGAAATAGCAGCACCCCTCAACGCGTTGCGTAAGAAAGGCGTAAAATGGCATTGGTCGGCAGATTGTGACAAGGCATTTCGGAGGTTGAAAGAGAATTTAATGCAGGCAGTTAAATTGGAACATTTTTTGCCAGATAGAACGACTATACTAGCTGTAGATGCATCAGAATATGGTATTGGGGCAGTCCTTTCGCAGAAGGATGCTAAGGGTGTTGAGCGGCCAATTGCTTGTGTGTCAAAAACGTTGAATGTTCACCAGAAGAATTACTCTCAGATAGAAAAAGAAGCTTTAGCAATTGTATACGGCGTGAGAAAATTCAACGAATACTTGTATGGGTCAAAGTTCATAATCATTACTGATCATAAGCCGTTGGTGTCTTTGTTCTCGCCACACAAGCGTATCCCAGATAATACGGCGCGTAAGATGCAAAGGTGGGCGCTTTTCCTGTCTGATTATAGTTACAGGATACTTTACAGATCTACATATCAGCATGCTAACGCAGATGCACTATCCCGTCTTCCGCAAGGGCCGGATGCAACTTTTGACTCTGAGGACATCGCCTGTCTCCAGCTGGACCAAGCCGAAGAGGAGGCAGTATCAGGTTTTCCAGTCTCGTCATATCAAGTGGCAAAGGAAACAAAGAAGGATCCGCAGCTCAGGCAAGTGCTGTACCACGTGCAAACTGGTTGGTCCAGCGCGCATAGGCGAACCAGGGCGCTGACGGAATGGTATAAGCTCCAACACAGGCTGTCGGTTAAGGGCGGCGTATTATTACTGGGCTAGCGATGAAGGAGTTAGGGTAGTGATTCCGCATAAGTTGCGACCAAAGGTATTACGCCTTTTACATGAGGGTCATTGGGGTATAGCCAGGACAAAGCAAGCAGCCCGCCGTTATTGTTATTGGCCAGGAATAACCAAAGATATAGAGGAGATGAGCAAGCATTGCGAAGCATGCCAAACTAGTCAGGCAGCGCCGAGAGCGGATTTAAGCTCATGGCCCCAACCCTGCGAGCCGTGGGACCGCATACATGTAGATTTTGCGGGTCCTTTCTTAGGGCATATGTGGTTGTTAGTAGTGGACGCATTGTCAAATTATCCGTACGTGATGCGCATGCAACACACAACTGCACCACATACAATAGATGCTTTGAAGAAAGTTTTCGTAACAGAAGGCCTCCCACGAGTATTGATCTCCGATAACGGCCCGCAGTTCATATCAGCGGAATTTCAAAAATTTTGTAAAAGTAGCGGGATACAGCACATTTTGGCTCCACCGTTCCATCCTCAGTCAAATGGAGAGGTGGAAAGATTAGTGCAGACGTTCAAGTCAGCCATGCTTAAAGCAACTAGAGCGGGTGCATCAGTAGAGCAGGCGTTACTTAGCATGTTGACCACCTATAGGACGTTACCAATATGTCAGGTAGAAGCCCCGCTCAAGTATTGCATGGTCGGCAGCCCCGTACCTTATTGTCCTTGTTATTTCCGGAAGAAGTGCCAGTGTCAACCAAAGGCGCTAAATTCAAGAGAGGAGATAAGGTACTGGTAAGAGTGTACGGAAGTAATTGTAAGTGGCAACCAGCAATAGTAACTGCAATAAGAGGAGGCAGAGTTTACGTCCTCAGGACAGAAGATAGATCAATCTCTCGGCATCAATCACAGATTAGGAGACGGTACTACGATTCTGTAGTAGATAAGCAACAGGCGGGGGGGGCAGCGCAGAGCAGGGCAACAGAAAGTGTAATGCGTTTTCCCTTTTCAAGCCAGCAGGAGGAGCGGCCCACACTGGATTCCGGCGCAACCATCGAGGAGCCATCTCTACAGTCGCAGCAGCGGCCGGCATTGCGGAGGAGCAACCGACTGCGTCGTTTCACCCCCTACATCACAACTTCGGTGGGGAGGGTGTAGTATGCGGACGGCAGTTCAAAGTTGCCGCGCTAACTGCGCGGCAAAGAGCGCCGGCAGCATGTTCCCGCCTCCGGCAGCGCGCAGCACAGAGCGTCGGCATCAGGCGCGCTGAGCTTCGTCAAGCGCGCCAAGGGTGTGCTCAGAAACCAGCCACGCCTGTTACCTGGGCTCCGCGCACTGGTGAACCGGCCAATCAGGGGAAGCCGCGGGAAGCCTTGCGCGGGAGCTGGCCCAAATAAAAGGACGCCGACGGAGGATCACCGGCAGTAGAGCGCTCGGCGTGGTTTCAGCCAGATGGCATATTGTTTTTTGTATATGAAGTTTTGTGGTAACTGTACATAGCGGTCGAGTTGGCCCAGATTTTTGTAAATAAATATTCTTATGGAAAGTGAGTGTTTTTGAGTTATAACAGAGAGGGGGAGAGGGAGAGAGAGGGAGAGAGAGGGAGAGAGAGGGAGTGAGAGGGAGAGAGAGGGAGAGAGAGGGAGAGAGAGGGAGAGAGAGGGGAGAGAGAGGGAGAGAGAGGGAGAGAGAGGGAGAGAGAGGGGGAGGGAGGGAGAGAGAGGGAGAGAGAGGGAGAGAGAGAGGGAGAGAGAGACGGGAGAGAGAGAAGTAAGGGGAATATTTTATAGTCAAATATAGATCCAAGTATGTGATCTACGGAAATGTAGAGAAAATATTCATCAATTATTTATAATAAGAATATAAATGAAATAAAGTTAAATATACAGAGTTAGGAGCATATGAGAGAGTAACCGTATATAAGGAAAATCCATTAACCCTAGAATAACTTCACTTCTAAATTTATCTATGATATTATCGAATGTAAAAGGCTAGAAAAAATATGAAAACAGACTTCTGTGACTCGAGTGAATACCTTCTTGGAGGTTCTTAAGACGCCGTTTCCTAGGCACAGATGGCAACGTTTCTTTCATCAGATGACAGTTTTTACGTACTTCCTATTACGCTGTGAGATATATTACAGTATGACAGCCGAAGCTCTGGCGTTTATGATTATGTAACGGACTCTCCGAAAAAAAAAAGTAGAAAGGAAAAATATACACTATTAATTACTGAAAATAGCTCTAGTTGTCTTTTAATACATATTGAGAATATGTATAATTCGACATACAGTTTTAATATTTTTCATGGACATTACATTTTCCTTGTTTGAAAAATGCGATAGAAGGAAAAATAATTTATTCGGATCGCACTCTCTTATAATAACGGGAATCAACACAGTTGCAATTTAAAATTTTTACTTTTCTCTTTTCATGACAGTTTTGTAAGTCTGATTTCAAACACTTATTCAGAACTTCCTTCTAATGAAGTTTTTCTAATGACAGCGCATGGTTAGCGATGGCTGGATCATATAAGTAGAGAGAAGCTTAATGCATTTTCATGGTTCATTCATCAGAAGACGGATCACAGTTCCGGCGTTGGTGAAGTAGAAGTAGGAACAGAAAAGTCGTCCTGAGATGTAGGAACATTATCCGGCAAGGGCGGGATGAGAGAACAAAGAAATAAGACAGAAAGAGGGAATTAATTAAAATTCTATTCTCGTAAGAGAATGATGTGAATAAAACATTCCCATATTTAATTTTACTGAAATTTATTTGAGAATTTAAGCAAGGTGACCTGTTGTCAGTTACATTATTCGGTTACATTATTTGTAGAGCTGTTTTTCATTAACACATTTCATTAGCAAAAAATTGTATCTTCATAATTGTAATTGTGGGAAAACTCCGAAAAAGTTTGAATTTTCGAAAAATTAGACTTTTCAACCAACATGAAACCTGCGCCATTCTCTTAAACGACCTTCAGGTTATCCAACAACAAAATTTAGTGAAAATTGTTGGTGCCATTTTTTAAAAAGGTTTTAAAATGTCCCAGGAGCTCCCTCCAAAATTAAA
This sequence comes from Acheta domesticus, assembly GCA_031308135.1. Taxonomy (NCBI): domain Eukaryota; kingdom Metazoa; phylum Arthropoda; class Insecta; order Orthoptera; family Gryllidae; genus Acheta; species Acheta domesticus. Next base: position 141,241,087 of record JAHLJT010009355.1, on the reverse strand, counting down.
ATATCGGTTTCAAATTCAAGGGGCCACGACATCAGTCAGATCGATCGGGTAATATATATTTTGGAGAAAATCAGCTGAAAGGTTTAGTCGCTAATGTTACTCACAGACGACCAGACGGATGGACAGACGAACGAGCAGACATTTTGCCGTCAATGGATTTTTTCGGTATCAAGGAGCCAAGGCACCACGTGTAAGAGGATTTTTTTCTAAATTTAGCAACTGGATTAATCCACTTTTTCGTTACCAGGGCCCTGTAATAAGAGTTTTCTGCCGAAAATTCGCCGGTTTTTCGTGCAGCATTACACAACTTTCTCTATACTACCTATATAATCCGTGTATACGTACAAATACGAGAAAGTAATAAAGTTAAGGATGTTGGCATAATAAGGAAAAATTCAAAAAAATAATAGTGTAACTATAAAAATTATTTTATAATCATCATTCTCGTTTGTGGTGTTTCTCTGCGTGTTTCTCCGTCTTATTCCGTTTTACGAGATCCCTCAACTTTGAACATTAAGCTCTTGAAAGCATAATTTTTCACAGTAAAAGCGATAAAGAACCAAAGGTTGAATCGTTTTAAAGGAACACAGAGGAAAGCATTATAAAAAACGATGTACAGAAACGTGTGATCTACTTTTGACTCGTCGCATGACAAAATATGCAAATTGTGTCCCAGTAGTGAAACATTCTTCAGAGAAGAGTCTGCGGGGACACAACAGCACACTAGCAGAAAAACTCGCTATGCGGCTATGCTTCTCGTTGGAAAAACTTTCTCGAAATAGCCTTGGAGAGGCAGGTGGGCTTTCCTGAAACGCGGTGGCCGCGCGTGTGGATCCATTTCGCGCTCATTTCGGAAGAAAGCGAAACGCGGCCGGGGGCGGAGGCGCCACCTTCCCACCGTGTTGCCACTTCTACCTCCACATCCACCCTCTCCTCCTCCACTCCTTCATCTCCACCACCATCCCCCTCCATCTCCACCCCACCCTCACCTCCACCTCATCATCTACCTCTGTCTCCCCTTCCATCTCTACCTCCATCTCTACCTCCATCTCTACCTCCTCCTCCACCCCTCCATCTCCACCACCATCCCCCTCCATCTTCACCCCACCCTCACCTCCACCTCATCATCTACCTCTGTCTCCCCTTCCATCTCTACCTCCATCTCTACCTCCTCCTCCACCCCTCCATCTCCACCACCATCCCCCTCCATCTCCACCCACCCTCACCTCCACCTCATCATCTACCTCTGTCTCCCCTTCCATCTCTACCTCCATCTCTACCTCCTCCTCCACCCCTCCATCTCCACCACCATCCCCCTCCATCTCCACCCCACCCTCACCTCCACCTCATCATCTACCTCTGTCTCCCCTTCCATCTCTACCTCCATCTCTACTTCCTCCTCCACCCCTCCATCTCCACCACCATCCCCCTCCATCTCCACCCCCACCCTCACCTCCACTCATCATCTACCTCTGTCTCCCCTTCCATCTCTACCTCCATCTCTACCTCCTCCTCCACCCCTCCATCTCCACCACCATCCCCCTCCATCTCCACCCCACCCTCACCTCCACCTCATCATTTACCTCTGTCTCCCCTTCCATCTCTACCTCCATCTCTACCTCCTCCTCCACCCCTCCATCTCCACCACCATCCCCCTCCATCTCCACCCCACCCTCACCTCCACCTCATCATCTACCTCTGTCTCCCCTTCCATCTCTACCTCCATCTCTATCTCCACCTCCACCCCTCCATCTCCACCACCATCCCCCTCCATCTCCACCCCACCCTCACCTCCACCTTATCATGTACCTATGTCTCCCCCTCCACCTCTACCTCCAACTCTACGTCTACGTTCACGTTCACCTTCACCTCCACCTCCATCTCCATCTCCATCTCCACCTCCACCTCCATCTCCATCTCCATCTCCGCCCCCACCTCCATTTCCATTTTCACCTTCACCACCTTCATCTTCGCCTCCACCTATTTCCACTTCCATCTTCACTTCCACCTCCATCTCCACGACCACTTCTACTACAAACTCCATTTCTACCTCCACCTCTTCTTCCACTTCCACCTACGCCTTCTCCTCCTCTTCCATCTCAACTTCAACCTCCACCTCCACCTCCACTTGTACCTTCATATCAATCGCCACCTCTACTCCCCACCTGCCAGCATTGCCACTGTCTTTGCAGTAACGCTCACCAGGAGGTCCTAGAATGCGAGTTCCCATAGAGACACATTTTCGAACCTGGTTACAGAGCTAGGGAGAATTCAGCTGCAGTCTGGAGGAGTCTAGCGACCGGCTCCTCTCATAGACAGTTTTTCCGTAGTTTCTCTGATCAGTACCAGGCGAATGCCGGAGCAGTACTCTAACAAAACGGGCCATGGACTGAGCTTGATAACTCCTTTATAATCTTATCCTAACCTCATCTCTTACAAACATCCATCGGAAGACCAGTCGGGAGCTTAGAGCTTGTCACTGCAGAGGCGATGTCCCGCCGGGGGAAATACACGGAGGAGGATGTCCCTCGCGTCTCACCTTCCAGCGGGGAGTGGTGACTCAGGAGAAAATTTGTGCTCCATCACAAAAATTCTCATTGAATGGTCTCCTTTTATCATAAAATAAACTGTAACAAAAACTTTTGAAAGTGGTCAGGCGGAAAGAGCAGGCTAAATAGCCTGAGCCTCGCCACCAATAAAGACATTTATTTATTTATTTATTAATAGGCCCTATTTACCTTTCTACAGACATCAGCTGTACTTAGTTGTTTTATGGTTATCTCTTCGTCCTATTTGGATCTTTCAAACGTGAACGTGAATATCATTTTTTTTCCATTTTTTATTTCTTCTATATATCCCTATATTTTACGTGTTTTTATGAAATAACATTCAGGCTGCACTTCAACCTCTGACAATCTTTTTTTTTGTAATTACCTACCGCTAACTCTCCAATCTCTTACGACTCCATGTATTACAGTCCCTAAGCGGAATTGCATTCTCCACATTCCCTGCCTTAACAAAAGTCATCAACGATCAACGATGCACTCATTAGTGCACTATTAATTTGTACGTTAATTACTCATTTAAGTTCTCCTCGAAGATGACTATTGTCTGCAGGTGCTACCACCGGGGAACATCTGTCCCCTCACACACTTCACGGATGTGCCTCGCGAGTATATTTGGTCATGCACATACTAAATTCGGACTAGGCAAGATTCCTTCTACGCGTGCTTAGTCTGTTTAGAAGTAGTGAGTCAGCGCTACTAAATGGGGCTGATGCTTAACTTTTCAAGCCCTGGTCTTATTGTCTTATTCCACTCCAAAAGGTACCGGTGAACGGAAAGGAGGGAAGTATTGGGGTTTTCAAGGATAGCCACAACTCATCGCAACTGACTAATTTCACTATAAAATCCATACCTATGGGACGATTCCAAATTCTTTAGCTGGGAATCAGAACCATCAAGCCTTACGTCACCTAGTCCCGGCTGGTAATGAAGGGAAGTCAATTGAACGGCGATGCACGGTAGTTGGGAAAACCATGCCATACTCGCCACACACAACAAAAAAAAAAAATGCATGCTTGAGACGGGTTTTAAATCGCGACTGTTCGATCCGCTACCGCCA
>JAHLJT010009355.1:141143359-141237363 GCA_031308135.1 Acheta domesticus | reverse complement strand
CAATGACACAAACAAATGCATCTCTAGACTCTCATAAATGAGCCTTGTAAGTCATTCAGCACTTACTCGGTTGCACTCAGAAGCATTCAGCGTGGAGGCAAACACGTAGGCCCATAAAACACAAAATTGCGCTTGCGAATAAATACCAGGCAACGTGGGTCGTTCAAATGCGCATTTTCACGCAAATATCTTTAATGCACACTTGTTCCCACAAATGATGAATTTGTAATTAATTTTTGGCAATATTCAAATTATATAGCATTACATTGAAGTTACAGTTTTAACACTTTCTAATGACACTGAAGATATTCTTTCTTTCGTGTGTGTATTTTTTCGTATCTTGGGAGAGGAATCAATGTATGTAGGACATCAGAGGAAAACCAAGCTCAGCGTAATTCCAGTTTTATAGGAAGTTTTCCATTATAAAGAAGTTTGGGAGTTATCCTGTTGTTTTGAGATTTTTTAAATATTATGTTATTGTGTCTACGATGACAATGCAGTATTCCATTTTGGGCTCTATGAATGATGAAGATGCATAATAATGCAAGCTCTATGAATGATGAAGATGTAATATACAACGTAAAGTAAAATTCACAGTCAGTCACACACACGCTTTTAATACAACGTAGAAATGTGTATAAAACTACTCTGCAAATTTTCATCTATTTCTTACAACTTATTTTTCTATTTTCTTCTCCCCAAACTACATTACAAAGTGCCAATGTAATTCATCACCACACTTGTCTAAAATGCACAGCCTGTAACTATAATTTTTTCGAGAACATTCAACAAGTAAACACCTGTAAATATATGTCTTGACTTCTTAAACGATGAAGAGTCGTGCCAATCCATGTGTTAGTATGGCTACATGCACGCACGACCACACAATCATACATTCACACTACGAAGACACATCACTCACACTCGGACATACCCGCATCCTCTGACAGAGACACACTTACATCCGCGCATATAGACACATCTACGCGCGCACACATGTACCCATCCACACTGCATAGACACATAATCGCACTTACAAGCGAGCGCGCATGCCCAAATTCAACTGTCACACACGCATGTACAGACATATGCACGCTCACTCGTACTGAAAAAAATATCAACCATCAGACTCATACTTACAGACACATGCACAAACAAAATTTTCATTCGCACATATAGACACATGCACGTATATATATATATATATATATATATATATATATATATATATATATATGGAGACAGCCTTGTGATATGATATCAAAATTTTCCTCCTGCAGAACATTCATATTCAGAATTACCTATTCTATCAAACTACTAATATGGAAGAAAAGTGCAATGAATGTGAGCTTCATTAATAAAGGATTCAATTTTTTAGTAAGAATATGGTTACATGATCCAATTTAAATTTACGAAATAGATCATTTCAAAAAACCGTTTGGACACACATGCACACCCTATACACACACACACGCGCGCGCACCCAACTGCATATATTCTCTACAACACGCGCGCTCATATATTCTGTACAACAAATTATACCCTCATATTTGCACTTTTGGACACACGCACAGACAAACTTTACACCCGCACCATCCAGACACACACTCTTCCAAACATGCATGCACACGCGTGTTCACGCCACGCGTTCACGCCGGCGACTCGTGAATAGAATCCTGCCTTGTTGCTCAGGGGCAACATTTTTACGAACAATGTCGTCGTGAATGTGATTGCTTACGTTGTGGTGCCTCAAGTAAAAGTAATTGTTTAATTCTTGCTAGATTTGACACAGACAAACTTTACACCCGCACCATCCAGACACTCTTGCAAACATGCGTGCACACGCGTGCGCGTGCATTCGGCGCACGGGCGCAGGCTCCCAGGCGGCTCACGTGCGCGGCGCGCCGCGAGCGATGAGGCGGACGCGCGCGACCTACTAATCCGCGACGCGACCACTGGCGAATCCCGCGCCCGCGCGGCCTCGCATCTTAACAAGCCGCCACCGGAGGCGCTGCTCATCTCCGCGGCCTTGCGCGTGGGAGCGGCGGCAGCCGGCAAGGGCAGCGGGGAGCGTGGGAGAGCGGCTGCGGGAGACCGCCCCCGCGCCGCGCGCGCACGCCGTCCACTCCTGGAGAGACCTTTGCCTTGTTGCTCAGGGGCTACATTTTTACGAACAATGTCGTTGTCGTGAAGGTGTGTGATTGCTTGTAGTACGGTTTTTGTAACGTTGCCCCATCTTCATGATGGAATATGTCACGGTATTGTGATCATACGACGTCTAGCGGTATGACCGAGAAAGACGCGGAACGAAGTGTGATATTCCATTGCGACCATAGGGGCTTGAGAGGCAGAGTTACAAAAATCGCACTATATGTTGTGGTGCAACGTTAGGTAAAGTAGTCCTTAAGTAAAATAATTATTTAATTCTTGCTAGTTTTGATGAATTTAAATTATATTTGAGAATTTTAACATCATAAATTATTCAAATAATTATATTAATAATAAATTACTTAATGAAATTAGAATTAATATTTCTTAATTTATTCACTGGATATTGAATGTTGTCATTTATCACCATTTCATTTACAACGATCCAAATGTAAACAGTTTGTACTTCTCTGTACCTTGTGAAGAGCAAGAATTATACTAGGTAATTACATTAGCGAGAAGAGCTTATGCGTTTTCAATTATTATTCTTACATATTATAAAAAACAGGAAAATTATGAAATTTAATAGGGGTTCTTCACTTCAAAGTGTTGAAACTCCGATGTAAGCAACGACTCGTTAATGAAATCAAGATGAACATCTTTAGCAATATAGGCACGTTAAAATTTATCGTCATTCAAAAACATGCATTCAATATGAAGTATACTTCAAATACTTATACTACAAGTATCTACTAGATATGTGTATTAAACAGCTCTTTGAACATGCAGTCATTTCTTACACCTTGTTTTTGTCTATTTTTTTCTCCCAAAACTCCAAATTACGAAGTGCCAATGGAATTCAACGCCACACACGGCTCTCTAAAACATGCACACCTGTAACTACAGTTTTGCCAGAACATTCAACAAGTAAAAAGACATAAATATATGTCCTGGCGTAAAATATGGTGAGTTGTATGACTGAACAAGCGTTCGGTGCACGCGATCCTGGTTTCTGGTCTCGGTGAAGGCTTTCGAATCACATACGTTCTTTCTGCGTCATGACGGCATCTCAAAAATTGTTTGAAATCAGTGTTAGTATAACAGTTATAAAAGATGTTAAAACACAATAGTTTAAATATGATGTTAGATTCTTAGAATAAAATATTCTTCATTGAAAAGATAGGTCTTGAACCGTAATGAAGATTAGACTGCAGAGTAAGGTTTTACAACAAGAATAAAACGCCGAAAAGAGAAATTCACAAATGCATTTTTTTACAATTGCAGTCAATCGTATTCAACTTTGTGCCAATTGCCGTTTAAAAAATACACGACCCACTTTTACGAAATACTCGTGGTTTTATAGACAAATTCTGGAACAACAATATTCACTTCAAGTGATATTTTGAAAACAGGTCTAAATAAAAATTCCCGAGAGTTGTAAACGTACGCTTCCCCCCCTTTTATTTTTATAAAGAACACGCTCCACTGGATTCCATCGTGTAGGCGCGTGGTTCTCGTATCCCGCCGACGTAGGCACACGCCCAAGGCACGTTCCTACCCCCGTTTGGAAGCGCGCGGCGCGGTGCGACGCGGCGCGGCGGCGAGAGAAAACTAGAGAAAGAGAAGCGCGGGCCGCCAGCGCAAAAGGAACCTCGCATGGAAAGTTCCCGGAGACCGACCACATGCACCGCCACGTCCATGGGAAACCGTTACAGCGGCGCATTCGGCGACGCCGAGGCCCCTGTGACACCGGGGCCAACTACCGCACGCCCCTTTCCACCGTTGCCTCGCACGACCGCCACGCCCAACTCCACCAACCCCACAGGTGGCTCAGAGTATCAAATAATGTCACTGTAGTGCTTCTCACTGCGAGGTCCTAGGTTTGACACTGCCAAAACACAAACCTTTTATGCTAACAGGAATAGAAGTAGACATTCTTATTAAAAGGTATAGATCAATCCAACAACGCCGTTTTTCCTTGTCCAACAACGTGCCGCGTAGAATGCCCTAAAAAAAGCCACAAGAACGCTTCGACAGAGTAGATTGGATCGATAAAGTTCTCAGATCCTTACCAAATGATACAATAATCAAAGGATTGGTTATTGAATGTTAAAGTTTACAGGAACAATAAAATATGTAAGTAAATTTGAGATAATTCATGAAATGTAAGACAAAGAATTTGACATAAGTAAGTCCTTTGTTGAGAAATGTTATTATTTCTCAAGAGCTATTGGAGCTGTTGGCGGGCGGTCGATTGGGGATATAATAGATAAATTGAAGAAGATTGAGATGTTACACCGTGTGTGTGTGTGTGTGTGTGTGTGTGTGTGTGTTTACTAGAAACGGGTGATTGAGAATGTATTTTGAGAGCGTCAACTGTTTTGGCCATTCGTCTCTTAAGCCTATTGCATGTTATTGACGGGAGGTGAGGGTGGGGGGGTCTTTCTCTGCTGGAATGTCAGATTCAGTGACGATGTACACGTCGGCTTTCGGGATTCCCTCTCCAATCGTCTCTCCAATCCTGACAAGTTTGAAATTCTCGACAAATCTCCTGACGTGTGTGGTAGTGAGGTGTATGTAAGTCTAAGAGTTTGTGTGAGTGCAAGGGGAGAGAGGGTACAAGTATTAGAAAGAGAAGATTGCGCTCCAGCATTTGCATGGTTTTGATTGGAGAAACCACGGACAACTACGGAATAAAACAGCCTGCCGCTAGAACTCTCCTGCCAGATCTGCCGCCGATAGTGGCTGAATTCAACATATCTCTACCGAACAGCTTTTCGTAACCCTGCCCGATCACATCCATTTCCTTTAACCCCGGCTGTATCCACTGAAACTCTTCCACATCTATTACATTTCCGTCTCTCGCCGCAATGATCAATCTTGTCATGCTCAACCGCGCTTTCTACTGCTCGTCCATCTCACTAAATCATGTCATATCTTTTTATTTTATTTATAAAGTTAAAAACGCTTGTGAATGAAAAATAATGTGCTGCTGTAGCATCTCTTTATCGCCTACAAAATTTAAATATACTCTCAAAGGTGATACAGAATTTAAATATAATCTCAAAGGTGATACAGAATTTAAATATAATCTCCAGGGCTCTCCGAGCAATGGCGCACGCGCTCCTGGCGGAGAAGGAACAAACTATTGGTCCTGTCGCAACCTAACGTTCTTTTTTAAATTTAATCTTGCTCAAAATGGAAATCAAATCAAATATTACACACGACGATAAAGCTACATTATCTATGTGAGAAAGATATCTCACTCGCTCCTGTCGTCCCTCGTGAGGTATTACCTTCCTCTCGTAGATAAAATACATCTTTATCGTCTTAAATCCTGGTCATACAAAACACATTGTTTAAAATAACTCTTGAATAAACCATCCTGTGTGATTCAAAACACTATTTGTGAAATATTAATATCACTGAAAAACCATACCCGATCCACTACCACAAAGAAGGTAACATTCATGCTTGTTATGCACAACACCAATATTTCCTGTCAGTATTTCTTTGGCGTACATTTTTCGGTGCAGCGGGTGCCAGACAGCAAGGATCATCACGAGACTAGCCAAGGTAACCTAAGCCTTCTCTGTCATTTCTTCATCTTCAACAATTTGATATTCTTGCTGATAGCTGATACAAATACTGTAATGCTTTTATTTAGAAAGCAAAGTTGCTAACTGATCTAAGGGTATTCTAATACCGGCTTAGATTATTATCAATCACTGCCCCGGACGCACTGTGGATTCGAATAAGAAACAAAAGAAACTCTTAACAGAGGGGGAAATTGTAAAAACATTGTTGCCTGCATACAAATCACGCTAATTATACTTCCCCTCCACCCAAGGAACCTGTTCCCCAGTCCATAACTCTCGGGCTCCACCTCTGATCTCGGCTCAACGTCTCGTCGGCTGAACCTGCTCCTCGGGAGTGCATCCTGGCTCCGGTATCGTGCATTCCTCCGTGTGTGACCTTCCGCGTAGCCCACTTCCAGAGCCCGAATAGAAGCGAGGGGGAGGGCGCGCCGCTGGAGGGGAAGGGCCGCGGCGGCCCGGGGCGCTCGTCCTAATCTCGAGCAGGCGACGTGAGGCAGGCCCCGGCCCCACGCATTCCCGGAACTGCTCACAACAACCTGCCAGAACCGCAGCCGCTGCAGTGTCTATCATTCCTCGCTTGAACGACGTGCATTCGTGCTTCAGAATGATCGAAGATTTATCAGCTAATTATTTTCCTACTGTATATGCAGTGCTCGATTTATAAAATGTTCCGTCTCGGAAACGCGTCCTCAAATTAATTTAATAGAAATAGTTATATATTTATAACTATAATTAATATGTATAAATTATACTCAATAATAACCATAATGAATAAAAAATTAAAGTATATAATATTTCATATTCTGCTAATAAGTTTATCCCATTCGTGGAATTGATAGTTTTATGGAAAATAATTTACTTTTAAGTAAACAAAATTGGTCGAATTGAAAATTTGCTTAGTGTCTGTCCTCTGCTTTTTGTTTGTCTAATCCTATTTTGTTTCCAAGGTACCAGAACGCCATTCCGTCGCGTTCCGCTAGAAATCAAGCCCTGGTATATGTATACATGTCTGCTGCTCCTCAATTCTTCTGTACAGGCAAATCCATGACCCCTAGAGATTCTTTTTACTATTGTTATTTCCTTAACTATGTAAAAAAGTAATCCTGAATAAATATTATTATTATAAAATAATAATATTTTTCATACGGAAATAAGGATTTTTAACAAGAAATAATGTCTCAATGTCTACAGTAACACTCATTCATGTGCGTCAAATGAATTACGTAAAGGTACCCTTTAATTTAGAAAGAAGGCGTGCATTCACAAGTTCTTTTAGCTTGTAGACAATGTAGGTTACAGCAAAACAAGAAATGACGTTATTTATGAATAAAGTGAATTACATATTTACTAAAACAATATTTGTACCAAGGATACACATTAACAGGACACACACAGGTTAACATAGTGCACTTACCTTTGGCTTTAGCAGAGCGTCCGCCAATGGACCTCTTAATGAACGCTTTCACTCCGTGAAATCATTTCTGTAATTTATCGTTCCTAATTAAGCTCTTAATGACCGAGCACACTGCGCAAGCGAAATTAATCCAACTTGCTGCCATTGGCGAATTGTGCAGTTCTTCGGCAGATGGGATGAAGAAGTCAACTCTCTCCAGTTGGGTCCAACTTATTAATTGGTGCCTCCTCAGCACGTTCTTCCTTTCGAATTCATTATTCGATTTAGTTCGAGAACATTAGAAAATGTTCTAATGAAGATTTCGTAAACATCATCATGACAGCCTTCAATCATATCACTAATTATTATTATTATTATTATTATTATTATTATTATTGTTATTATTGTTATTATATTGAAAATAGAAATTGTACCGGAAAATATAATAGCTAAAACGAAATTATAATATAATCGAAAGAAGTTTGATTTCTAACTTTTTTATTATTTGTACAATTACGTACAGCAGGAATCACCTGCTTAGATTTACAAGAGGATAGGACTCGTTTTCTATATTATTCGTTACTCGACACTTGTTTCTCAACTTCCAGGGCTCTCTGTATATGTAACGGGTCCCAGACATCTTATTTACGAATTATTATCGCAAATTATTAAAATATTGCGAACTAAAGATATATTAATTAAATATAGTATTAATATAATATAAAAAATAGATAAATATAATACAATAAAATAATAATAATAATAATATTACAATATTCTTGTAATATTGCAAATCAGGGATTTATAATTAAATATACATTATAATTTATTAACAGTAGCTAAACGAAGTGACTGGAATTTGTCAATTGTCCACTGGCGTTCATTAGATGCATTTATCGTTATGTGAAAAATTCATTTTCATACGCTCTACAAAATCACAAAAAATCGAAATTCAGGCAACCGAGGTCGTCAGGTCTGACGAAAGTTCGATGACCGACAAAGTTCCGGAGCGATGTGCAGGCTGACGACCCTGTAGCAAGGTCGCCGTGACGTCACAGCCCTTGGGGTCACCGACACGCAGCGTGCACCTCGCACGTCTGCGGCACAGGCGGCGGCCGCCGGGCTCGAGTTTCCTAGAACCGCCGCTGCCACCAAAACCACCACCATCACCACCATCACTACCACCACCGCCGCCACCAAAACCACCATCCGGTGCCGGCGCTAGGCATGGGCAGACCGGGCGACGAGGTCCCGTAAGTCAAGGAACCCGATGATGGGACTAATAGGAAAATCATTTAAAAATTGAAAAAGAAAAAAGGGAAAGAACATTGAAAAAAGAATTGATAAAATTGTAATTTTATAAGTCGCGGTACTGTAGTATGATATTTCATAAACTTTTCGATTATATTTTTACCTGAAATATGTATTTATAGTCATTACTTACAAGGTAGGACTCTATGAAATGAATCAAATGACGCTAACATTAAAATAGGTTCCTCAGAAATTCATTTTATTATTTCATGTGTTTAACAACAAGTGATTTTATTAAACACTAACTAAACACAATTTTTTTAGTGTTTTAAGATCACTGTAAAAATTGTATTATTTTATCACTAAATACATTTACTTAACTCTATTATTTAAAATATATTTCCAAAAACTGGGCCCAAAATTGTCTAGCTCCGGCATTACCACCACCGCCACCACCACCACCACCACCACCACCACTGGTATGAGAGGACCCTTAGCGGAACCCGATCGCGTTTCACCGGTTGGAAAAAAACCATCGGGAAGTTGGATGTTTCCGGAAAAAGTTGGGAGAGAGCAATGAACGGTTCAAGTAAATCTTGGGAACGAACTTGCAGTTCACGACATACTAGTACCGGTTTCGTTGGTTGAAGTATTGGGTCAAAGACGTGGTGATTGTGGGTACAGTAAATTGAGGTAGATGTTCTGGTACATGTAAATTGATTAACGTAGAAGTCTATTGTGATGGATCTAAATGCGGTCATACAGTACGAGTTTATTTATCTCATTGATTGTGGTCACATAATATAAATTTGAAGAGGTTTTGAAAATTAAATGTTACAAGTTAATTTCAGAATGTACGACGTTATCATACGGTAATGACTGTTAATAGCTGGAAATGTGTGCGAAACTATTTAAAATAACTGTAAATTTTATTTCGAAACTCCGTTTAACAATTTCATTTACATGAGGGACTGAAGTTGCTATTCCGGTGTTGATCCGCTGGTCTACAAATGTCTCACTTTCATTTCGTTTTATTTCATATTTTAGATATTCCAGTTTAAGAGATAATCCAGAATGAATACAATTACATTGAATAAAGTTTCCAATTATAATTTCATTCCAAGAAACAGATTAGAAAATTGTTCAACCTTAAATATTATATACAAGCCATTCTAAGTTTGTGAGTAACAAATATTTTTACACTTTAATATATTATTAGCTTTTCTTTACCTGTTTATCCTCTACATTTGGCGAGGGTATTTAAGTTACACACGAACATTTTCTTCCCTGAAGCAAACAGCTGGAGTATTAACGCAATTCGTGACCTGAAAGTGTTCTTGTGTACAACGTAGAAGTCGTATTTCTCATCAGAAACTCCATTAACTACCTATGAAGACATCCGACTAATTTACTGAAGGGAAAAAATCGCCCGGGAGCTCTTACATTCCAATGCGCTCCTTCTCTTTAAATTCCCGCCATGAGACTGCGCGGAGATTCTGCCCGCACAGGCAACTGCCGCTCGGTCGGGGCAACAAGGCGGTGAACTGCCAATTCTAACGACCTTTCGGCCAACCGCATCCGACCTGACTTGCAAGATAAACATAAGTGAATTTGGCTGATGATAACTATAGAAGAAGAAGAAGCAAAAGAAAATGAAGAAACACAAAGCATGCAGATTAGGAAACAAGTTAAAGTGACAATGTGTTGTTAGTGTTGTACAAAGTGATCGCTGATGTGCGATGAATTATGGTGAAAAAGGTTTTGTACAGGCAATTTATAGAAAGTTTATTCAGAAAGACAATAATAAAATAATATTCCGGTAATGGATACAATGATGTTGCTCTTCGACGAGCACCATAGAGAATAGAAATAGGGAAAGGTAAGAATGATGCGAAATACCTTACTAGATTATTACCATGGCTTCAATAGTGATGATAATGAAAATGGAATGGAAATTTGCGTTTGAGATTCTGACTAGGTAAAACGGATGGGATTTTAATGCGATTTGGAATGAAAGACTAACCCGTATAATTATTAGAAATATTTTACATTCTTGCGAGCAGTACATATTTCGTTCGGGAATGTTTTGGCCACTTCCACAATCCAATTAAAACATTAAATTCGGATTTACATAGATGGGCAGGTGTAAGATGAGGGTATTACTGATTAATAATGGCGATACTGAAGACATTCGCAGGTGAATGAACTCCACAACCGCTGAGATGGTCAAGGGATGTGGTCAGCAGTAGTTGGCGGTGGGATTAGGTGGTCGGTCGTGATCGGCAGTGATACCACGAGCGCTTTTTGGTAATCTCACACTCAGATAGTCGGATGATTCGAATGTCAGATAGTCTGATAGGCGAAGTATCAGGTGGTTGGTATGTTAGCCAGAGGTTAGACAGTTGGTTGGCTAGGCGTCCATGTGGTTAGGCATTCGGATGGTAGGGCTGAAGAGAAGTCGAGTGTTCGTGTTGCCGGGTATTCGTGTTGCCGGGTATTCGTGTTGTCGAGCATTCGTGTTGCCGGACATTCGAGTTGTTGGGCATTGAGTTGTCGGGCATTGGAGTTGTCGGGCATTCGAGATGTCGGGCATTCGAGATGTCGGGCATTGGAGTTGTCGGGCATTGGAGTTGTCGGGCATTGGAGTTGTCGGGCATTGGAGTTGTCGGGCATTGGAGTTGTCGGGCATTGGAGTTGTCGGGCATTGGAGTTGTCGGGCATTGGAGTTGTCGGGCATTGGAGTTGTCGGGCATTGGAGTTGTCGGGCATTGGAATTGTCGGGCATTGGAGTTGTCGGGCATTGGAGTTGTCGGGCATTGGAGTTGTCGGGCATTGGAGTTGTCGGGCATTGGAGTTGTCGGGCATTGGAGTTGTCGGGCATTGGAGTTGTCGGGCATTGGAGTTGTCGGGCATTGAAGTTGTCGGGCATTGGAGTTGTCGGGCATTGGAGTTGTCGGGCATTGGAGTTGTCGGGCATTGGAGTTGTCGGGCATTGGAGTTGTCGGGCATTGGAGTTGTCGGGCATTGGAGTTGTCGGGCATTCAGGTTGTCGGGCATTCAGGTTGTCGGGCATTCAGGTTGTTGGGCATTCAGGTTGTCGGGTGTCCGAGTTGTCGGGTGGTCGGATGATCGGATAGTCGGGAGGTCCGGTGGTCGGATAGTCAGAAGGTCCGGTGGTCGGGTGGTGGCTACGACCGGTCAGAGTCTACCCGGCAGGAGCCAGGGGGACGCTTTTTGCCAGGGCGCGCCTGCCTCCTCGCCCACCGCGGAAGCGACCGCGAGCGGCCCGGCGCGGCGCGGCGCGGCGCGTGCTGTCTGCGAGCGAGTGTGCCGGGGGGCGGCGCGGGGCGTGGAGGGGCAGAACGCGATATGCAAGTGTAACGCGCCCGCAGTCGCCGCCGAGCAAGAAACGGGCGCACCGTTAGGCCCCGCTCCGCGGACGGGCGCCCTCCGCTGCCCCGGCCGCGCCGACGGCCGCGCCGCGCCGGCCAACCCGCGCACTGGCCCAAGCGGCCATTTCGCTCTTGCGCGGAAACGTATGTGCGTGTAAACCACATATTCATTATTTTCTACGAGGTCTTTTTGGTCTTTTCAGACGTGGGTAGTCTACAGATTTTTCAGTGCAACAGTTTGACTGCGTGTCACTGAATTTATTCACACACACACACATACACACACAAATGAACCAGAAAAAAACAACACATGATTTCGAATAATACATTTTTGATGGGTCTTGCATGGTTTCCACTTAGACTACAAATGTTTTAAATCACAGTAAAACTTGTTCATATTTTGTAGCTTATAATTTAATGCACAACCGTAAAACTGCAATTGGAATTTTCAAGATGGTATCTCATATACAGTTGCTGAATAAGTGTACTAAAAATTTAAACCTTGTGCGGTTACGTAATTTATTTACGAAATTCCGACCTGGAAAAACATCCACGGCCCGCCTCCGCTAGATACGTCATTTATTTTGCCCGTAGCGGTACCTCTCGCTGGAACCATTCGCCGGGCGAAGATATATTAGACACAGATAGCGCGCGTCAGGGAAGAACGCTGGGGAGAGTATTTATTGATTCTGATTGCGTCAACTACGTAGGCCACTGGTTCCGTAAGTGCAGTGCGTTTTATGCCCTGCGGTGATGGCGTTCGTTCGCGGTGGAAGTGAGAATCCACGCCCACCTTGACGTCGGATTGCAGGCTTTTCCTTCTCCAGGTATCACATCAATCGAAACAAGCTCTCATCTCGCCAACTGTGTGGTTGTACAGTGTAAGTATATGTGTGGAAGGGAAGACCGCTCTCCGCGATCCGCAACCCGTTTGTAAGGGAAATATTCCGGCATTGACTTGGTATTCATTGGAGAAATCACGAAAACTACCGATCAGAGCACCCAGTCGCTAGAATTCTCCTCTAGACAGTAGCTGAATTCGATCCAGCCGTGTAGCTGGCGCGGAAAATCCACCACCATCCGGACTCAAATCCTAGAACCTCCCGATCAGCGATGGCAATGGTGTTATAGCTGAGCTATCGCAGTCAGTGGAAAAACGCTCAAGGAGGGGGAGCGGCAGTGTTCAGGGCCTATTAACTCCCACATATCGTGGTGGAGACCGTTACAGTGGTGGGTTCTCCTCTATCACCTTCTTAAGGAACTAAAATACAAACTGTTGCCAACGATACGTGGCTGCTGAGTTGGTTCGCGAGACGCAAGCAGGCGCATAATGTTACAAAAGATAGCGTCCGATGTTTGCAGTTCCTTTAGCGGTTTCTTGTATTTATATATTACGAATAATTGAACATTTAGAAGGCAATTTTCGTTTTCTCACAACTTAGCCAATTTTTATGGGCGGATGTTGGCGAGCCTAACACTTGCAGTTGCACCAGGCGACACTAGCGCCACCTATCACCCTCGAGCTTTGTCTCCGATTTTGATGGAGAGTTGCAAGGCCCTGCCAGTGCCCTGGCGAGAGGCTCTCTGCTCACTGTGCAGCTGCGCCTTCGCAGAAGCCAGCGGCCACCGGGGCCATCGCTTCGCCGAGCTCTCCCCAGGACCAGCAGCTGCAACTCCGACTCCCCCCCCCCTTTCACATTCTGTCCCCCCTTCCACACCTCACGAGTGACCATGCGCTAGCGTCACCTCTGCAGCCTGCGTTATTCATTTCGCCCATAGCGCCCAGACAGATCGGGATGATAGGGAATATTCATCAGCAAAAGGAAATAATTAAAAATTTTAAAATAGATAAATTTTGAAAGAAACTGAGAATTTGAAATTGATAAAAAACATTTTATCGACATTCGTACGTCAACAAAATAGAGGTGAAAGTCGTAAAAGATTTATTAGAATGCAAATGTTCTAATATCTAACGGCCACTATTAATAACATAGGTCAGTTTCGTAATGAAAGGGGAAAAAATGTTCACACAAGTTACCTATCCAAAAGTTTGACATATTCCTTCAAACATACATTCCAAAATTGGTAAACTATCAAACTCTAAACTTTCACGTCGGTCTTTTGACGCACAATAATTGGCCTTTACCCAATGTGGCATTTCACATGCAAATAACACGAACAAACATATATTAAACGCAATAACAAAAGTAATGTAAATCTACAACCAATAATTCTATCTGGCTGCTGAGGGTCTGCTGGCCAAGCAGGAATATTTTTTAAAAAACTTTTTAATAATCCGTGACTTCCTATTCACTACTATCAACATCAGTCCGTTGCCTTTTGCGGGATGAATAGTCAAACTTAAACAAAAATTATAATACATTAGAATTTTAACAAAGTCGATAAAATCGTAATGTCGGACGATATTAGAATCCTGTCATCTTATTACAATATTGGATCTCTCAATACTCTTCTTCAATTTCGTATTGTGATAAAATGCCCTATTATACTTAATTAGCAAATAACTATTTTGACATTTATATTTATCTCAAAATTGATCATTGTAACATGATATCACGAACAAGAAAGCAAAAAGAAAACTCGGCAAGATGTATTTTGTTGTGATTTTTCTGCGACCAATTCTGATTCGTTTACATCTTGTACTTTGATCCCTAAAGAAAGATAATTTGTTTGATGTTTTTATTTAATTATAGAGACATATTCAGCAGTGTTTGCAAATAACTCATTTGTTTCTAAATATTTTATAACATTTTCAAAACATTTTATTTCTCTGATGAACTTATTCCGATCCTTATCTGACAATTAATTTTATTTTGTTTTGAAAATCGAGTTTTGGAAAAAGGGGTTTAAGCGAGATGATAGCAATTTCACATGTACGTGTGCGATTGCACAAGGCAAGCATGTTTCTGAAAACGAATACACAGAGGAAAGATGCAAAATTTTCTAACAAGATATAAGTATCGATAGGACAAAAGATGTTTAATGAGTAAGTAAGTGATAGTAATCATGCTTTGGGAACGAACCATTTGTTAAAATTGCTCTCTTTCTCTTTATGTTCTGGCGTTTCCTGGTTCTGGTGGGAAACAATTATTGAGAAATGTTTCTTCCTCACTATAACTTCCGTAACCCTAATTATGAATACATTCATGAATTCGCTATTCCCGCTCTATATTAAATGTTTTGTTTAAACCACTTTACAGATTTATCAATAATAAAGAAATCCACATCTTTAGTTCATATACTTTTAGATTTAATTTTTATGAATGCACCATAATATGAATTTTTTTCAAAACAGTGTTTTCGGTCATGTGTTCTCCTCAATTTCTATTTTTTTTCCTTCCGTTACGGAGAGGGCGCTTTGATTTGTTTCAGATGTCAGTATGTATTTGAAAATACTATCAGGGCATTATATTCATAATTTTATTAGATCTAATCTTATTATCATAAATTTAATTTTAACACACAAAAATCACCTTTTGAAACTACATCACTTCTTTTATTCTCAAATAAAACCGATTTTCTTCAGTTTTCATCATAGCATTTCTGTTATATGAAGCACAATTTTTATTCACATTTCTGAACAATTAGCAAATTGTTAATAATATAAAATTTAAGTAAAACTGCAGGAAATTTTAATTGAGTATGTAAATGCAAATACTAACTGAAACATTCCGTTGTGATCGACATGACCTTCCCGTGACACAAGCGCGTAATCAACAGTAATCCTCAAGAATAGGGAAATAGTGTTCAATAAGAGAGGAGGGCCACGGCCGAAGGTCACAAAAAATGTATAATAAGAAACGTTCACGCGGAACAAGAGGGCAATTACGGCCGCGACCACTGACCTTGAGCGTGCAGGAAGCGAAAGAGGTCGCTGCCAGGCGCAGTTCTTGCATGCCACAAATACTCCTGGTACGGGCTGGTGGGACCGGCGGCGGAGGCGTAGAACAAGGGTATCCAAAAGCTTATTTGCCTGAAAAATTGAAATTAATATACACATTGTATACAAATAAAATAAAGATATAACAATTGTTAAATTTTATCAATTGATGCCATATATACAATTTATTATAGGAGTCAAAGGCTGCGTTTTGATATCAAACACAAATAGTTACTCTATTACTAACCATTCTTTAAGAAACTATTTCTACTTTGTGGCACGTCATTTGGTTATTATATTGAGTAATTATATTATTAATGATCTATAATAAAACTTAATCTCATCAGGGACTTTTCTATACAACAATGTACAGAATTGAAAGTTTAATATTTATTTCGATGTCAACATTAATTTATTTAATGTTTATTTCACTTCCCATAAATATCAGATACAGAGTAGAACGGTTTTGACAGATTCTAAAATTTTCGTGAACTAAATTTTAACTTTCCGAAAACTTTGGTTTTTCATCTAAACATTTTTATTTTAGGCTTTGTGAGAACTGACAAAAACTCATTAAAGAAACAAAACCATTCAGCATTTGAAAATAATATACAGGTGTTTCAGAATAAATATTACAAACTTTTAGAGCGTATAGGAGACCAAATATGATATATTTCTTCCAATAATCATGTGGTGGTAAATCTGTTATAAAGAAGTGAGACACGAGACATTTTTGACATGTCGGCACTGATTGGAAGGCAACTAGGCAACTTATCCTGCATTGGTGTTTGACAGGTACACGACCTTTCAGGGGCGACCTGTCCACAGGCAGTGTAAGGAAGATTTTTTTATGTTACTGTTTGACTATTCCAAAACGTTCATCGCCGTTTCTATGCACGCAACAAATCTCATGGCCGTTAAATGAGATATCCAACCACATGTTCGTTCATTTGGAAAATGGTCATCTACTTCGATTCATTGATAGATTTCTTAGTGTTTACTGGTGCAGAAACGGCTAAGGCTATTAGTCCTGAAAGTGTAGTGCATATTTTTATCGGTTGACGGTTGACGGTTCTTTCCTGCTGGTTGGTGAGAGCCGCCACAGAGCTACACGTCGGATTGCGAGGTTATCCACATCCTATGTATCTCCCAACAGTGGGGCCCCGCTGCAGCTAGGACAAGCTCTAAGTTCCCTGACTTGATCTCTCAACATGTATAGTAGTGTAGTGTAATTCGTGTAAGTACGCACGAAAGGATGAGCGTAGAACAAAGAAGAGGAAGGAGAGATCACGCGCGGTCCGTGGTCCGTTTGTTAAGGTACTGCTCCGGCATTCGGCTAGAATTATCGGAGAAACCACAGAAAATTACGTCAGAGCAATCTGACCGTTAGGATTCTCCTCCAAACAGCGGCTGAATGTGGCCTTGCTATGTAGCTAATGTCGAGAATTCTGCTACAGTCGAGGACATCGAACCTTAGGACCTCAGGGCATTGCAGTGAAATCAGTTGATGCCCTGACCGTATTCAGCCGGTATCTTCGAGTCAGAAGTGTACAGGCTGGTTCTAAATGAATGGTGCAAAGATACGAAAGTAAGGTCTCCTATTTTTTTATAAGTACAGAACTTTGTTGTGTGGCAGTTGGTCACACTGATACGAAAAGACTGCGAGACTCTGAAAAAACTCAAACGGGCAATTCAGAACCGGAGAAGAGGAATGTTGAGCAAGGGCGTACACATTCTCCACTGACAACGCTCGCCCACACGTCGCTCGGCAAATAGTTGCTCTCCTGCAACAGTTTTCAGTGGAAACATCCATCACCCACCCACCCTATAGTCCCGACTTGGCGCCCAGTGACTATCACCTGTTTCCTAAGTTGAAAGAACATTTGGCCGGAAAGCGATTCAGCTCCAACGACGAGGTGAAAGAAGAGGTTCATAACTTTCTGAACAGCATGGCGGCGAGCTGGTATGACATGAGCATACAAAAACTGTCACAGCGTCTACAAAAATGCATCGACAGAAATGGTGATTATGTCGAAAAGTAGATAAATGTTCAAGGTGTAAACTGATGTAAACCATTGGGGAAATAAACAGGTCTATGTACTTACAAAAATATAGGAGACCTTACTTTTGGGTTTACCTTCGTACAATGTGCGTGTGTTGGAGAGTTGTTTGGCGACCCCTGAAGTGGAAGGGCCCGGGCGCCGGATCGAGCGTTGACTCCGAGAGAGCGCCACCTCCGTGCGCACGCAGTGGCGTCACACGCACGCGATGACTTCGCGGCGCGCACGATTACTTGCGCCGGCCGCTGGTATGCCTGCCTCGCATAACGGGAGCCTCAGCAATCTGGGCTCCGCCCACCACACAGCCGCTCACCACGTGGAAGGGCCAGGTGGCTCGTTTTTAGCCGCGGCTCCGCAATAAAACAGAAAGGAAACGTAGGAACCATTTTGACGGAGTGAAGTCGTAGGCTTCCGCAGGCCGGAGTCACGTGAATGATCTTGGCTGACCGGGTGACGCCGCGTCAAAGGCTGTGTTGCCGACGTTTCGATCTTCTTATCGTGGTCTTCCTGATGGTGGATTGATAAATTTCCTCCCCGTAGAGACAAGTTAAATGAAGTCGTAGGCTTCCGCGGCCGGAATCATGTGAATGATCTTTGCTGACCGGGTGACGCCGCGTTGAAGGCGGTGTTGCCGACGTTTCGACCATCTTGTCGTGGTTTTCCTCAGGTCTGGTCTGCGAGCATCCCCGAACAATCAGTTCATTTTGACGGAGTGGTTGGCGGAGGGACTCGGTTCAGCCTCCAGGTGTGCAGAGTCGATGGTCGAATTCAGTCGCTGTCTGGAGGAGAATTCTAGCGACCGGCTGCTCTGATCGGCAGTTTTTCGTGGTTTCTCCAATGAATACAGAGAGGTTGCTGGAGCAGTACCCATTTCAAACGGACCACGGACCGTGGGCAATCTTTCCTTCCTCTTCCCTGTCGTGTCCTCGTCTCGTACTCAGGCGCTCACACTTACGAGTACATACACTACATTGTCACACGTGCGGATCGAATCGGAAGCTTATACTTTGTACCGGCTGGGGCGCTGCCTCGCTGGAAGCAGATACCTGGTTGAGGAAAACCCACAAGTCGACGGTTAGGTCGACGCCGGCTTTCATCATTCAGTGAGGGATGGTCACCGCCCCCTTCCGCGATAAAATATTCTGTACACAAAAGGGACTAATGACTCTAGCGGTTGATGTGCTCGGAAACACAAATAGTATACCGTATTCAGCTCCCTCGGTGCTTAACAAACAGAATTCTGTTAATGTACTTCTTTGTAACCTTCTAGGCGAATAAAATGAAAATATTTAATGACAACGTGCAACAATGTTAATATTTTTTTTCAAACAATAAAACCCGAAGGCTGCTGTAAAAGACATGTTTTCACATATGGTTTTGACGTGGTTAACTTCTCTTACCTCCAAGCATTTCATCCGAAAATATCCTCGTCCATTTAACTGTCGTGATCATTCCTTTATCATGATCAGCCTAATTGTTTCAGTTTTTATGTAGAGAAAGACAATTGCAAACCAACACTGATCTACAGCATAAGAAAGGCAAGAGTATAATTTACAAGCATGCACCTATGACTTCACTCAGAATTTAGGAACCATTTTGAGCCTGTTGACTTGCCAATAAAAAGTAATATCCCCCTCCCTGAGTTTTGTGTGATTTAGTTCAGAAACGGGAGTCTACTTCCGAAGTCATCCAAAAATTCTGCTGAAATGTTCTCTCTGGTCAATTAGGGCTCCGAACGTCGAGTATCCTACCCTGCGATCCTGACCGTCGAAATCTTTCCTCGCGGTCTCCGCATCCTGCCTCTGGGGAGCTCAGCAGTTTTTTGTTTGATTTTTTTATGGCAGACTCCAGAAATGAGCAGGACGTCGTAAGATCAAGCTACACCACTTCCCACCGTACACCTGCCAGCCTGCTTGACAAGATCATTGGCGTGGAATCTACTTTTTGAATGGAATGAAGACATACCACTACTCTATTTACGTAATTTTTAAGTGCCATATTCAGCTCCCTCGGAGCTTAACAAAGAGAATTCTGTTAATTTATTTCTTTATACACTTCTAGGCGAATAAAATGCAAATATTTAATTAAAACGTGCAACAATTTCAATATTTTTTTAAATTTTCGTAAGTTAATGGTTGAAGGGTATTTGAGAATAACGTTCACTGCGGTAGAATATGACCGGCTAAAATGCGAATACCAGTAGTTAGTGGAAGTGTAATACTTAATACGACAAGGCAAGTCTACATAAAATGTACTAGAGATAAAATATTGCGGTAAGAAGCAGTATTGTCTGTTTTTATCCATCATTTAGAGACTGTACAATATATTTCGTAGGCAAATTAATAGACATGTATTTTTTATCAAAATTGAAACAAAACGGTTCTAACATCTTAATGAAAAAGATTTTTGAAAATTAAAGGCCTAAACGAAGAAAGAAAAACAAGCAGTGGACAATGCAGAAGAAACAGTGACTGAAAATTAAAGCTTCTTCCATTGACTTCACATCTAGGTTAAACTACCCAATAAAAATAGTCGATCAATATTTACGTTTCCAAAAAGCGGATCGAATCGGGAAGCCGTCCACGGCGCGTTTGAGCGTCCGATGAACGTCATTAGCCTCGATCCAGGGCTGGCGGTGGCACTGGAGGCAGCCCTGCGGGACCCCACAAAAACCTGCCCCTGGGGCATCGGCTCTCAAATCTTCCACCGCTCACGCCTCACGTATTAGAACTGCCGACGAAAACTGCGACCGGCCCGTTAGCCAATGTTCCGTTTCTGACCTTTCGATGTCGAAACCACTGCAGGGAATGCCATTTGTTATTAGGAAGAGGCTTTACTGATACATGTTGCGCTCCAGTGCGGAGTTGGAAAATTGGTTCCTCTAATCGCGTGACGCTACCGTATTTGTGCTTCCCGTGTTTTCTTCATAGCGCGATAATGTCTTAGTTTATGAGCCATAACCAGTAGAATGCGTTTCCTGTGAATGAGTACACAAAATTGGTATAATTATGTTCATCTTTGATCTAGTGATTTTGGTGAACGTGTGTTGGTTAACTATGTGTGGTGTGGTCATCATTAAGATAAAAGATTAAACAATCATCACATATTGGTCTTTACTTCTTAATTAAAACATCAAAGGAAGGAACGCGTTTTTATAAATTGATGAAAACAAAATAGATTTGGCACAAATATCTCTAATACATCGGTTACGATTAGACTACTTTTAAAATTTCGTCTAGTAAACAACGCCTGACATTGGAATAGAAAGTATTATAGCCCAAAATATAAAATTAAATTATAGATTTCTCAGAATAAAAAGTTGTTATTAAATAATTAATATATATTTAAGGCATAACACTTTCAAATATTATTGCGTTTAGTGGTACATTATATAGAGACAAAGATGATTAACTACAAAATACTCCACGGAAAATGAAATTACGAGAAATTAGTGGCACGTTACTTAAACCGCGGTTACAAAAAAGAAGACCTGTAGCCACATGCATTATCAGCAACGGCAACCACAGCAGCCGAAAACATCAATCCATTGCTCAACCTTGGTAAATATCTCTTACTCACACACATGGAGTAAACACAAAGGCGATGTCTTTGAAGGCGATGCCTTTGCAGATGTGTACCTATTGCTCTGTAGTTTGCAAATAATAATCGAACAAGAAGGATTAACGCCAATATGTACAACGGAAAATGAAATTAGGATAACGGCGAGTGTTTGGAAATAAATACCCATCGCTCTGTATTTTACAAATAACAGTCGTTCGAGTACGATTAGTTCCGAGATACTCCAAGGAAATTAAAATTAGAAGAATGGTGGCAAGATACCTACACCGTGGGTACAAAATACTGCTTGTAGCCACATGCATCATCATTAGCATCAGCATCAGCAGCAGCAGCAATAGCACAAATCACTAATCCATTGGCCAACATTGGTAAACAACTCAATCTGAGGCACAAACACAATGGGGAATACATGCATGGAAGACAATGCATTTGAAAATAAATACCCACTGCTCTACATTTTGCAAATATTAGTCATGTAAAAACTATTAACGCCAAGATACACAAAGGAAAATATATTAGGAGAATGGTGAATGATTGGAAATAAATATCCATTGCTCTGTATTTTGCAAATGGTAGTCGTACAACGACGATTAACGCCGGCCTGGGTACCCGATGTTGATTTACAGGTCGCGGGTTCGACTCCCGCCCGGGGCATCGATGTTTGTGCGTGTTCGTATAAAATATATACGAGTTCCTCTACAGTGATCGCGACTGTATTGAGCAGTGCTGGCTATCATGCGACTCCTAGCGGCACAACCGAGAACGACGCGAAATACCGTGAGATATTCCATTTGGATGACACCTCCCCACGTGCCAAGAAAGAAAAACCGAAGTATATAAAAAAAAGATTAACGCCAAGATTCTGCACGGAAAATGAAATCTGGAGAACGGAGGAGACCCCCCCCCGCGGAAACAAAAAAGGCCCGTGGCCGGCGCTGCTGAGCTCGGCGCCGCGCGTGGCGGGCGCGCCAAGGAGAGCCGCACGGGGCGCGACGGCGCCGCGCATGCGCCTTTCGCCGTCCAATTAGGGGCCGCCACGGAGCACAGGAGGAGAAATTAACAGCGGCGCATCGCGTTGCGCGCCAGCCGCCGCGCCGGAGAGCGATTTTCTTGTCTCTCCGCGAGTCAGCGACTCAGCCCAGTGCAGCAGGGCACGCGTCACTGCCGTGGGCAGCGCCTCAAACGTACGCGACCCACATTCGCCGCATCTCCTTCGGCATGCGACTCGGGGGAGGATTTTCTCTCGAATTCGCGAAAAAAATGTCGGGTGGGAGTTAGCGGCCTGCGGAGCACCAATTACTTCGGACATACATGGCGATTGAAAAGTGGAGCTCCGATGAAATGAACGATCTAAAGGTACAAGGAAGCGATAGATTTGCGTGGGAATGCTCCTTAGATTTCTTTTTGGTTGTGAGGTTGTGATCCTTTAGATAAATCTTTAGCAGAGACGTTTCTGTCAACTTGAAGTCTGTGGATCAATTGGATGTTTTGATGCAGGGAGTCGTAGAGGGAAGCTGCCACATGACGGGAAAGGAAGTTGAGGAATATAAAAAGTAGATGGAGCACTAGAGCATTGAACATGAAAATTCCTGCGAAAGAAAGTGATCGAATTGCTTGAGGTTCTTACAAGGTATTCGTCTTCCAATACATGCCATTTTAAAGATAATTATAAAGTTAACGCTAGTTTTTCTTTGGCATTCCTTGGAAATTTCTTGCTTTGGTGAGACAGTAGCTCATTTCGTTTTCATAGGAAAATGCACAATATCGATTTATTGCAATGTGTCTGCATTTGGAAGCAGAGTGTATCTGATGCGATGTCCAAATTAACATATACGAGATGGACTGTCAATTCAACTTAGTTAATTAGTTGCCACTTATTTATGTCGCTAGAAAGAGTACTACGTTGTGTTTCGAAGCACAGCCATAAAAAAGTCACTTGCAGCAAACAGAAAATATAGTAGGATCCGCACACATGGTGAAATAGTCATCTAAAAAGTAGCATGTATATTAATTAATTTCTAGGAGAGCGTCGAAGAGTTAGCCTGACGGACTAAATGGTTGCCATCTCATCCAAAAAAAGTAAAGATTCTTTTAAAACAAATAATTCTAATGGTTACAGAACTTACCAAAACAATTAAATTACTATTTGTGAACCAAACATTTAATTATAAGGATACCAAAATTTTGTTCTATAACTTAAATGCCCCAACCAAATGATATATAGGCGTCAGATACTGACATAAATTCCAAATTGTAATATGCAGACATACTGGCAAGTTCATATAATATAAATCAGCATACTTAGCAATTTTGATTCACACATTGTTGACAAACAAGGAAAGCTGTATAAGAAAATTATACCTCGTAACTTCGTATCAAAGATCGCCTGATAATGGGATTACCCCAAACACCAATTATTCACTTTTGATGACGAGTGACATCGCAGAGCACACGTCAGCAAAATCAGTCATCATATTTTCATTAAGGTTCAACCAAAACACGTTAACGATCATCCCAATACCTCATCAAATAATATTTTAAAACTCCGCTCATTTACAGATCCATTTACAGGCCCCACCGACCTTCAAGTGAAATTACCACATGTTCGCGGTCGGTTTCGCAAACGAAAAAAAAAAAATCACTTTCTTCGAAGCACTCTCCAAAACACGGCCCACGCGTGCGCGATCCCATTCGGCACTTTCGTGGGCGACGACGTCCTCCGCCGAGGCACGCGTGCGCACGGGCGGGCGGTCGACCGGGGCGAAGCCGCGCCCCGCGACACGCGCCCAGGGCGCACGCGTGCGTTCGAGCGGGTGGGCGGGCGCCCGGGCGTGACAGACGGAGGCTCGGAGAGTGGGGGGCGTGGCGGCGGCGACGGACGCGGTTTTCCTGCGCGCGGGAAAGCGCTTGCAGCCGCCCCGGTAAAAAGACCGCGAGCGTTGACCGCGCCGGCTTCGTCTGCGGTCCATCCGCTGCACCGGACAAAGAGACGGTAGAGGTAGTGGACGTACAATAGAATCGCGAGATGTTCGTGCGCTGAATGTTGTCGACGTGCACGGGATCCCCGCTCTGTTGTTTATCATTAGGAGACGGATTTTGATATCTGGGGTTTTACGCCCAAAACAATTTGAAATATGCTTTTAAAAATATGCATTTATGGCCTAAAAATTCTCAAATATGCACTTGAATATGCTATTAAAGGCTACTCAATAATTCTATGGAGAAGATTTGTTGCATTTCGCGAATATTATTTGAAGCAATTACCATTAAAATGACAGTAAAATTGATTAAATAAGCGAAAATGCATTAAAATGATGGAAAAGGGTAAAAAAGACGTATTAGTCGAAATCGACGAAAAATGCAAAAAATGACATAAAAAGGGTAATTTTTTTTGTCATAACATAAAATTAATTTTTATACTAAACGGCATTTTTCTAAAGATGAAAAGAAAAATAATTACATTTCATTAAAATTCACCCCCTATTATTCACACTATTTGGGCTTCTTAACGATCCATGCAATGTTAAGTATAAAAATGTACTATCAGTTTTTCCTAGATAGTTTGCATTGATGTACAATGATTAGGGGAATAAGACATCAGTAAGGGTATAGAAACGCTTTCCATCCTCGAGCACTAGGTGAAAGTATCCTTACTTCATATGAAGTTACAGTTTACAACTCTTCGTTTCAGGCAGTGTGCTCTCCGGCGCAGGGAATTTAGTTAGGATAATAACTTATTAGAACTCATGTTCTATATTAAATTCTGAGAGAGTCTATGTGTTTTTGGGAACTTAGATCATTTGAGATCCGCTACTACAAATGGCTGATCTGATACATTTGTTTAGAACTCAGGTTCTAAGGGAAATGCTGAAAGGAGGGGAGAGTCTGTGTACTTTTGAAGACCTAAAACATTTGCGATTCGCAAAGAGATGGCTGATTTGACACTGCGTTCTAGTTGTGGAAGACGAAACAAATTGGGGTAGGTGTAATTGGTTGGGTCCTGAGATGCGATGTTGGATAACTCAACGGGCAGTTCGGATATCCCCCTGGAATAGATTGAAACATTAAGACAACCGATCAGAGAAGTCTCACTCTAAGACAAATTTCCAGAAAATTGCAATTGCCTGACTCGAAAATTCACAATTATTTGCGTTTTCACAGCATCAGTTGGGTGCAAGCTAGCGCATTCAATAAACTTTGTTCTTTCAAAATCGATAATTAAAATAAACATCGGGGAATGCAATAAAATTGAAGTTCACATGTGGATATTACATAGTCTTGAGTCATATGTGTACAATTTTCTTCCAAGTTATATGCGACATGACTATGGAACATTTTGAAACCCTTATCTACGATTTAAGAAAGCACAATGGTATCTTCTTATGAGATGTGTAAGTAAATCTTTTAAGTTGCATCCACCTCAGCATATCAAAGAAAATGAGTCTACAAAACCGAGTATGACTATCTTAATTATGAACAGTGACTAAGAAAGTGGTACAGTTTTTCGAGACACTGAACAATAAACGGAGCAAAAACAGCCAACACTTGTGTCTGCAATAAAACCTAGCACACTTCGCACGAATATATGACTTGTGTTTCCAACAATTAATCACAAAGAGCTTGAATAAGAAAAAAACATATCATCATGAAACTGGGTCAAAGGTGATTCATTCGAAAATATATATTCATAAATTTCTCTGAATCGTGTTGGTAAACGTGATTTTCGCTGACGCTTGTTAGATCGGTATGTCCGCAGTGTCTCGGTAGCATTATTGTGTTCGCATGAGAGTATCAGTGAAGTAATAAAACCTAATAGCATAGATGAATGCTAAATTACATTCTATACACGCACACGTTTTTCTTCTCATGAATAAATATTATGATCTTCTGTTGCATTTTATCCACTGCAGAGAAATATGTATGAATAAACAGGAAGTAGGGCCTATACATCGCCAACTTTCGAAATTTCCCATTCCGTTTCATTGTAGCATAGAAAGAGTTTCATTTTTATTGAGCTGTCACCAGTTCCCGCACACGCAAACGAAACCATTTTCAAGACATTCTGCGCGGAACGTCTCCTTCCGTCACAAGAATACGCGTTACTACTCCAAACAATTAAAAATGAGGAAATAAACACTAATTACAAACGCACAGTTCTCTAAGGCGTCCTCATTTTCCCTGCCATTCATCAATGAGACGCAAACGCGAGTTCCAACTGTGTTCCACATAATGCAATTGCTATTGAAATCGCACGAATGCGGAAAGTAGGCGGTGTTGCTCTGGTGGAAAGCATTTCTACATCGATTTCTTGCAGTGTGCTAGAAACTGACAGCCTTGATGTCGTATTTGATGCATCAAATGAGAAATCAATTTTAAATGAACTACGTCTAATTTAAAGGCACAAGGTTTCTTATATTTCAAATACACATCGCTAGTCAATCATGATTGTTGTTTGATTGGTGTAGATGGCTTTTAGCATTAAACCAAAAGAAACAACGAATTCATTGACTAAGAAAATGTTTTGATAGTACTGGCTGATTAAAAGTTTTGATAATGAGTTTTAATAATAAGTTTTCAAATGTTACTTTTACATGTATATATAGAATTTTGATTGCATAAATACATTGTTTCTTCTGAAACTATTATTATTGTTATAAAATATATTACAATTCTTTACTCTATATCTTTATGTAATTTTGATAAAATGTATTATAAGTGTATGTGTACAATTGTGAATGTCGAATGTAATGCTATATCCCCCTCACCTCCGTCATCAAAGTCTCTCCACCCAGCATGTCTGCGGCTAGCCGCCTCTTGCACTTTTCAACACAACCTCGTCCTTTCCAGCACACTCGACCTCTCTCCATCACCCCCACCACAACCAATGCAATCTTCACTCCTTGATTTCGTATAACTCACACCCTCTTTAGACAGTGCCATTTCCACTACCAGTCAGCATTCAGTTGTAATCATCATTACATGCAGTGACCGCTTCATCCTTCTCCATACGCTTATTACATGACTGCCTCTGAGGGTCCCGCTTGCGTCTTCACCTCCTTCTCTGTTTCTTTTGTCTCATCTTCGCCTCCGTCATTCCCACCAACAGATATTTCTTCGTCATTTTTTCACATACAACACGTTGCTTTCGCGTATCTCAAAGCCCTTCACACGTTGCCATATCCATTTTTAGTCATCACACAATTATAACTACCACTACACACACAACTACAATGTACTCCAACATTTTCACCAACTTGTGTCACGGTCGTCGTCAGCTCTTATTCTACAGCTGAAATCGGGGATCAGATCCTTGTCGATTGATGTAGAATTTGCGATGGACAAAGTGAGTTCGCGACTGATCATCTATCCATTAAATCATTCACCCCTTCTACGCAGAGGCACAACCAGGATTTTTTGGGGGAGGAGAGGGGCTACAGAACTACTTTCAAGACGACTTGATGATTTCTTTTACCATTATTTAATTTATGTTGAATGTAAAAATTATATTCTTATCCGTTGGCTTGTAGATAATATTTACAACGTAAACAACTGATATACTGAATGATATTCGTTCGTATAGTATATTAATAAACTCATTTTTCTAATGTGAATCATTGGCTTCTGGGGTTGGGGGCTGAAGTCTCCCCCCTCATCTCACTGGTTCGCCTCTGCTTATAGGTATGTTTGTAAGACTCAGGCACGGCATCATAATAAAGAAGAAGCACGGCCATCAGTACATCAGCAGATACCGCCTACTCTTTTATCTCCTTCGGCGTCTTCCCCTACGCCCACGCCTTCACCTCCACCACCTCCTCCCCTTCCTTTCCCCCGTCTCGCCGCCTGCCCCCGCCCCGCCCCCCGAGCGCCTCGCGAGCGCGGGCGCGCAGCACTTTCCCGGCGGCGACCGCGTGACTAACTGTACCGCGGCGGCTCCGCTTGTTGCAGGCGCCGCAGCGCAGCGGCGAGCGCAGCAGCCGCGCAGCGCACGAGGAGGAGGAGAAGACGCTGAGCAGCGCAGCGCGCGCAGCCACCAGCGCCGCCGCCCCCCGCAGACCGCCACCCACGCGGCGGCCCGGGACAACGCCCACTCCGCAAAGAAACTCGCAGCGGTGGTCCGCAAAACAGTGTGCCGGCGTGTGGTGACAGTGCACGGAAAATACCCGGGGGTGGGGTGTGCGTGTGTGTGAGTGTCCGCGAGTGCAGTGGGGGGTTGGAAGAGCACAAGTGTCGAACAAGTGAAACCTCCGGGTTCGCGCCAAGCTCCGAAAGGTGTCATCGATAACATCCGCGGACAGAAAGCCGAAAAGCCCGATCGGCGGCTGAGGACAGCGGGGGGCGCCTCGAGGCCTCATTCCTCGCGCGTGCGCCGTCCGTCACCCCACTTGCGCGCGCGCCAAACAACCGAGCGTCGCCGGCGTCGCGCCGCCGCCGGCCTTTACGAAATCCTGGCGCGTTCGCGCGGCGCTTTCTAACCCGTCGCCGAACGCGGCCGCGACCTCCCGCGCCGACTGCATCGGCAGATCGTCCACCGCCGGCCGCCCCTCGCGTGGAGCCATGTCGTGACGCGCGCCCGCGATCGCCAGCCATGGAATCGAGTGCCATACCGACCGCCGACGAGTGAGAGTGGACTGGCAGACCGACGCGGACAGGTATCGAACCGCCACCATGAGGAAGGACATTAAGAAGTCGTCGTACTACGTGTGGTTCTTGGGCGCCCAGGAGTCCAAGGGGCTGCGCGGCGCCGAGTATGTGGTCCCGGTCGTCAAGAGTTTGGTGCAGCGGGAGAGGGACGTGGAACCGTTCAAGGTGACGCTGCAAGTCAGCCACAAAGGGTTGAAGATCATTCAGAACATCCCTCCGGCGGCAGCCGTGGGCGCGGCGGGAGGGAAGTCGGTGAAAAACGCCAAACCTGAGGTGGTGAAACACTTTATCCCACACCACGCCGTCACCTGCGTGCTTCAGGATGACGACATCGTGGCGTGCATTCTGCTGCTGTACAACCCGGTCACCAAATGCCCGGTCCACGTGCACGCGTACCGCTGCGACTCGGTGGAGACGGCCGAGATCCTCCGGGGCCAGCTGCAGACCCTGATCGAGCGGCCGGACAACCAGAAGAAGCTGAACGAGATCGAGGCCCGCCTGCGGGCCAAGGGGTTGCTGGCGGCGCCGGCGCGGGAGCGAGACTCCGGGTTGCCCGACCGCGGGGGCGGGCGGGCCCTGCCGGTGGTGGGCGGGGCCAACCCGGTCCCGCGACGGCTGACGGGCGGCGGGTCCGACGGCCGCAGCACCAGCACCCGCGAGTCAGAGTCCTCCGGCGGTTCGTCGTCGGAGCGGCTGAGCGGCGTAGGCAACAGGAGCGCATCGCCAGCCTGTACGACTCGCTGGCGGCCGAGCTGAGGGAGAAGCTGGGCGCCGGCGGCGGTGGAGGCGGCGGCGGCGGCGGCGGCGGCGCGGGCAGCGGGCGCGGGGAGAAGACCCGCGGCCCCGCCCACGCGCCCATCCTGCTCCCGCCGCGCGATTACGACACCGTGCACCGCCAGAAGGGCAACCTCACCGCCATCGACCTGAGGCGGTGCCTCAACGCGAACATCGTGGGCGTGAACGTGAAGCACACCGCGGCGGCGGCGGCGGGCGGGTCGGGCGCGCGCGGCAGCAGCGGCGGGTCGTCGGGCATCGGCTCCGACCACGCCCCCTCGCCCGACCAGCAGGACGTGGACGCCGACGGACGCTTCCTCGACCATCAGAGCAGCTCTGGTGAGTACCGTGCCAGTCCCTTTTCAACTTCACCAGCATTTTGTGCATCGTTGTCCGTGACGTGTTCAGTGTGTGAAGTGACACGAACGAGGTTACTCGGTGAACTTACTACTCATTTTACATTATCTGTAGTGTTAATACTACCGGTATATATTTATGATGTGAACTGTCTGATGGTATTTGAAAAATCAGAGCGATTCTGAGGAAATATCTAAAATGGACCATTTGTAAAATCTGGAAAATTTTGTTAGCACGCATTTCTACGGCATTACAGTTCACTTTAGCTGCAGATCGCAATCATAACTTCTAGCATAATACTGTTCAGTCAGGCGCGGTGAACGACAAGTCATGTAATGAAAAGCTTAGATGTCTTCACTACATTGTGCAGAAGTTACATAATCGCCGAGGTATCCGGAATTCGAGACACATTAGAACCGCAAGCTGCTAAATTTTTGACACTAATTTGATTCTTCTAAAAAGTGATAAAGGAAGTTTTTAACATCCTGATGAAAAGAAGATAGGTAGAATAGTGACATATGGGATTTGCCATTTATTTGATAGTTTTTCTGAAGGTGGTTTCATATTTCACGCCAGTAAAACGGGAGACAAACACATTTCTCTAGAATTGATTTCCTTGGCCTCTCCAATGCGTCTATTTGAAATTCCAACACCATACAAGATTAGTCCTTGAAATACAACGTAGAATATAACAGGAAATTCCTAATAGAGTATAACTGCGAAGCAAACATTGCTTTTGCTTTGTAGAATGCGGCCTCTTCTAGCGTCAACACGTTAATGAGAACCTACATATGAACCGTTATGTTAATCGTTAAATAGCGTGCTTGTCAACTAAAATATCTTTAGAAAAATAGAAGTCGCGGTCCGTAAATCTCTTATGATATTAAATTTGTTTTGGCTTTAAAGAATATTTATGACGTTTATCAATTACGTTTTATATTACTATGAAGATAACGTTTTATATCCGTACATGCTTAAATATCGCGCTCTGGCGTAACGTAGTAGAGCACCTGTAGTTACGTAAATACAATGTCTCTGCCGCCAAGGGTAGCAATATTACGTGTTCGCTCAGTCCACCTGTGGGTGAGTGTATTACTGTGGCCCTCGCGTCATAACACGAACATGTGATGAGCGAAGTAGTTCACTGCACGAACAATCCGTTGTACAACTGACTTCGCCCGGAGGAATAGAAGTCCGGATGCAAGCGGAGGCGCCCGAGGTGGTACAGTGTCTTTTACGCCTCAGCCCAGGGCGCAGAGAAGACCGCAGGGTTAACGCCGTTTGCGCCCGGTAGATAGGGCGGCGGAAGGGGGCTATTGAGGATACGGACACTTGTACGCGCTGACAAAGGGAGATGTGGGTCACACACAGTTGGTAACAGTCTTGTTTGTACAGTACATAATTTGCTCGAAAATCGTTAATTTTAAGTGGAAAATCAATACTAATGAAGAATATAATACAAGATAATCGAATAATTCCAGTTAAATAAAATGTAACTTTGTACACCTACTTGCTTGGAAATCTTCCTAACGGCTAGTTCCCAAGCGACTAAATGTGCTGGTGAATTTCAAATTCATGGCCATTGCGTCTATGTGTACAAAGTTACATATTATTTAACTGGAATTATTCGATTATCTTGTAATATATTTTTCATTAGTATTAATTTTCCATTTAAAATTAATGTTTTTTGGGCAAATAATGGACTGTACAAAGAAGACTGTTACCAACTGTACATATCTTTGGGTCGGAGACATGAGCAATTCACTGTAATTGATATGTCGAGGTAATCTTATTGGATTTGCCGAAGTGGGATTTTTCTCAGATGAGGTACAAACGATTTGACGATGAATTCTGTTTTATAGTTTTTTCATAATATTTGGTAGAATTTACTCACCCTTACGCAGATTCTGACTCAATATATTTGTTTAACTCCCTGTTATTAATTACAATCACGGATTCCATTTTGTTACGAAGATGTTATTGCAGCCAGTGAAAAAATGTCTGGGGTAATTTTATAGAAATATTTCAATGATAACTTCAAACATAGCAGTTGATGAAGATGAACTCTGGATATGACTTTCGACTTTTATGAAAAAAGTTTGAGATGCCAGTCCCTATAACTTTCTGATATTATCTGTCAAAACACTTCTCAAAACAAGATATACAAACTAATTTAAAATAAACACCGTTATGTTGGGTAAGTCACAGCAATGATACTGAATCGTCATAACCTCGTAAGAAAGTTGCTTGCTGTAAACTTAAGAATGCTCTAACAGGAACCGTTAAAAATCCACTTCACAATTACTATCCAAGGTTATTTCACTTCAACTTGCCACAGTTACAGCCAGTAAAATATAATGCAAAACTGTCACCGTCAGGAACGTTAGTAAAATCCGCAGAGAGAGAGTAAACCCAAAATTAGGGGAGAAATCGACAGCTATTTCCATACGTCCTCATACCAGGGGCGACGGACATACCGGCACGTAGCGGGCTCCCCTTCTGCGGCTGCGCGGGGCGAGTTGTCAGGGTACGGGGCGAATGAGGAGGAGCAGCACGGGGCGACAAAGGGCAAGGCGGCGCGAGGAGGATCCGGACGGGGAAGGGTGGGGTGGAATGGAGTGGGCTCGATTGAAATGGAGGAGAATGGATCCAAATGGAGTGGGCTGGGTTTGAATGGGTTGTATGGGGTGGAATGGAGTGAATTGGGTGGAATGGAATAAAGTTGGTTGGAGTTGAATGGACTGGAGTGCGGGTGGAATGGAATGGAATATAATTTATTGGTGTAGAATAGAATGGAATGGGAGGAATGGAGTCAGCTGGAGTAGGATGGGCTGAAGTAAGGTGTAGAGCAGAGTGGGATGTATCGGGGCAGGGTGGCAGGCGGCAGAATAGAGTGGGATGTGGTGGAGGGGAGCGAGGTAAGACTGGGAAGGGTGATGCGGGGCAAGAAGAAACGGGTCAGAGAAAATTGGTCAAGTTGAAACTGGGAAGGATGGACTAGGATATAGGAAGCCAGGTAAAGCGGGGCTAGACAGCAAACGGTCTAAGGTGAGGAGAGGATGATCAGAGGGAGTTGGGCGGGTTGGAGCTGGTTAGAGCGGGTCTGGATGGGGCGAAGAGGATCAGTGAGGAGGGAAGCATCGGACCAGGGGTGGGGTGGGGTGGGGTCGGGTCGGGTCGGGTCGGGTCGGGTCGGGTCGGTCGGGTCGGGTCGGGTCGCGTCGGATCGGGTCGGGTGGGGTGGGGTTGGGTGGGCTGGGCTCGGGTCGGGTCGGGTCGCGTCGCGTCGGAGCGGGTCGGGTCGGGTCGGGTCGGGTCGGGTCGGGTCGCGTCGCGTCGCGTCGCGTCGCGTCGCGTCGCGTCGCGTCGCGTCGCGTCGCGTCGCGTCGGAGCGGGTCGGTTCGGGTCGGAGTGGGTCAGGATTGAGCCGGCCGGGCCAAAGCGTAGAGGAGCGAGGCGGCGGGGGAGGCGCGCGTTCGCTCAAGGGCGTCTAAATACCGCACGCGCGCTCCTAGCGGGATTGTCGTCGTGCGGTGCGGAACCGCCTCACGTCACCCTGCTAACGAGCGGCTCCGCCCTGCTCAGGCGCCGGTGCTCTAACAAGGCGCGTTAGCCCATTTGAAGGAGGCCGGGCGGAAAGAGGGTGGAAGGCTTGCCTCCCGTTCGAGGTTAAATCGAAATGCCAAAGGAAAAACAAACCAGAAGACAAAATCCTAACACGAAAATATGACTTTCGGCTAGGTTCGAGAAATTCAAATGCACGGCTTTCTAGTATTAAGAAGGATTGTCAATTAGGGCAGGGATAGAAGATATGAGTTATGGATGCTTTTCTGAATGGCAAATTCTTATACAAAAGTAGACTTAAGAAAAACGTAATTATTTTCAGCGAAGTAAGAGCCATTATTTCTAGACATTACACCGATAGAAGTTGTATTCCTAAATTATTTATTTCCAAAATAAACCAATAGAAATGGTAAACATTTTCCCTCTTATTACTTTTTATTGTCTACTCTATACGAGGGTTCTTGCATTAGTCCATTCGAAAGAGGACAAAAGGGTTCCCTGACACCACGCAAGGTCGACGGCCCTGTCCTGACACTGGAGGTTTAGATTTCACGAAAACATATTTTTGTTCTAAAATGTACACCACATACTTTCTTTTTTAAACAAAGATTTGAATTGTTTATTCAGTTTATGTCTTTATAAGCAAAATTAATATTTTTCCATTAAAAATGTCGATTGTACTTACTTCCGCCTTTCGGATAGTTATACGAAAGAAAAATCTTCTATTCACGTGTATGTGCTCTTATAATACCTCACGATATTCATTGTATTCCGTAGTTTTTATGAAAAAGACCAGGAGAAAATCTCGCGGGATGTAGAAAGGCGTTACAGTTGTTTTGCTTCATACTGTCATTGTGAAAGTGACCGTGAAAATTATGGTCTACAAGTTGAGAAATACGAGAGGTACTATTGTTTCTTTGACTATTTTGCAGAGCCATTCTCATAAAAAAGTTAAATTATAAGACGCGGCTTACTCATCAAAGTGTAATAAGAGAGACCGTATCGGAGATTTATATTGAAAAAGCTCGAGAAAAGATCCAAAAATAAACTTGGATAAAATCTCTCCATTGTTCACATCATTTTTATATACTACATACGTTCCCTTTGTGCGTAACGCACTGGTTAACATAATAAGTACTCAGTATAGCATTTTTATTAATGTGTTAATAAAATTATCAAATAAATATAGGAAAAATGAGAGAATATATAGTTGCTTTCTTAAAACTTTACCTCAACACGCATTCACATGCAGTTTGGTTTGAGAGAAAAAAATGCAATCACGTTTCTGATTTCATAAATATTTTCTTGAAAGAGGCGTCAAAATGACAAAAGAGATCTACCCAAATACAGAAACACATTCCTGAACGAAGCTGTAATTTGAAATTATACCCAAAATAAGTACAGTTTGTTTGCCTGGTCATCTGTTCTGTAATTACTTCCTTGATCGGAAAAAAAATCAACGAGTATTCAAAAGACACCGACATTGGCGAAACCACGCGTAATGATAAAATTAGATAATATGTATTGGCGGACAGGCAGGACTGCAGTTTCTTCTCCGCGAACGAAAGTAAAAAAGCTGCCATTCTTCGCAGACTGAGATGGTGGCAGGAAGTGCCTGCGTCGTGCCTTGCCTCAGGTGCTGTCCAAAAAATGTAAAAAACGACGCCCTGAACGGAACGCGACAGGTCGCGAGGCACGTTGTGTCGCCAGGAAACCCGCACCATCAATTAGTATTCGGTCTTTTGGCTTTGAAATTTCGAATCACAAAAAGATTAAGCACCCGCAGACGCGGATACGCCAGACCAGACATTCGGGTTCACAAAACTTGTCTCGGAGACCTCTTGCGTTCAGTCAGACGAAACAACTTCATTATGAGTTTTTGGGACGGAATG
Source organism: Acheta domesticus (assembly GCA_031308135.1). Lineage (NCBI taxonomy): Eukaryota > Metazoa > Arthropoda > Insecta > Orthoptera > Gryllidae > Acheta > Acheta domesticus. The sequence continues at coordinate 141,201,812 of JAHLJT010009355.1, read as the reverse complement.
TTGTGAAAATACGTTATAATGACACGATTCTGTGAAATATGTTAACTATATCCATTCAAATTCTTCAGATGGGACAGAAATGGAAAAAAATAGTTATTTGTATATATTGTTATATCTATATTTTTCAATCTGGAACAAGAAACAATTGATCGTGATAATATTTAGTAACACACCCATAATAAACTGTATTTTTATATATATTTTGAAACTGATTACCTAGCCATATTCAACATTACAAATGGATAACTTGAAATCTGTGTAACAAGTATCTAAGAAAGTTTCGAAATACTATGGTAGTGCGCAGCGGGCGACTGCACTTCTCTCACCAAAACCTATGCTACTAGCAAAGCCTTATTTCCAATTTGAGCTGAGCTGTAGGCAAATGAAGTCGGCTCGTACAATTGACCTCCCGGGAATTGCGAGATGCTTCGTGTTATTCTTTTTGTGCCAGAAGGAACTAATTGTGCTAAAACAGAACATACTTTCTAGACCGTACGTTGTGCATGACCTTATTTCAAACTCTATATTTAAGGAACAGATTTTATTAAGGGAAAAACTCTCAATCTTTAATATTTATGTTGTAGGAAAACTCCGAACAACATTTTGAAATTTTTCAATTGTCAAAAAAATCAGGATTTTCAACGAACATGACGGCCTGTACCATTCTCTTAAACGTTCTTCCCACTATCCAACAACAAAATTTAATTAAAAACAATTGAGCTAATTTTTTGAACATTTGGAAAATATCCCATGGGCTTTGTGTAAAGTATCCCCAAATTCAATATCCCTTTCAAATTCAAGGGAACGCGACATATGTCAGATCGATTGAGAAGTATTAATTTTGTAGAAAATTGGCTGAACGATTTAGCCATTAGCGTTGCTCACAGATGGATGAACAGACATATGTTTTCCTGTCATTTCGATTTCTGAAATTGAATGAATGACATGAATTTTAGAAAAATAAATCCTCTAACACCACACGTTAGAGGATTTATTTTTCTAAAATTTAGCAACTCGAGTTATCCATTTTTTAGTTACCAGGGCCCTGTAATAAGAGTTTTTGTGCTGAGGAACTGTTAGTAATAAATTCATTTTTTCTTTACTCTCGTATTTTATTATATATTATGTTAATTATTTATTAAATAAAAATATATATTTACAATTATTATTTTACTCGCTTTTACAGTTATTTCCCATTGGGTCTAAAATATGTAAAGTTTTTAAATTTAATCATGTAAGGTAATTTTTTATTTAATTGTAAGTACATTGTTGTTAACCGTCCACACAAGCAAAATTGTACTCATATCCACTTCTTTGTTTTGTGTCAGTTTTCTGAAGAACTCAAATTTATATTCATGAAACCTCAGGAAATGTAAGAAACTATGTTACCATTACATTTTAATGCCGAGTGTTTCACAGAGTAGATCTACCGATCTTTTTCCATCCCTCCTTGTGTAAAACATTACATTTCTTACCCTCGAGTTAAATGAAACGCCATTTTATCCAGAAAAAAGATACAATTATTAATGTGAAATTCATTTTGGTTCATAGACTATTCATCATGACTAATTAGAGTTTGCGCAAAAATATTTTTACAAATAAGTTGAGTCCTATTATACTCAAGAGAAAGTTTTAGGAATGTACGCCAATATTTTAGACTTTCGTTTTTAACGTTTGTTTGGTGCACTCAGTTTTCTTAGTCTTCTGAACGACATGAATGCAAATAAAAAAGTGAAAACTACAAAAGGTATTTTTTGCGCTGTAAGTAACGAGTTTCTCCGCTAGCTTTACGTATTCTAAAATGCAGTGCAAATTGTTTTTATTACATGATCGTGAGCGTAAAGTCACTCACTCTGTGCACAATGGCACGCAGTTTTGTAATGCTCACTTAGAAATTGTTACTTATCTCGAGAGTAATGACACTAAAAGTCTACTTATCCAATTACAGTAGCATTCCATTGAAATCAAGAAGATAACCAAACAAAGACATACTAATAAAAATGAAAACATAAGACGAGCACAATTACATTCGTGGAAACGGCGATAAGCCTTCTATTAGGCAACAGCTCGTAAAAAGACAGGCACTGAAAAAAGTGACAAAAGAGAAAAAGTTTCAATAGAATATCACTTGCGTGGATTATGTAGAGACGATTTTAGAGAGTATAGAAAGCTTCCGCATTGGAAACATGTGTGAATGGATGAAGAGAGAAGTCAAAGAGAGGAGAAAGGGAGTGAGAGGGAGGAGAGAGATGGAGGGAGAGAGGAAGGGAGGAGAGGGAGGGAGGAGAGAGAACGAGGGATGAAGAGAGAGAGGGAGAGAGCGTGGGAGAAAGAAATGGAAGAGAGGGAGAGGGAGAGAAAGCGGTGGAGGATGATTAGGAGAAGGATAAGAAGGAAAAGGATGAGAAGAGAGAGGAGAGGGTGAAGGAGAAGTAGAATGAAAAGGAGAGAGAAGAGGGAGGAGAGAAGCCACTCGTACCGCGGAGAACCCTGGTGTCTCCAGTGCCCTTGACTGACGGGCGTCGGAGCCCCGGCCTTCATCGCCGCCGTCGCCGCCAACGCGCGGATACAGCCAATTGTTCGACGGCGTCGACATGGAAACCGCGATGTTCCATTGTTCCGAGCTTTCACCGCTAGCCACAATGGCGTGCGGGGGCCGCACTGTCGGCGGCGGCGGCGGCGGAGGCGAACGACGGACACGTTTACACTCGGCGGTGGAAAGCGAATTTGGAGGAAAAAGGTTATTTTGAGTGCGGGGTGCTTGGTGGAGAAGGGTGCCGACGTCACCAGGTTCTGGTGCCGTGGTGGAAAGTGCAGCGGGGTGGGGTGAGCGGGAGCTGGTGCGGGGTTTCTCCGCCTGGCGGCGCTGCGAGCAACCGAGAGAAATCGCGGGTCGGGGCACGAACCCACGACCGGTTGGTGGTGCAGGTGCGTGGCTGCCGACAGCCCTGCCAGCTGGGGAAACGGAGGAAAGAGAGTCTTGTAAATCAACTTGGAGAATGCTCATGTTAGCACCTGGTCTGTGGCTAGTGTTTAATATTAATGTCAATGCTCTACCACCGAGGGAAGCAAAATAGTTGGGTCCTGTTGGGTTTTGAGCATCAGTACGAGGTATCAACCATATTCAATGATTAAGAACGTACAGATAGCTCTGACAGTGATATATTATTTTACAAGAAACGTTAACTTAGAAACTTGGCTGCCCGGGAGACTCCACATGCTAGGTCGGGACGTCTTCTGGAGAGCCAAGTTTCTATTGACTCCGGTCCCTGTAGCCTACGCTTTCAAATGATAACATGTTTGTGCTAGAATTGTGGGAGGTAATTCAAGAAGCAGGGTCATAATGCGCGTACTAAAATGCTTTACTCTCATTATGTTTTAGAAAAACGAGTGGGGTGACAAGAAGAGAGAGGTCGAGTGGTACGATATAAAATGAATCTTGTACTTTAGGTACAAAAAAATCAGATGCAGTTCTAAAAATGGTGAACGTTCTGTGCATAATGAACTTGAACAGTATGCATACTATTTTTTGGAAAATAAAACCAGCAGCATTTTGCGCTCCTGCTGCAGACTGTTATAAATTACTATTTCATTAATGCGTTTTACTCTGGTAGGTACATTCATTTTGTGAAAATATACAAGTTTTAAAATTAAAATACTGTGGATAATTATTTAATTTCTCATCATAAATATCTTCGATGGGAATAATATTTCTCATGATTCACTCACTTTTTATTCCAAATGTAGATATTATATCGGCTTTTTGCATTCCTGTTGGATAACAAGAGAACAATATTGTAAAATCCCGACATTCTACCTCATTCTGGAAATTATTTTCGCGCCATTATCCACTCATTGGAATCTTGTAAGTATACAAAATTACAGTACTACTCTCGATATTGAAAAAAATCACAGGAGATATTCCGATCATTTCAACAGTAGATTCCAATACAATAAGCCATTTCCCTTGCGGTGATGTAAGCCAAACCACTCCCTGCGCTTATTGTCTCAACGAGATTGAGCGGACAAAAAACACTGGTTGGGCCTCATCGTCCGACACAGAAGAGAACAAGGAACGGGCAAGAAATAAACGATCTCTTCTGGCTCCGAGCCGCGGAGAGGCTATGGTAACACGCACGTGGTTCGCGAAGTACACGGTTAGCCTTTCGTCTCGGCCGCCGCAGGCTCCTCGCCTCAGCCGGATAACACGGCCGGTCGTGGGAGGCAGAAGGGAATGCAGAAATGAAGGTAGTGGTAGAGCAAAAAAATACGCTGAGGAACAGGAAGAGGTTGGAGAGAGGACAAGAATGCGAGCACATCCCACGGCAATTTTCCCCAATTACGTTTTTTTCCTGTGGATGTTTTCCGCTCTGCCTTGATAACCTGTTTGCTTCAGCGATATACATTCCTGGAGATGTCCATAAGCATGTTGAAAATGTTTCATTTATGATTCATGGAGGCGTCTTATCTGTTCATGTCTACGCTCCAAGCGAAGAAGGGAACACCACCACCCACACCGTTATCGATGTTTTTATTAACTGTCTTAATTGAAATGACTTTCAGTTTCTTTTTGTAACATATTATATTTGTTTCTTCAGTTCAGTGTTTCTTCTTATAACGAGTTTTTAGCAGATCATTATCATGTTGTAAGTTTTCAGTAAATTAGGTATTAATTCGTTTGTTTATGATACATGCTTATAGTCAGCGCCTCAACAGACAATAAAGGCATCGATGAAAATTACTAAATTAAATATATGAAATATAATATAACATAAGTATTCTCACTAGAACAACAAAATGAGAGTAAAGAAAATAATTAAAAAGGAATACATAAATTTCAATTGAAAGGGGATACAATGAGTCACGTTGTTTATAGTTATTTTCGTATATTTCGCCGAAGTGAAAGTGGTCAGCTGAGGAAGATCAAGTGGTAAAGCTATTTGTGATTTGCCAATAACGAACAAAGAGGTCTTAAGAAACGAGAAAGACCGTGCTCAGAGGAGAGGAAACCAGTAGGTATCAAAAGTATAATGTTAAAAACTGAGATTCAGGGCGTGAGCAGCTGTGCAATTGAAAATGAGCGGATTGTCGCTAAAGGTTCCAGCAAAGATATAGAATTCAATAGAAAATAATTTTGTCATATTTTGGTGAGAATGACCATTAATACGATAATTAGTCACCCACCAATCTAAAAAAATCATCCTGGAGGGAAACTGGAGAAATTAAATTGAAGAAAAAAACCTATATCAAGCTTGATTGGTCAGTAATTTTATTGAGATATATTATTTATTGCTTAAAATTTAAGCAACATATTCTATTATGAAATTAAATATCTGTTGAGTTGTAAATGCCTTTCCTATATTTTAGAAAATTTCATCTGTTATGGAAGGAAACTGGAGAAATTAAGATTGAAGAAAAAAACTGTATCAAGTTTGATAGTTCGATAATTTTATTAAGATATATTATTTATGGTTCAGAATTAAAGCAACATATTCCACTACGAAATTAAACTTTTGTTGAATTATAAATGCCTTTTCCTAAATTTTAGAAAATTTCATCTGTTGTGAAGAAAGAGAATTTCCTTACTACTTTGCCGATAGCATGATACTGTAGTGTACAGACTCTGAAAGATGCAGCAAGACCGACGTGCAAAGCTCACTAGGGAGCGATTTAAGAAGGCAAGAAGGTGTCAGAGCGGGCCCTCGCGAAAGCATGGGCAGTGTGGAGGGTTCTCACGCGCGCCCGCCGGGAGTCGAACACGTTCCCCCGCGGTTGCGTTACCCCAGGCGTCACGCTTCATTAGAGGCGCAGAGCAGCGAGAGCAGAGTCTGTGTGGGCGGAGGGGGGAAGAGGTGGGGGCGGCTGCTGCGGTCGTGCATCCTGAGCGGACTTTCCTTCGACCTCTGACCTCGCGGATGAGCCAACCCGCTCTGGGAGCGGTGCTGAGGTCGGCGATCGGGGCGGGGCGAAGTGGGGGGTGGGTAAGGTGGGCGAAGGGGGAACGGGTGGGAGATGGCAGGGGGCGGGAGGGGGCAGGGGGCGTGGGGCGAGAGGTGAGGGGTGGGGTGCGGGGGCGGGCTAGAGTGAAGCGGAACTGACAAACGGCGCGCTGAACACTCGCTGACATACCCCGACCCCGGTCCAAAAACGTCTTAATAGGCGCGTGTTACTGACAACCCATTGCGTGGGGGTCGTATAGCATACGGGCTGAACACACACATTGCATGTTTTCAACATGTGGTGTTGACGACCCTGGAAGACTTGTTAGAACTATATGAGTGGTAGTATGTCTTGCAAGAATCAATATTTAATGTAATTCTTTTCTGTGCATACACAATTGTTTCTCTTTTACTGCTCAATGAATTAGCATCTTATTAAAAACGTATTGCATTTAATTGAACATTTGTGAATACAAATAATTATAGGAGAATGGACTCTTTCACAGCCTGAGCTTGTTTCTTTTGATTTCATTAAGGTGATTTTCTCTATGTCAGAGCTAATTATCAAACGGGAAAAAATAGAATAGAATATCGAATCTTTCAATAAGTTTAAATTACGGAAAGTGTAGATTATAGCAATTTCATTCGCTTTCACAAAACTAAAATTCTTTTCAGGTTTTATTACATATTTCTATAATCTCTGACGAACAAACGAAAAAACACACCACATTATTGCTTATACATTATTGAGTTGTGTACAACACCTTTTAAATTATCTTTTTATTTACAAACGAACAGGGGAAATGTGCATCCTTAAGACGATGTTCTCATCCAGAGAATCCAATAAGCAAAAAGTGTGAGATTTCAAAAGGCTGATATTGTGAAATTACATAATGTAAAATCAATTTTCTTGATTTCGCAAAGAGCGTTTGACGATTTATGTATGAGTAATCCGTGGGAAATGCTGCGATGAACTGTCCTTGAGGAAATTTGAAAGCAACGTGCACGACAAAGAAGAACCTTAAGAGAATTGTGAAACTACTCAAGGTTGTCATCCATATTCTCTGAACTCGAGAAAGTTTACATGCATACCGACTGTCGAAATGAATGTTGTTTTTTTTTCACATGATTCATTTAATTACTTTCTTTGGCCACTCAAACTACGTATGTAAGTAGTTGCATACCTGTTCAGTAACTATCAGAAATATATTATAAAGTAAACATCGGATTTAAAACTACACTGAACATTTTAATTACACCAGCAGATATTTACCATCAAATAAACATTTTAATTTACTTAGTAGGATTTCAGTAGGCAGTTTCAGCTATACGTATATAAATATTTTAGCAAATACATATACATCTCTTGTTATCTAATATCTCCATTATTTTTATTGTAGAACATTAAGAAATTGGTTGTATACCTATATCACTGTGAAGAGCCTGACCGGGAGTTGGTAGTCGGGGCACAGTGAGGCGAGGACAATAGCTTCACCGGCGGACAATGTCTGCCATGGCACGTAGGATGATGACTGATGACGCAACAACTTTTCAAGGACTCAAATGAATATTTAGAGAATAAATAAGATGATAAAGTTACTTGGATTATGCTATTGAATGTACAGCATTGAATACAATTTGTTAATAGTAAAATAAAACAAACCTTATCAGAGTTTAAACCTTTTTCTTTCATAGATCATGTTTTATTAGTTTGAAAATCAAAAAGAGTTTTGAATTAAATAGTTATTTAACTTTATATCCTACGTGAGTTTAGACCCTTTTCAGACCACTGTGTGGCGGTTGACCAGTGTTGCGTGATCGAGTGCTCAATCGCAACTCCCAAAAGAGGAAAGTGAAGAGAAAAATGAAGAGCGCCACAAAAAGTTTGGGTGCTACACTTTCATTTTTATGGAAAATATCGATTCCGACAATCCTCAGATATCATCAAACTTTACGAAAATTTATAATTTATTCGCAAATAAACGTTGCAACGTATCGGAACATTATTCGTTTAAATACAGTAAGTACTGTACGTGTTCACCATTTAATTCCAGATCTTTATCAATATCCTACCTACACGGTACATAGAACAAAGCTTATCAAATGAAGTATATTAATAAATTATGAAAAATATATTATTTATTAATTATTTTATTATTTGATATCTGGAAAACAGTACTTGTATTATAACATTATTATCTGGCATTTATGAGGGATTACAAAATACATTAAATTGTTCAGATTTAAGAGATGTAACTATCTCAGAATTAAACATCAATGTAGACTTACAGAATTGTAAGTTCTCATTAAATGATCGAACTAATATTATTAGTATTGTTAAAGAACTAGTATCAATAAAAAATTAAAAGACAACGAAGGATTATTTGAAAGATGGAGATGTGATAAAATAATGATATTCATGGAAGAGAAAATAATGTTTTCTCGAGATCGTGAATAGGTTGTTAATAATACATATCAATAGTTCATGTTCCAAGAACAGCATTCTTCAAATACATCCAGGAATGCGTAACTACTGAGAACGCTGCTCGCGAAATGAAATGCAAGATTATGCTGCAAACCTGCAATAAGTCTTGGTAACATCGATGTGTACATGCTACGCACTTATGCAAGTGGGAGGCAAGATGTGGAAGAAACCTCTCCGGTGTCATACAAGTCGACCATGGGCTTTGAACCGGAGACATTTCATATATGCAAGACGGCTGAGCTACCCACGGTCCGCGTTTATTCAATGCTAATTACGCGGAAATTATGTCAACATTTTCTCCCCTCATGCATATGCGGAATGGGCAGCGCCGAAGAACGAGTACTGCATAGGAAATGCGACATGAATGAGCGGAGGTTGACTACTAACGGGGTCCATATTTATTATGATTGTCTATCCCAAGCCTTGTCGGGTATGCCTGAGATGTATGTTTTGATGATTGGTTGGTAATGATGATTATGACGCTGCTGCTGCTGATGATGACGACGTGAGGGGAGAAGGGAGAAGATTGTGAAACCCTATCGCGACCCCCTTTCTTCAGGAATCCAAATTCCCCAACGTCGAATTTGAATCCCGGTACTTCAAAGTAAAAGGAGAGAGATTCTACCAAAACACTACTGTTTGCTCCATGGGATTTGGGCGGTGGAGATGGTTTTAGTTGGTAGTAACAGTAGTAGCGGCAGTGGCAATGACAGGCCTGTTGCGAGAATGGAAGATGGTGCCTGCAGGGGTGGGTCCAGAAAGTATTTCAGGGGGTAGGAGCGCTGAAAGTTCATATTAGTATTTCAGTTAATATTTCAGGAGGTTCAAACCCCTCATTAACATTTTTGAAAAAAAAAATCTAAAATTTATTTAACTTGGAATAAAAAAATGTAAGAGTCTATTCGTAATGGGAATACCATTTGGAATGTGATGAAATCTACAACGTAATTATTTTGAGTAAATCGTGTAAAATTACAAAATATTGTTGGCTTTGGCGTGCCATGGCCCCCGTGTCCCCCTCTGAATCCGACACCGGGGCCAGCGACTGCAACAGCTTGTGCGGTTATGGAGAGGAAGGCAACGGTGACTATAGCGGCTGACGGAGCTGCGCGTACGGTGACTGTGTTTGCGTTGGCGGCGGGGGCGGCTCGGAGCAGACAGCGGGGACGCCGCGCCAGCGCCTCCGGAACGCCGCTCTGCGGAGACTGCACAAGGCAGAAAAGGAAGATGACTCAGTAATGGATGATACAGTACGGCGTTGCGGATTAAGCACAATGTGACTGCAAGCGAAACAAATAATGGTCATAAAGGGCGAAAAAATCATCTTTGCCTTAGGACAGGAAAATGTAGCAGATTTACATTACGAGGGATGAAGATTTACATTACGAAATACTTGTATTATCTTTAAATACATTTTAAATTTTTAATATTACTGCAGACATATTGCACACGAATATTTTTATTTTTATCAAAATTATTTATAAATAAGAAAAAAGTATTCAAATATTGTAGGAAGATATTAGCTGTGTCGCTTGAATTATAATGAAATAAATAAGTCTTCCCAGACTTATTAATAAATATGAAAAAAATAAGTATTCCCATACATATTTATTTCATATTCGGTGATTGTCAAATACGGTGAGTAACTTAATTTATATTTCTCCGACGCGAAGATATAAGGGCACTGACCGCTCAAGAACGTCCGCTCAGAAACCTCTTCAAAAACCCTTTGCGACTGTGTCGAATCCTAGCGGACAAACGACCTCTTTTGAGTGCATCTTGCAGATTCATCCGTCGTCCAAGAGAGGACATTGTCAGAGCCAGCGCCGTCCAACCGATGCCTAACGACTAACTGTTCTCGCGCGCGTGCGCATGCGTGACTTGCACGCATAGGTGCGTGCGTCGATCTGTCACGCCGCAGGGCGTGGACACACGCTAATTGGGTCCCCAGCGGCCGGGGGGAGGGGCAGTGATGGCGTGCACGCGGGACGTGCACTGTTGACGCAGTAGCGGGCCCAGGCCTCCAAGGGACGACCGGCGCGCACGGGTAGCGGGACTCGCTCAGGCGACTGGCGTGGGAGGCCAATATGATTTCTCGCTCCGCTCTTTCCTACAGAGTATTGGTTCTAAAACTGTCATTATCCTGTCGTTGGTGGGAAGTGGAACACTTCAAGGAAACATTCGATAATAAGTTTCCAATAGTAAATTCGGAAGTAGCATTCGATATTCTTAACGAATGAGGTATAAACACAAAATAAGAAAAATGTCAATTCAGTTCCTCTTCAACGTGTTTTGGAAACATTAACTAATTGATTAGTAATATCGGGCTCGTCAACTGCTAACGTCATTAGTTCCGTAAGTGTAGATCATGTTTTTCCTTAGGAGGTGGCGGTATTATTCCCCCTGGAAGATGAGATTCGGCGCCGACCTACCGTCGGCTAGCGGGTTTTTCTCCAACCCCACCAGCGGGGCACCGCCCCAGCCGGAAGCTCTAAGCTCTTGACCGTTCTCCCTAAACGTGTGATAGTGTAGTGCATGTTAGTGTGTGTGTGAAGAGATGATAGGACAGAGAAGAGGAAGGGATTATTGCGCACGGTCCGTAGCCTGTTTGGTAGGGTACTGTTTCGGCATTCGACTGGTATTCATCGTAACAAACCAGGGAGAACTACTGATCAGAGCAGCCGGCCGCTAGAATTCTCCTCCAGTTAGCAACTGAGTTCAACATAGCTATTGTGCACACCTTAAAATCGATTCATTTGTTGAATATACAGTCTGCAGATAACACGCACTACATATATTACGTTAACTACTAGATGTAGTTAACACAATAAATGAAAAGTGTTTCAATTCTGCGTATAATGTCAACAGATTTGGAATATAGAATTTACATATAGAATGCTCCGGCGTCTCAAACTATAACATCGCGTACATGATTAATGAGAAATTAATGGTTCATTTTAAATTTGAACTTGAGCAAGGTGATTAAGCCAACACTGATGAGTATTAATACGTGAAGTAATTTGAACTGTTGCGTAAAATTGTGTAATAGTGCAAGGCACAGAGGACGTTCATTGTTTTTATAATCATTTGTGTCAAAACACTAAAGACTGCTCAGTAATTTATTGAGCGTAAAAAGTTGAGTTTTAATGAATAATCATGCGTCATTAGAAGACTGACACTATTAAATTTAATAAAAAAGTACGTTAACAAATCGTATTCTAGCTAGTTAAAAATAATACATTATACAACGCACAAGTTAAGTTACGCGAATTCCAAAAGAACTACCAATGAGAACTCAGTTTTCTTAAGAAGAAATTCCCCAGCCGTTTGCCAAGGACGCGGGGAGTGTATTCTTCTGATGGCAACGTGAACTTTCGACCCGATTCTCGCTCCAAAGAGGCGTGTTTTTATTTGAAGACGTTCGTCGTCTGACGTGGTTGTGGTCCTGATGGGAGTCCGTGTACTGCGAGATCCGATCGCTAAACGAGGTGGTCGTTAGCTAAAGTTCAGCGCAATTATCTCCTCTTTTAATTCTAATCACGTGTACTCCCAGCGTGTTCACGCATCGCGTGTTTTGAAGTTTCTCACACGTTGAAAAATATCTGACGCTAATGGAAAAAGAAAAATAATTGTTTTAGCTGTAATTGATATGTATTAAAAGAAATCATTACATGTTAATCGTGAAGTGTTCTTTCTGTTGGAAACCCTACGATTTATGACAGGAATTACACTGCTAAAAGTGATGTAAATCTCCTAAATGAACACTCGCGGCCCCTCATTTTCTTTTTCTCAAAATATAAAAAGATTAAGAGAAAATTACTATTATATAAAAAAACATATCGTTCAATTTTTGCAATGATTCTGAGTCAACTTTTTAACTTAAAATATTTCCGGCGTTCATAAAATTCATTAATGCAGTGATGTTTTAGGTAAGAATGAGAGGTTGATGTTCTTATTGTCGGCGGAACAATCCAAATTTTATTCATTTGTCTATAGGAGATCGAAGATTACACGTCTCCTTTTGTTGTTCAAGAAATGCTTCAAAATAACGAGGTTTATAAGCTCCATGCTTCATTTCAAATAAGTAACAATAATTTTTTTCTAATTATCATATACTACTTTTAAAAGGGTTTTAAATATTAAGATTTAAAATATTTGAAAATTAGCTGGGTGAAAGTGAAAGAATAAAACATTTATAGTTTTATTACATGGTAGAGTGAGACAGAATCTGCTTGTCCAGATAGTACATTACAAACGATATTTGCTTGCCCAGAGTTGAGAGGATTTAGGGGGATGCCAGATAGTTTGGAGACTCTCTTCTCCAATTAATATGGATCAATTTCTCCAAATTATTAGCTTAAGAAAGGGAAATAAGGAATTGAACACATTTACGGAAATAAAATCTTTTATTGCGTTAGGCTATGGGACCTCTTTCGAATTTTTCAGGGGCCACGCCACTTGGATTGATTGATTGAATGATTATATCGTGTTTCCAGGCGAATCGATCGCAATGTTCATTAATCCTTTAAGTAAAATTCACGCTTTTATCACGATAGGTAGCTTTCCCTTGCTGGATGGTGAGATCCTGCGCCAACCTATGCGGGGGATTTACCCATGCAGGAATGTCCCGTCAGGAGGCACCGCCCAAGCCCAGACAAGTTCTAAGCCCCCATCTGGCCTCTAGAAAGATATTAGTGTAGTGCCTATATTAGTGTGTGTGTAAGTGTGAAAGTAAAGAGAGAGGCTTGGTCAAGGAAGAGGAAGGAAAGATCGCGCGCGTTCCGTGGTCCGTTCGTTAGGGTGCTGCTCCATGCATTCGCCTGGCACTAATCTAAGAAACCACGGAAATCTACCGGTTATACTGCGATTTTCGTAACTTTGTCCCTGACAGGAATCAGCTGTTTCGCTGCCATCCAATCGGGAGCTTATATTTCGCGACAGTGACTATGGTGACGTTCTAGCTCGCTATTGGATGAAACCGTCAACAGCTGATTCCTATCAGGGACAAAGTTACGAAAATCGCAGTATAGAGCAGCCGGCCGCTCCTGGTTCTCCTCCAGACAGCGGCTGAATTCGACCTTGCTGTCAAGCTAGTGTAGCAAATCCTGTCACGATTGGGAGTCTAACCCTAGTCCCTCCCGGCCAGAATCACAACAGTGACATTAGTTAGTGTCCTAAGCCACGACAGCCATTTGGTTCTCCTGGTCCCTCATAACTTATGGGTCACCACTGATCCGCTGCGTTTTGCTACGCCTGCGCTCGGCCGTCGAAAGCAGCGGCGTCAACGGCGCGTGCAGCGGCGATCGTGGCCGTCACGTTGACAGGGCGGACGAGCGCGCGCTCTCTCCTAACCTCTCCGAAGCCTTACGTAAGCGCGGCGCGGCGCGGCGTTCGCCGTGAGGTAAGGCGTCTGCGCTCCGACCGATCGAGATAGCGCCCCGCGTCGTCGCGTGACTGCTGGCGATCGCCCCGCTTGCGCATGCGCAAGGCACCCTCGGTGGAAGATGCTGTGGGGAAAGCAAGGTCCATTTCGGGAGATATTTGCTCGGAACGCTCCAAATGTAAGATGTGCTATTTAGTGAAGATTACGTTAGAACACCTTCTGAATAATAATAATAATAATAACAATAATAAAACGTAGAATAACAATAATAATAACACGTATAATAATAATAATAATAATAATAATAATAATAATAATAATAATGTCAAATTGTCTTAAATGTAAGAATTTGGAAATAGGCGTAACATGGTGTGTTTAAAAATTGACATTTTTAAACTGAGATAGCCAAAATCTTATGTACTGTAACCGTCGCTCTTCCTTATGAGTTGAAGAACATTGCAACTAACACAATATATTCACATTTGTAGGGACACCTATTATTTAATTGAGGGAAGAACGATATAATTCCTGGAGTTGTATCGTGGTTCCATCCAAAACCTTATGTTCCGCAAGAGTACGACAAGACAAGAGTAAGTACTTCTTGCCGCAAGAGCACGACATAGTACAGCGTAAACGATTTTATAGACCTGCAATATGAATATTGGAGGTCGTTATCATTGTTGTTTGGTCAGGTGAAAGAAGCAACAGTTGTTACTTATCTAATAATTTAATATCTACATAATGTTCATATTCGTGTTCGTTGACACTCCTTTCTACCATGCAACAGATCCTTAGGAAACATGAAGCGAGTCAGAATATTGCATGATCGAATTTATCTACCACAAGATTAAGAGCATATGATTGTAAACACTCGCGAATTAAAACTATTTACAGTATCAGAAATGAATTATACAGATTTAACGGACTTCAAAATCTGGCGGCCAAATTGTTTAAGAAAACTTGCAAATTAACAGTTCCAGGAAATAATGAATCCTTCTCTCTTCAGTCTATAATCTGTTAATCTATGACTGTTCCATAGTAGGTTATACTTAAGTAATTTTATCGGAGGACTAGTTACAAACATATTTAAACTGTTCAAGCTCACGCCATTCCACTTTTTCTAACGAACAAATCTACAAGAAACTATTACCAGTCAATGTTAAGATCAATGATATAAAACAGTCTTCGAGTATATGAGTGGCGAAATATTGGAGTTTTACCATCATATTGCATCCCGTGAGATAAGCAAATAAAGATCAGCAGGAATCCTAACGAAATCATTACAGTTCTAAGCTGCATAAAAAGTTATTAATAAAGACAATCTTATTAAAATTAGTTACTTTGTTTTACATGTAACAAATATTGTGTGGAGAAAAGTGTAACTCCAAGGTCTGTCTTTGGCTGCACAGCTTCTCAGGATGCACATAATGAAATGTGCATGGAAAATTCTTAGAGGGAGTCATTCCTTTCAACTTCTCTGTGCATTTGATTGTTGTAAAATGTACACGTTTTGCCAAAAAACTATTTTTTTTTCTTAAAACAAGGATTTTGGAGTTGAACTGTTTTTCCACTTACCGATTCAATTGATTTTGTCTTCTGAATTATCTACACTTTAAAGTAAAAAAAAACTCTGTCATAAATTAAAGAAACGCGGATTCATAATATAAGTATACCGTTTATAACGTTTGGTGTGCTCTTGAAAATAACACCGATTCGGAAGGAGGATGCACATAACCACACCACAGCCCATCAGATCATAGATAAACCTTGAATATCTACAAATCCATCGTTCTCGAGCTTCAGAACGCAAAAGTATGAAGTTAACCTTAGATACACCTTTGAAACGAAAAAGTCGCCAGCGCTCCTACGCGCTGAGATTGCGCAAATGCTGCAGCATCCTCCGCAGCCTACAGAGGCCCGCGCCACGCGGCCGCCGCCGCCGCCGCTGCTGCATCATGCGGTTTCGCAATATGCCGTTGCCACCGATGGCAATGAATGTCCACTTTCTGTTATACCTCTGCGAATCGTGTGGGGGTTGCCATGTTGCGACGAGCAGAACCGTTGTTAATGTGACGGTGACACATTTCTCAACAAGATTACTGGTAAAAAAAGTGTTCGTTCACTAGCAGTGCGTGTGATATAATGTATTAAATTGTCGGACGTTTATAATAAATTATCTAACATGCAATTTTTTTCAGTGTTTTGTATCCTTTATACAAATTTTTAATTTTTGTATTTGAATTACTCGGAATAATTTGAAGACTGTTAGAATAAACACGGAAGTTACAGAAAAAATCCTTTAAATCCATACATCTCGTATCAAATATAGATTTTAGATTTCATCCATATTATACGATAAATTCAAATTACGAAAGATATTTTATGTGAAATATTTTATTTTCCGACTGAATTTATAAAAAAATATTCAATGCGGATTCCATTCCTAACGTCTGTGTTGTTTCAGAAACTGATAATTTATTTTCCCTTCTAATTAGAATATTTTGCAAGGGTGGGCATCACTCTACTTGACTCCCAGTCTCACAAGGAACATTCAGAGGCCAGATGCAACTACGAAAATCCCACAAGTTTGGCCACTCGCACAAGTAACCTCAAGCCTTTTCTGCAACCGCACGCCGGACCAGACCGGGTCGAGTGGTTCGGGGGAAGGCGAGGGGGAGGGGGGCATTTTACAGCGCGTACGACCGCAGACGGCCTCGTTGCCGTCGTCGCCGCGACGTAAACACGGCCGTTCATTAAGCAAGTGCGCACCTCGTTCCCCGGCCGGTTCCCGGACGCAGGCAGATGGTATCGGGCGCTTCGGATGGGCGCCGGGAACCAGGGCACCCCCGCGCCCTGGGCGACGCGAAGCCTTCTCATCCACCTCCTTCGCCACTGTTTCTGTCTGTTTGTCCATACCTTCTGCCCACTTATACTACATCTCTGCCTCCTCACCCTTCTTTGCCTCCCGCTCTTCCTCTTCTCACTCATCATCCTCGTCTAATTCCTTGTCACCTCCTCTCACGTCTCATTCATCTCCTTTACCCCCTTTGTATCCTCATCCAGCTCCTTTACCACCTCTGTATCCTAACTCATTTCATCAATCTCCTCCATCACCTTGTCTTCTTCTCCATCTCCTCCGCCTCCTCCTCTATCTCCTCCTTCCCTGCTTCTTCCTCCTGCGCCTCCTCCTCCTTGTCCCCTTCTCCTCCCCATTATCTGACTCTTCGACCTCCTTTCGTGCCTCCTTCTCCCTTGTCTCTGCCTTCCATCTCCTTTCCCACCTCCTTCTCCGGGAGGGGGATCTCAGTTTACTTCGTCTCCTATTTATCAGCCTCCTCCGTCTGCTCCTCTTTCTGTCTCCTCCTCCTCCGTCGTCTTCTCATCCCCTGCCGCATCCTCTGCAGCCTCCTCTTCCTCTGCCGCCTCCATCTCCTCCTCATCTGCCGCCGCTTTCCCCATTTGCATTCTTCCGCACGCATCCCCGCTGAATGGGTTCGCCTAAGGTGTGTGCTTATTACGCCGCAGAGAGGCATATTGTATAGCCCCTAATATGCAGTTTGGCTGGCCTTCCGCCTTCCAACCTCACGTGCAACGGAACCGGTTCACTAACACTTAACTCTCATGGGTATTTCTGACTTTATTTCGAATATTTACAAACCTTGTGTACGATTACTTCGTCACATTTTTGCAGTTATAGTGCGATTTTTACATAGTCGCCAAGTTCCTACGGCCATAATGGAACATCACACATTTCGCGTCTTTCTTGGTCGTGCCGCTAGATGTCGAATGAACGCAAGCATGGCTTAATAAGGTCGCAATCATGCGATATCTAGCGGCACGAATGAGAAAGACGCGAATTACAATGACGTATTCCATTGTCAAGACCAAGACATTGAGGGGCAAAGTTATAAAAATCGCACTACAAATTTATTTTGGGAATAATTAGATTATTTCTGAGTGACGAGATGAAGAATTTTCATGCGCATTGCTGGCTAACGAGCCACGCGTTGACGTTACAGGGCATTTCATAGTATACACTTATTTCTGTGTACGATTTCAGAACGAGTGTTTCTATTTTTGTAATGTTTACTACCACCTTCAAGTACGTTGAAGAGTTGTCACTTCTTATCGATGGAGAAATTGTTTCACTTACATTATGATTCTAAATTATTGTCTGAAAAACTAATGAGAATTTATTTAGAACTAATAAAACTCCTCGCACTATCGTTTGGATGAACTAAGTGAATGACAGCTACTATATTTGATGAAAGGATTATTCTACCCGCTAGAAAAGCAGTGAAATATTCTTCTCGAAAAACATCGAAACAGAGCTCGTTTTGAATGATGTTCGTTTTGACTCGATACCAGGCACCTTTTCCTTAACCAACATGCCTTGGACTGCGCAAGGCTTTTCTTCCAACCCGTTTCCACTCTCTTTTCTTCTCTCTCTCTCTCTCTCTCTCTCTCTTTCTCCCCCTCTCTCTCTGCCACTTTCTCACATACGCATACATGAACTACACTACACTTACTTATGACTATAGAAGCTGAAACGCTCTCAAACACTAAATAATCATTCAATCCATCATTCATCCTGAAACGCGCGCCAGTGCGGCCCTGAGGTGCCTTCACCCGGGAGCGCCGCATCCGCTGCGGAGGCCCGGGGCGTGCGTCGAGTAGGAGACCGCGGGCGCGCGCAGGATCCGGGCGCGCAGGTGGCCCAGAAATTTGCATCGCAAGCGGAGGCTCCGAGCGACTCCGCCCCTCCGCCCTCTCCTCCTCCCCTCCACCACTCTCCGCTTCCCCTCCTCCCATGGCAACCTCTTCCCTGGTCTTTCCTCTTCGCACGACCCCTAGCCGACCATGGCACTGTTTCTAGATGTCTCAGAATAAATGTTATAAACTTTAAGACATCTAACGGAGTTATATGCATGTGACAGTCGACTGTTAATGTTAGGCAACCTGCTACGCACAGGTGTTAGGTAGGTATATGCAATATCTCTCACATCAGAATGTGACCTGCCGTACATGTGCGCATTAGTTGTTGCCTACAAAATCAGGAAAAATGTCGCGTGTGTAATTATGTACTATGAAATTATCTATTGCATGTTCACTGGCAAAAAGTGATAATTTTCGTTTGCTATACGTGCTCAAAGTGTTTGTAATATTTGTTCTCGATATACTGTGTACTCTGTGGCAAGATTCTCGTGCCGGTCGGAATACTCGCTTTATCTCTCGCCGCATATTTACTTTTGTTTGCTTTTCTTCTAAGGCCTTTCCCCAGGGTCTTGATCCTTCTCACCTTTCCTTCTTCCCGTGTTTCCTCGAGAGACAGCTGTCGTTTCTCTGTACTGTATCTCAGAGGTCTCGTCTCGGTCGGGATCTCCGTCTGGCTTCACCTCGCCTCTTGCTGCGTGTTGCTTCTCCTAATATCTTTCCATTCACCTCTATTCTTATCTCTGACTCCGTCATGTGTTTCCTGACCCAGCCCGCGGGTTAATTCTGCTTCCTTTTTTTGTGATAATCCCCAGCCGACAGCTGCTTATTTCTGTACTCCATTGTGGAGATCTCTTACCGGTAGGACTCCTTGCTTTGCCTCTCGCTGCATACTTATACCTGTATTTATCCTAACGCCTTTCTTTTTTTTTCTTCTCTTCTACCCTTGGGTCCCTCGTATTTTTTCGATCATTCCACGCGCTAATTCCTCTTTCTTCATGTTTCCTCTTCGTAAAATTCTCCGCTGACAGCTGCTAGGTCTAAAATATTTCGTACCAGAGTTCTTGTGTTGATCAGACTCATTTTGCTTCACCTCTCATCATATTAATTTTTTTCGTAATATTTAAGCTACGTTTTCCCTCCGTTTCCCTTCTTTCCACAACTCTTCCTCACCGGTTCTTATTTACTCCTCGTTTCTTCCATACCGCCTGCCCTTGCATCGTCTACTTACGCGTCTTGTCACACCCTCTTCAGGTATCAGAGGATATCCTGAACTTTCCCTCAATATGGGCATCCAAAATTGTTTCCCAGATTCTCGTCTCCGCTTTTCTGTGGCTCAAGACACTTGAATGGCGATCCTCATAAAAAAATAATGACATACAAACTACATATTTCTGTATTTTACGAAGAAAGTAGAGCACTTTTTCAACTCTCCTGACCTCATGAAGAATACACTTTACTTAATTTTGCTGGTCATTTTGTTCTTAACAACACAGAATATTTAGGTGAAAGGATGGGAATGAGAATCACCTTTTCCATGACCCATTTCTTCATGATTCTCTGACATTTTCCGTTCGCTGCAATGCAATGAAGAAACGGAGTATTAGATCCTCAGATCCGAATCGCAAACACAATTTTATACTGGAATGGTAATTTCGTGGCCACATTCAGTAATTCGTAACACTTCATCGCAATTTCCTTCAATTGATTCTCTTTACATGCCATTAACTACGAACGCTTGAACTTAACGAATTGCTGACCTTCCTTAAACACGGTCTTGGCGTTATCTGCACCTTCACTTCACCATTTCTGCAACTTCCTGCAACGACTAGCCATCACAGGTCAATTGGTACCCATTGTGAGGGTACTGACGTCACCCCGGAGTTTCTAATATCTCGGTAGGTAAAGTACTCGTTCGTAACTTTCTTTTAACCCGATCATTATTCACCACATTGACTTCCTGCTCTTAGCGCTATATCGTATTCCACTCTTCCCACCTACAAAATTCCACCCCGTCACCCACCATAATTCTTTCCGGATTAGCGCCCCGCGGAAATCTCAGATCTTCCCGACCCACCGCGCAGCAGGTACGTCGCACACCACATTCCTGACGGTTCCGCGCTCCCCACCCACCACCTCACGCCCACGGTCTTCTTTGCCGGGACCTGCCGGATCACCAGCCTCTTCCTTATGGGGTGTAGCCGGAACCGGAACCGACCGACAGTGAAACTTTACGGCGGACATCCAGCTCCGGCGATCGACCGGCCCCGTGTGTGCATGCGTGCACACGCACACACGTACGCACACACGCGCGGAGGTAGTGTGTATCGTCGAGGCTTCCGGTAAAAGCACGCCCGTGTGTTGGTAAGGCGTCGCGCACGCCCCCAAGAATCTTCCTGAAGCGCGTCTTCCTAGGTGCTTTCTTAATTATGGGTATTTGCGAGAGAAACCGTGAGGCAGGTGCCGCGGCGCTCGGGGCCCGCTTATCGCCTCTTGGGGAACGCCAGAAGTGGCGAAAGTGAGGTTATGAAAATCCTCGGAGAATTTATACAAATCGTGCTCGTGGTTCTTAATGTTTGAACCTGTTCGGAGGCTCTTATTTAAGACGTAAATATGCCCTTTTGAAAGAAATGGTGTCGTAAACAAATATGAAAGAGAGAAACGGAAAGAGAGACTTCTACGAGGTCTTCCTTGACGTTCTTCCTTTTGGATATAGTGTGAAAGAATATTGCTTCATAATATATTATTGTTCTAAATCTGTTTTTCTGATACGTTTTCAGTAAGAAATATTATTTATTTCCAAGTCATTGTAATTTAAATCTATTCATATTTTATTTGAGGAAATGACGCGAACACTGAGGCAACTGAACTAAGAAAACTTAGTATCTGATAGATATGA
This sequence comes from Acheta domesticus, assembly GCA_031308135.1. Classification (NCBI taxonomy): domain Eukaryota; kingdom Metazoa; phylum Arthropoda; class Insecta; order Orthoptera; family Gryllidae; genus Acheta; species Acheta domesticus. The sequence goes on along the minus strand of JAHLJT010009355.1, from coordinate 141,180,393 downwards.
AATCCAAAAACAATTAAAAATAATTTTGAATTATGTGGGGTATTTCACTGAATCACAAATATATGATACGGAAATATGTCATTTTTCAGATCTAAACTCTCGAATGAATCCATTGAAGATGTCCCCACTAAGTTATCCAATGAAGGCGTAACACTTACGTGGTATAGAATCACACATGTTAAGTATGAATGCGTTTGATTCATTTGGAAATAAAATTTGCAACTGGCAGCCAGAGGTTCATCTTAAAACCTATTTTTGAAATACCTACATACCCACATAGAGGCTTACACACGTGCATAAAAGATTGAATTCTCGTGGGAAACGTTTTACTGAACATAATTAACGCAAATTCCGCACGCGATTAAGCAGTCCTTCCTCCTCCCGCGTTGCTAAACCATTCAGTGACGATCGCGGACAATTTATCAGCGTCAAGTAGGAATGCGGCCTGCGCGGGGGTGGGAGAGGGCGGGAGACGGTGGGAGATTCGGAGGGAGAAAGCAGAGGGTCGGCTGACATGACGTCGCCGCCGCAACCGTCGCCAGTTTCTCTTCCTTCCGCTGGCAGCGCGCTGGTCGACAGACACCAGCCAAGCGGCGCGCTGCCACACTCCACCGCCCAAGAAAGGACGCAGCCGGTAATGACACTGGCCAAAACGAAGTCGCGAGCAAATCATTAATCGGAATTACATTCTTTCTTGTTTTCTTTTTGCTAGATACAACTGAAAGGGCTTTCTTATTGAGATTAGGATCCTCTCATATGTGTATGGGAATCTCTTAGATGTATATGGAATCCAGTTGTGAAGCTACAAAAATTAATAATTTTCACCTTAATACCTTAATGATAAATTCTGCACACAGTATTTGTTATTTATCTCCAGTGTTGAATCAGAATTTTTCACCTCTAAATCGATCATATTGCTAAGTGTACATCATATGTATTGGTTATTTTCTTTTGGCGTCAGTTGACAAACGAGCCATTTCACCACAACGAAACGTAGCCTAATGAGCGATTTAATATTACTCTTTGATTATTCTGACCAGAATAATCTCCAGAAATTTTATCTCTGACGTACTCATTATATAATTAATGGGTTTTGCGTACTTTCCGGTTGTTCGTACTTGCCTGCAAAGCGGTGTGCAACCATTGTAGAACTAATTCCATTATATATTTTCCAGCATTCTGTCAGCACAAACATTAAGATGCCGTGTCAACGCCAGTCCCTCGCACTCTCGTTCCCGGACACCTTCAACAGCTTTCCCCTTGTTCCCCGAAATACCGGCGCGGGCTCTCCGTGCAACGCGTGGAGTCGCGGGAACGACCCCCGGCGGGGGCCTGCGGGGAGACGGCGCTCCGCTGACCTACAGCGGCGGCGCGAGGCGCGACACCTCGTGCCGCCTCGTCACCCCCCCCTCCGCCGCCGCTCCTGCTGTCTCTGCCGTCCCCGCCACCACCGTCACCTCCGCCACCGGCATCGCTACCGACCCCACCCGTTGTTCATCCCGTCCCTCGCCACTATCACCGCCTCCGCCCCCGTTACTGAATGCCTCTACCGTCTCCTCTGCTGCCCATGCCACATTCACTGCCCTCCCTACAACAAAGCCCAAAGGATCCGACCTGCGCAACAATAGCAACTCCCCGCCCCTCTCCATCTCCGTCCACAGGTAGCCCCGTCCATGCCCGCCCCTGATCCCTCCCCCGACCCTGCCCCCAACTCTGCCATGTCTCGGCTCCGTCCCTGCTCCTGTCCCTGCCCACGTCCCCGCCCACGTCCCTGGCAAGTCCCTGCCCGCGTCCTTGCCCCCATCCCTGCCCCATCACTGTCCCATCCCTGCCCCCATCGCTGCCCCAGTACCTACCCCGTCCCTACTTCCGTCCCTGCTACCGGCACCTTTCTACCTCCGCCCTTTCCACCACCGTCACTCAGATTGCCACTTCTGCCAACGTCACACCCTCGCCCCCACAACCACGCTCCGCGCAGCCACTGGCATCACCCCAGCACACCTCCCCCACCGCGGCCTACGCCGCCTCCACCGCGCCCAAAAGAACAGGCCCTCGCTTGCATTACCGCCTCCGTTCCCACCTCCGTCCCATCGCCATCCACGTCTATGTCCTCGCCAGCGACCTACCCCTACCCCATTTCCACCACCGCCACTCACCTCGCCATCACAGCCACTGCCATCATTATCGCCCCACCCCTCAACGCCCCCGCCGCTGCCACCGCCGCGCCGGCGGCTCCCAGGGACGTGGGAACAGCGCGAGGCGCGGCGCGGCGCGGCGCGGCGTGGCCGGAGCGCGGCGGCGGCGGCGCTGCCCCAGTCGCCACGCGGGAAACCGGGGCAGCGAGCGCCCGCAGCCGGCGTCGCCCCCGCCGCCCTGGCCCCCGCCGCCCCCGCCGCCCCCGCCGCCCCCGCCGCCCCCGCCGCCCCCGCCGCCCCCGCCGCCCCCGCCGCCCCCGCCGCCCCCGCCGCCCCCGCCGCCCCCGCCGCCCCCGCCGCCCCCGCCGCCCCCGCCGCCCCCGCCGCCCCCGCCGCCCCCGCCGCCCTCGCCGCTCCGCCGCCCCCGCCTCCCCGCCGCCCCGCCGCCCCCGCCGCCCCCGCCGCCCCCGCGTCCCCGCAACCCCCGCCACCCCGCCGCCCCCGCCACCCCCGCCACTCCGGGCCACTCCCACCGCCTCTGCCGTCGATCGCCCATTTCGCGCCGCCGCGGTGGGAGCGGTCGCCGGCCACACGCATTCCTTTGCGCCTTAAATGCTCTTTATCGAAGTCGGTGTCTTATAATTAAATTTAACAATCCTTCAGGGGATGGAAATTTAAAATTATAGTTCGTGAGCGGAGAGCGACACGAAATATCGGGTTTGCCGACGATGTCGCGTGAAATATCGGAAGAATAATTTCAAGTCTGTTGGTTCATAGGAGATCCATACAGTGTAGAAAACAGCGTTACACAAATTGCTTTGCAAGTTGTGAGATTTAATTTTATAAAGCATAGTTGTGGAAAACGGTAATATCTGAAAAATGTCAATTGCAAAGTCAAAGCCAATTCTACGTCCTCCCACACTGTGATTAATAAAAAGCCTTTTTTCACAATCTTAAGTAAGCAAAACATAAGTCTACTACATGCAATTCATTAGTGATTCATAATATTCTCTTGAAATGAATGTACCGAATGTATCGATTATGAAAATAGCGCATTGGATACATTTTTACTTCGATAGAGAATGTTTTCAACAGAAATTATTTCATGGGAATGACTTGGTAAGAAAGTGATTTATTGAATACATTTTGTATTGGAAATTTGATTTATACAGTGAATTTTATACTTTTCTTCTTTGTTCCTCTTTTCCCTCTTTTTACGATAGTCATGATGGAAAAAGTGAGATTTGTAATTCTCTTTTCGAGTTGAATTATTACACTTACTAGGGCACATAACACGATTGCAATTTCCTTCCGTAACAAGTGCGTTTAATATTACATTGTTCATTAATTGAATAGAGCCACTCACCGAGTCGACAAATCGCCATTTGTTCTCTCTGGACCACGACTTGACCAACCGACCCCCCTCCCCCTCCCACACAATCCGCCGGCCAAGCAGATAACTCTTGGAGTGAGCAAGGGCCCTAAACGAGGCATTGTTCAGCGCGAGACCTTGGGATAGGCTTGTCCGGACGTGGCCCACATCCACTTCCCAGCTTCGCACTCCCGCCCGCCCGCCCGTCCACACGAGGAGCCCGCCGACTGGCCCTTTGCGCACGCCCCGCTTTTGGCGCGTTACTTGGGAACGCATATAAAAAGTGGTTGCTAGAACAAGGAAAAGACTACAACCTACAAAAATCCGTAAATGAATTATACAAATTACTCATGAAAAAGACGAAAACTTACAAAAATGCATAAATGAATTACAGCTAATTACTCATGAATTTAAATACAAACTATTGGTCAAATGATATTTATAATTATGATTTTTTATAAAGTTCACGAAGCAAAATGTAAATTAAATATTAAAAAGTTCAAATGGATTATTTTTCACTTTACTTGTAGAAGAAAAAGTTGTACTTTATCGTATCGTACTCGTTAAGATTCCAACATTCTTCCATCGGGTTAAGGAATTTTCATTCTTGGGACTACAATCAAGAATATCAATGTAGGTGATAGTGTTATCTTCCCCATTACGGGTGAATTTGCACAAATCGACATTTTCTTTGATATATTTTAATATCAGTGTGTGTCTTTGATATATATTAGTATCTACTAGTTTGAAAATATAAACATAAACATGGTCTCGTCCTGACCATTAACTGAACCTCTGTGATGGAGCAATCTCGTTGTAACTATTCGAACACGTTTCTAGTAAAGAAGCGTTTTCGTCTGTTAAGAAAGATACTCAGAAAGAAAGATTAAGGAAGGAAAGTTAAAATTATCCATTTAGCTACAGAACATTGATAGCTAACTATCGTCAGCTTTGCTCGTTGAAATAAAACTGCGCCTTAAAACGCTGTTAGCATCGATTCTATTGAAACGAAGGCGTAAGAGAGTTTCATCGCCTACTTTGTGCCAATGTCGCTGACAGCCCCCGGGCTCCTCTTTGCGCACAGACCGGCTTCGATGGATCACGATATCAGTTGATAACACTGCAGTACCTCTGACCGTGAGGTCCTACGTCCGAGTCCCGACAGTAGCAGGATTGTTGAAACTAACTACATAGCAATATCGAATTCAGCCACTCTTTGGAGGAGAACTCTAACGGCTGGCTGTTCTGTCCGGTATTTTTCCCTGGTTTGTCCGAACAACACCAGGAGAATGCTGGAGCAGTATCCTAACAAACGTCTGCAATTTTCTCTCCTTTGACCTATTTCCATTTCTTATTTAGTACCCTTATCTTTGCTACGTTGCTACACACTAAAGCCTGTCTATTCAACGGGGGACGATGACCACCACCACCACCACCACCACTACCAGCAGCAGCACCACCAGCACCATCACCGCCGCCGCCGCCCCCGCCCCCGCCATTAAACATGCACTACACTTACTAGACTAATGACCTTGGCAATTGTCTTGCCCGAAAACATCCATCAATCGATAATTTTGCAACTTAAAATAATAAAAAAACGAACTTCTCTTTGCAGTGATTTGTGGATCGATTCGATTGGAAGGAAGGCGCGCGAGAGAGTTCCATCCCATCGCCTGCTTTGTGCCAATGCGGCTGGCAGCCTCCGGGCGCCTCTTTCTCCGCGCGCGGGCTCCCCTTCAGCCGCGCGGGCCGCCGCCGCTGCCAGCGCGTGAAAGAGGGCGATGTGGGTCAAACGGGCGCATTCCTCGCCCATTGTCAGGGCGCTCCGATCCCCTCCCCCCCCCCCGGCGCGAGGCATCGATGTCTACGCGAGCGAGCTCTGCGGGGTGACGATTGTTCTGCTTAACGAGAAAATACCTTGCGTTTTGCCCTACTTCCAAGGGCAAAAAGTTGTTTTCATGAATCGCGTTTACGAGTACGAATGATTTTTGCTTCGCGAACTACTCTCAGTGCACGTTTCCGGCACTTTTGTTGGTTGAAGAAGTCGGGTGAATCCTGAGGTATGTGGGGCTGGTGTTCAGCTGCCGTACAAGTACCTTTCAAATCTGAAATCGAATTGTGGTTGGCGAAGATATCTGTCTTTATTTCGAGGGTTTTCAGACCATAACATGAGGAACGAGTTAAAAAAGTGACTATTTCATTCCTAGTTCACTTTTTAAGGTAACAACAATAAAAATATACATTCTTGCATATAAATCTAAATTCTTTGAAATCATAACACGACTAACAAAAATAATCGATAGGATTATTATTATACTACTTTCAATTCCCCGATAAAGAGTGGGCAATATTATAAAAACGAGAAAACTGCAACCACTGAAAAAAATCATGTTCAGACCCAAGGTTCAATGACCACTCTCTTGAAAGAAATGCGAACATTTCGTGGGAAATGTTAGAGAAGTTAAGTTAATCAGTTTGATTAATGATCTTGACATAAATTGAATTCAAACTTCCGACATCAATTATTCCATCAGTCATTCATACCATTAATCATCTCATTCCTCAAACCTGTCACGCAATTAGATGCAATAGTTGATGCAAATGCATTTATTTTATTTCTTCGGCACAATTCGCAGTTCGCAATTAGTTTCCAAAAATGTACTAGAACTATAATTTATTGTTAACAAACACATTTTATGTTTAGTTTGTTGTTTCAATATTTCTTTTACCTCTTGGCCATCAATATCTTCCTCACAAGGCTAAACGTCCGTCCATTAACAGAGAGAGAAGAGAAGTTATGCTTCCTGGATGATCAAAGGCGCCGACAGGACATACTTCTCTCGTCTGTTCCACCGCAGGGGGCTGACGGGAGGCAGGGGCGTGGGAAGTGGTGGGCGTAGCGAGCCTTTGCCCCAACGTCAGGGCGAGGCTTCGCCCCTTCGCGCCGGCAGACGGGGGGCGACTTTCCCAAGCGGATTGACGCTTTCGCGGCCTCCACGTACAGGCGCGGCGGCGGTGAATGTCGAATATATGAGAAAGGGGCGAGGGGTTAGTGTGGAACGAGGATATACGATAGCGCTGACTCTGCTGATGATGTAAGTAGCGGTAAATGTAAATAGTAGTTTGTAAGGTTAGTACAATATAAGGATAACACCTGGATTAGCGCCTCCCACCCACAAAACTGCGCACCCCAAGATAAGGGTCATTACACAAGGTTAATAATCTTTATTATATCAGTGGGTGAATGAAGGAGAAATGGAACCCTGAAAACATCTGCCAAGAATGCGTTTTGTTCATCCCAAATTACGCGTAGATGATCGATTTGAAACCCAGTCCTAGCACTGAAAGGCACGCAGCCTGATAGTTGAACAATGAATCGCCACCTGAATGCAGACTCAGGACAGGGAGACAACTTCTATCATCATTGAGTATTTTAACGTCATTTCAACTTTTGGTTTGATGCTCCTTTCCCACAGTTATCCACTACCCTTTTACACTGTACGAAATCCTGACCATAGACTCCGCTACGTAACTCTGTTGTGGTGGTACCTGAATACTAATATAGGTATGGAGGTGTCATGGCGGTCAGGTGGTGTTCATGAATTAGCCCACCGCGAATCTTACTCATTCTACACGCAATCACATTAATCCTCGTTCACACAACATTCGGGCAGGGAGAGACTAGGAAGAAATTGAGTAGAGAACTTCCATCATCACTGGTGATTATTACGTCAGTTCAGTTTTTGGTTAGTGTTGCACCTCTTCCACAGACTTTCCACTACAGTTTTACACTCCACGAAATCTTCACCGTAGACTCCACTCCTTAACTCCCCTTAAGCTCATACAAGCGCTTGAATCCTATTATAGATAGGAAGGTTTGGTATCAGCCAGGCGGCGCTCATACAGTAGCCCATAGCAAAACGTACTTCTCGTACAAACAGGCAGTCACATTCATTTCTTGGACATACATAATTCGGGCAGGGAGAGGAGTGGGAAGTAATAGGATATTGAAAGTGGTGAAGGTAGGCCCCACCATGCGACTGCAGTAAAGCAAACATCCATGCAATTAATTTCCCGTTTCTGTCTATATTTTTAATATATATCAATAAGTTGGTCCATCATTTAAAAGACAGAAAGTTCAAATAACAGTTTATATATTAAATAAAAAACACATTCCACACAACGTTTCGGAAACAGCTGGTTTCCATCATCAGGTGACAAGTAAATAAATATAATATATAAAACAATGTCGACTTGTGTATATAAATTTTTTGTAATTCTTCTGTTTTGTACCTTTCCATTGTTTTATATATATTACATTTATTTACTTGTCACCTGATGATGGAAACCAGCTGTTTCCGAAACGTTGTGTGGATTTTGTATTTTATTTAATATATAAACTGTTATTTTCTGTCTTTTAAATAATGGACGAACTTCTTGATATATATATAAAACATCCATGTCCAAGATAGAGTTCGTATCTACAGATTCCGCAGCTCACAGCTGCCGCCGACCAACTACGCTACCGGTCCGGCGGAGAACTTCCAAGGCGCGGAAACCGAATGTTTTCCTATATTAGGCACCTCCCGGATCATTGCGGGACCGCGCGCCAAAGCTCCAGGATCCTGTTCAGTTCTTCTCTCGCTCGCTCGCGCGGGCGGGGCGGGCGGAAGGCGCTAATGGAATTGAGGCCTTTGCGGGAGCCCTCATTATGCAAATGGACGCGTGTTCGAGCACGGGTGGCATTTCGCGAATCTGGATGCAGTCGTTATCCCCAACTGCGCACTCACGGCGTACTGGGCCACTTTGATGCTTGTCATATTTTTTCCGGCTGACACACCGCTGCTTTCGTGAGTGTACACATCGAGTTGTGAGTAGCAAGACGTGTAACAATAAATAATACTTAATTTTAATTGGGTTTGTATTTCTTTCGTTTAATTAGGTTCGATTGGAAAGGAAAATGTCAATTCATAATTTTGTCTGCTTTAGAGGTAGACCTACCGACAAAGAAGTCCGTTGCGTTTATTGATGGTTGTTGGAGATTATATGATTTATGATTCTAATTTGTACTAAAAATAATATACAATGAGTGAAGTGTGATGCCCAATGTTACTGACAATTACTTCATATTTGGTATAAAATATCAAATTATAATGCTATTCGTATGTCTGTTAAAGTAAATTCGTTTGGAAACACAGCTAACCCTTGTAGATAAGAATTCATTAAAGCACATTTTCGAATTTCTGAAACAGATATTTCGAATTCCTCCATATCTCCAATTTTACTAATTCCTGAACATTTTGTAAACGGGGAACGTTTTGTATACGGTGATTATAATGATTGGAATCTCAAAACTCATATAAGTTCAAACATTCACATTTAATTTTCTATTTAAATTTTTTGAGATATTTAGGTTCAATTGCATTACCAACCCAAGAAGTTAAACATACAATGTGAGGTTTCTTTAGATAAACCTGGATTCTTTTTTTTGATAATGCTCGCAATAGATAAAATAAACCACATTGCTCCGCATTCGTTTCGAATCGTCTAAGAAACTAAATTTGAATCACGGTAATTCTGTTCCGTTGGGCCAAGTAGGTTTCATGACAGTTTTGTATAGAAACACTTGTTGTACAGAGAGAACTGCAACCTGCGGTTCAGGATCCATGGCCGTTTCCGTTGCTTCAATTGTAGTTCCTTTCGTTTCTTGGTTGTACGAGTTTCCCATGTCCGAGACTCAGGGGTTCGAGAATCGCTCCATGGGCGCAAAGGTCACGCCCCCTCCCCGGTCGTAGCGGGCAACGATCGTAGCGGGCCGCGTGCGAGAGGGCACTTTGCCGTGGTTGTGGAGAGCAGCCCGATCTCTTTCACCCGCAGCGGCCGGCCCTTTGGCCTCTCTTCCGCGCCCGACGCCACTCCCACTCGCTCCAGCGTGCTTGAAGCCGCCTCTTTCGCAGCATCATCGTCGCTTGCGTCCGCCTGTTTCTCTCCATTGCGCGTGTTCTGAACCCCACCCACTGCCGCGGTCCTGTTTCTACTTCTGACAATCACATCTCAAACGTCATGTTAACTCGCAACGCGGTCGTGTTGATCGTTGCACTAGAATGTAAAGGTCGACAGCATTGGGTTAGTTGCGGCGAGGGAAGTATGTTAGGGAAACTTGCAAAAGGCACCAGAAATAAATACTATTTTGTTTCATTTCGCTCTCGAGACATTACGTACGAGTGTAAAATTTGTTAAAATGTTATAAACTAGTAATGCTGAAAGAAAATCAAGTATGATATTAAACAAAATTCAACAATGCTTTGAATTAAATTACGTATTTTACATAGTAAAAAGACGAAACTTGAGAGACAGCATCTTGTTTTCAATTTATAAGTTTAATGTTAATTTCTTATTGGAAAACATATTTATGTTAAGGTTGGATACTTGAAAAAAAAAGTATCAAACTCTTTTGAGTAAGCGCCATCTCTACAACGCATTCCATGTGCTTTCCATTTATTTTAATTATTAATTGGAATTTAGAAGTGCTTCAATATCTAGGGCCATTTAGTCACTTGTTTCATGATCTAATGAAGATATAATAATGACGAGGGAAATGCGAGTGGAAAAATTGTGTAATGAGAGACAGGGGCAATGGGGAGAACATCGAGCAAATCAAGTAATTGTCCACTACCAATACCATGTAAATTGACCGAGCGGACGATGCACAAATCACAGTATCAGGAGCCCCCAATGTTCCATATATTCGTATGCTTCTATTGCATGCCACTAGTAGGGCTACAACGGCACATACGTTCTCGCATTATTTGTAACTTTTGCAATTTTCGAAAATACAGAGAGTTCAACAAAAACGACACCGCTGTTTTTCACTACAGCATTATCTAACCTCTATACTACGCATGTGGTAGACTAGAAAGAAAAAAATACCGCTGGCTGGATACGGAGTCGCTTTTTTTTATTATTAATTTATTTCTTCCCGTTCGACATATTTGTCTTTCGAGGAGGTTAAATTATGCAGTACATAGTTATTAACTATTTGGAATGGCCATCCATAAGCAGTGGTTTATATAACTCGGAAAAATGTAATCATAGTGCTAAATTAAATGAAGCTAGGTTGAAGATTGTTTCAGTTTGATCAATTGACAGTAATGGAGGATTACGGTGGTTTTAATCGGTCTTTGGTATACCTAGATTTAATACGTGGGGATGCAGCATTGCGACCTAGACTGAAGATTAAGGAGCATGGGGAAGTGGGAAGCTTTTGGTAAAACTTTTGGGCTATTTGTGTTATGTGGTCGCTTAATGAGGGCACGTTTAATTCTCTGCAAATCTGGGTGTTAGGAATGAACGGAGTCGCTGGAAATAAGGGAGTTTGTGGCGTGTGGGCGGGGGCGGCGGAGCGGGTGAGGCGCGGCGGGCGCCTTTCACCTCACGAGCGCGCGACCTTTAAGGTGCTCCAGGCGCCGTTACGCGCAGAAGGCCGTCGCCGCCGCCGCCGCCGCTGCTGCTTCCTCTTCGCCCGCGAGGCGCCGCGCCGCTCTACACCAAAGAGCAACTCTGCGCACAACCCGTAAATACTATTTGAAGCGTTCTCTACAGCAGTGTTGTCAAAGTCGATGCCACGAGCGGGAGTCCGTGGCACGAGGGCCACGACGAAGTCGCCCCTCCACGCAGTTCGTAACCCCACCGCAAGAGACAACGCCACCACTATTGTAAAACGGCGGGGTTACTAACAGTTTCCTCTCCCGACGCTAGTGACGCAGAGAAGCTCGTGGCATAGCACGGTGCCACGACGCGTGCTACAGACACTAGTAGAAGACCTTGACACCACTGCTCTACAGTTTTCTAGCTGGTATATTGGTGTATTGTTTTTGTAACCACCATTTCAGAGCTGTAAAGTAGGTTTATCCACTGTTCGGGCACAATAAAATTTAAATAAATTAATTGTGTGTTATGCCTAACACGGCATAGTTTGGGCATAGTTTGAATTAGTATAAACCAAACTCAATGTGTGATGTCATGAAACAGTTTTTGTACAACGTTTAGTTATGGAAATGGAAGGCGTTCCGCACTGTAGCGCCAGAATGTGCGATAAATTACCATTAAGGCACATCCTGTTGATTCGCATTTGTTCAACCACAGCTTACCCCTAAATCAACGATGCGTATAAGATGTGTATACAAGTACTTGCGTATCTATATGTATACGAGTATATTTATACACAGATCAATGGTGGAAGACAGAAAAATGTTGACATATTCTTTGTTTTTAAAATAAATTCAAATAGATTTTCAATGTTTTCATACTTTAAGTAATTCAAATACTATTTTAATACACGCTTCAAGGGAAGAAAGGCGTTGACCCATCACAGTTTCTTGCTTCAATTTTCAAGGATTGTTGATATCACAATACCAATTTCCTCATTGCTGGTTCCCTTTCCCAATTTAGTGAACGCTGTTGTTCAATGTCACGAGAGAGACTTTTTGCGAGTCGGGAAGTGTGTGCATGACCCCCTACGCCCACTTTGCCCAGCCCCGCGTGGTTTTGTCACGGCGTCACCCGCCAAGGCCAAGTGGACGCCTGCACGCAGCTGGCGTCGGCCGTGCCGCCGGCGTCGTCGGCCCCCGACGCCTTCCGACAACGCCGCAGCCGGCGCCGCCGCCGCCACCATCACCATCACCGGTGCCACCGCCCGGTGCCGTCGCCACTACCATCACCTCCGTCGTCGTCCCACCTCCGCCTCCGCCACCACCTCCGCCATCGCCTCCGCCATCGCCTCCGCCATCACCTCCGCCATCGCTTCTGCCATCGCCTCCGCCACCGCCTCCGCCACCGCCTCCGCCACCGCCTCCGCCATCGCCTCCGCCATCGCCTCCGCCTCCGCCACCACCTCCGCCACCACCTCTGCCTTCGCCTCCGCCACCGCCTCCGCCACCGCCACCGCCACTGCCACCGCCACCGCCATCTCGCCACCGCCATCTCGCCACCGCCATCTCGCCACCGCCATCTCGCCACCGCCATCTCGCCACCGCCATCTCGCCACCGCCTCCACCAACCCGCCACCGCCCGTGCCATTCCGCCATCACTCCAAACGTCCAGCCATCGCCTCCGCCTCCGCCGTCTCGCCACCACCTTAGCCGTCCCGCCTTCACCTACGCCGACCTGCCTCCGCTATCACCAGCGTCACCTCCATCACTGCCGCCACTACACCCACCTCCAAAACCACCATACCCTCCTTTAAACCCGCTGTCTCTGCCACCGCCGACTGAAGGCGGCTTCCCGAATTCTTATTCAGAGTGTAAAGAGCGACCGCTCGCCGAATCCTGAATATTGGGGATGGGTTACTTGCTATTTTTCGCGCGTCAAATATTCGTTGCTCACCTTACCCTACCGCGTCATCTTTTGGACACATCAAAGGAAGCGAGCACCCCAGCTATTTGCGATTGGCAAGCAGACGCACGCTGCTCGCCGAATGTCTAATATGTGTGAAGCTGCCTCTCCCAGAATCTCGGCCTCGAAATTTTACTGCTTCTTCCTCGCTTCCACTCCTACCTCCTTCACTGTTGAAGTCACCGCCGTCGCCGCAGAAACAGACACCGCTGCTCGGATAGCATCGAGGAACACCCAAGGAACCTCCCCCGCGCGGACCTTGAGTCCGAATCCCGCCCGCACGACTGGCCGTCGCGAAACGCAAACCACGCCGCCACAACGCCTGGGGGCGCCCTCGGCCTTCGCAGGCGACGGGATAACGTTATTGTGAACGTCGCTGCTTCGTGGAAGTGAATGGGATAGTGCAGTGAACTGGACTGAGAATGCGGTAACACTGGTATTCTCTGAACAATATCGTCACTCTACTTTGAACATTCGACAGTGTACACTACCTTCTTAGTATTTTCAACCTAAATCACTGGCTTTTATACATCACAGTGGGATTACTGTGAACCGTGTACTAAATACCAACATACATGAAATTTTTATGAGCCTGGAGTCACAAAAAGTTCTCCAAGACATGTGCATAATGTCGTTGGGTGAAATAGTTCATGAGTGGCCATGACTTGAATGGTGTTTGAATCCGTGATGAAACCAAGAAGTAAGTTGATGTGGCCTATAACCACATCAGTCATATTGATCTGAAGAGAGAGTAAAATTAATGTTTCAATTTTAAATTCGCAGTGCTTTTCTCTCGTTTAGAAGTCTTTAAACACGTTAAAGTTGGGGCATATTTAGAGAGCAGATTTGGACCTCTCGAAGCATAGCAACCTTAAATGAGGTGAGCCACATTATTAGCATTAAATGAGTAGGAGAGAAAGGGTGGAGAAAGAAAGTTGGCAATGGTTATTAAGCCCGTCAAGAAAATTCAACTCCAATTCGAACATTCAATACCACTAATGAATCTGGGAAAACGCTATTGACAGAACTCAATTTTATTTGGAAAGCAAATTAATCTACTAGAGTTAACTTCTTTTGTAGAAGTAATGAAGATTACTTTCTTTCCATTATCATCACGTGGGGGAAGTTTCTGAAATGAGAGCTCTTTTTAAAACAAATTCCTAACCGGTAGAACGATTGCGCGACGCCGGGGGCTGAGAAAAGTTTGTCTTTTCCGTTCGGCGAGCCTCAAATTACTGCCCGCCCCAAATACATGTCTCCCATGTCCACAGCTCGATGCTGATGAGATCACGTCTCTCAGGCGACTCTTGTGTGCGTGGATTTTCGAGTTTGTCCAGTTCTTCGCGCAACTGCCAAAAATTTCCTGAACCGACAAGCACAGCCTTAAATTATATGACCTCCTTTATTTCCACATGGGAGGGGGAATTCGTTTCACTCTTCTCTATCTTCTTAAGAACAATAGAGTTCGTAGGTGCAAAAAGAGCAATAGATTTTATAGGAGGTTTTGTGAAAGAGTAATACCTTCGAATAGGAATTCCTTAATTGTTAGTTCATTATGTAGCATCTACGTGACGATAGAGTCCTGAATGTGACTGAACGTTTTCCGCTTTCATATTTTTAAGTTCTTTTTTTAACATAACATTTCATCTCTACTTTTGCACCCTCATACTCAATGATTTAGTTAGATATTTACTCAGTGTATGGATTTCATGTATCTGATGGGTGTAAAAATATGTGGGTGTAAAAAATTAGCATTAAAACGCTCTCTAATTTTAAATACATCCAACAAAATTTATTATATTTTTACATGAAAATAAATTATTATAGTATTGTTCAATCTCTTTTTACTTCACTCATTCATATATATATAATTTTTTTTCTAAAAGGGAATGAAAAAGTCTGATGCAAGGAGGTCTCTGAGACTCCCATCGTTCATTCACAGAACAGCTCGCGATAATTATGAGTACTCCACTTGAAGCTGTTATCCGCAGATCTACGGCCTTTCATTTCTCGAGAGTATCGGAGTGGTAGTTGGCCAACGCGGAGAAATGACGGTCGCGATTGCCAGCAGGAGATGGGAGTCGCAAAACGCCAGAGTTTCAGTGGGAGTTTTCCACTCCGCTCTGTGTTAAAAATTAGGATCTCATTTGTGGTAACTGATACAGCCATACAATATTTTTAGTTTTTAAACATACATACGTTATATCTTGTTATTGCCTTCGATACGGGGTTAGATATTCGCTGCATAACGTGCTTGGATCGAGAGAACCGTGGGTAAGAGGGAAATGTGAAAACAGTTGAATGTTCCCATACGGAGGGAATTATGTGAGGGAAATATTAAAAGTCTGACAGAATGAAGTTAATATCTAGTTAATTACTAGATAAGTAAATCTGAATCAATAAAATTAGGTAAAAAATAAAATTATGAATGTACCACGAGCGTTAACTAGTTCTAATGACGAAACGCCCTCCGGCGTTTTGTCGCCGCTCGATTATTAGAACATTTATAACGCCATTGGTGCGTAAATAACTATTAAATAGTTAATACATTATTAAAAAATGTAAGATTGGGTCATAAGAGGGCAACATTTATACCAGAGTCAAGACAGATAAATGTGTGATCGTGGGGCCGGATTTGATGATGTGATTGCACTTGGCCGAAGAAACGTTGACTTGTGTTGAATGAAATAAGTTTTCGTTGAGAACAACTTAAATAATTTTATTATTAAACGTTTTATTCTAGGCAGCGCAAATGACACCTCCTTGGTGTGACGTGCAAAGAAAACCTTCTGAATTATCAGAAAATTCTGTCAAATAATCAAAGTCATAAAATTGTCGTGGACGCCTCTGGTGTTGCCAAAACCCCAACTGACGTAAGGGTCAGCAGTATGATTAGTATGTGTACGAGCAACACACTCTGGAAACAAACACCTCAAACATCAAGTGTATGAAAACGGAGGGCTCTGCGAGATAGTTTCCTTTGAATCAATAATTGGATGTGCACTCTCCGTCTGAATCAGTAAAAAACTACTGATTGACAGTGATCATTCACTGATGGTGTCAGTTATAACCCTGCCACTGACAATCAGTGAATTGAACTGAACATACGAGTGAAAAATGGGTCCACTTTTTGAATCAGTGAAACTTCACTGTTTGAATCAGTGAAGACGACTGAACGATCAGTGAGCGATGGTGGTTCGGCAATTTTACCACTGACGACCAGTGAAATGCTAGCGGTCATTAAGAAGAGGTTCGCATATTCGCTGATTGTCAGCGAAACTACCCATTTCGACTGAAGATATCAGTGACTTCGGCTCTCATTGATTGAATCAGTGAGAATTTCACTGATTCAGATTACGAGAGTGTAATATGCAGCATTGATTTCAATCATCACGTAAAGAATAGACACCGGGTCCTGACATTTGTAAATAAGACTTTTTGACGAAGAACGAAGATAAACGCCACAAGGACAGCGTGTTGCCAGGGCATTAGCCTCTCGAGCTATCAACTACTGCGTTAAACACCAAACGTTCCAAGTGTCATCAGTGCGCCCGTGGAAGCCGACGGGAAACCGCGGACCACAGAGAGCCACAAGCAGCGTTGATGGAGCCAATCGCGCGCCATAGAGGCCAGTCCTGGACGCGTTCGCGCTCTTTATTAGGAGCTCTCCTCAGTACTGCGGTTTTCCTTGCCCCTTAACCGCCCACCCAGTTGTCTAAACGCAATCACCTGGCGGTGATTAGAAGGCATTGCGAACGTGGTAAAAAGAAAGCAACGATAAACAGGATATCGTCGTTGTAATTGCAGAAAAAAATAATTAATTTTGTGTTTTCTTTTTGTTTTTACATTCAATTTCTACTAGCAAATTCAACAACCTTATTTACTAATTATAAGTATTTATTTAACAAGTTGAAGGTGCAAATACCGTATGTCGTCTTGTACCGTTTGTTGCAAATATTACTCGTTCACTTTACATTTGCAGACGGAAAAATGAGGAACTAATGTTGTTTTGAAAGTGAAGGCCCGAACACACAACCGAGAATACACGAATGGCCCCGATGTCAATCAGCATCTGACCAATTAGCTGTCTCCGAAGGCAGCACAAGCGCTACGGACATAGCTGACGAATTATGCCTTTCTGACAGTGAGCTGGAGTCGTGCTCTTAAATGATTAAGATAATATACAATAAAATAGATCATACCACACGCTATTCACAACATTCACGTACAATATTTTTATTCCTTCTTTGCACTTATCTACTGCTTAATGGTTATGTTCTTGCCCCACCGGGGTTTTGTGTGCTGCTCACCGCCATCTATATCGTATTAAACGGGCAGTATACACTGCAGACGCGCGTTTCTCATTCAGTCGGCGGTGACCTCATGTAAACAGATCGCAGCGCTCCGTCTGCAAATGTAAAGTGAACGAGTAATACCTTATGTCGAAGTGTTAAATATTTGAATTTTCAACGCATATTAGAATATTTTAAATAAAATAATAAGTTAACATGGGCGAGTATTATTTTGATATTAAAATGTTCGTTTAATGTAGGTTTTTCTGGTGTTATTTCGTGAAAATCGATATTATTATGACGCCTTTTAATTAATGAAGCAAAAACACAATATTCCCAGTTACAACCATTATAGCGAAAGAAATATAACATGCAACGTTGACGTCTGTGAATGTCTGCTTTAAAAGTTGAAAGAGAAACGTGTTACACTTTCTTTACACAATTACATCGTCAAGGAAAGTGAGGTCATGTTAAACTTAAAACAGGGTCAGTCATTGTAGACACATTAATTGCTACGTAAGGTAGCATGTCATTCATTGAATGATTATTATTCGTTTTAATAGTATTTTTTTATTTTTAAATAACTGTCGGATGTTTAGGTACAATAAAATCATATTAGTTGTAACTTAATCTATGAATTTATCATTATGACTCAAATAACAGAATAAGATTTTTTGTAAAGAAGACTTTAAGCTCTACAAAAATCTGTTTTGTAAAATCACTCAGAGACTTTTTCCATTTAGGGTTTGGTAGCATTAGATGGAAATCAGATCTTTAAACTATCAACTAAAAAATGAATTCAACTTGAAGTTGAAAATATTTTAAAAAACTCCCACGAAATCAATTAGACAATGAATTTAATTATTTTTTTCAATTCTTATGTTTGACTGTTCTATTGTTCTCGTAAGTGGTACGTTGAGTTGCTGAGAAAACTACTTGAGAAATTGCTAGCCATTTTTGACGCTCCACCTTCCGTTGAGGCAAAAGCCAAGCGTTTCTTGTAACTAATTTACGCAGCATAATCGAAAACAGACCAAATAATTAAAACAGAAAGGTACTCGAGATAGACACATTTTCATTTCTATCTCTGTGGTAAGCGTGTGATAATTTTTAATTCACGAACACTCAAATAAGAATGCGATTAGTGATGTATAATTCAGCTTACTTGTTAATTAATTACTACATTTTGTGCGAGTGTGATGTATTTAGTCAAAATACAAGACTCTTAACTTCAAATTTCGAACCTTACAAAATTTTCTTTTCTTCCATTCACATGCCCTTTCCGCTTGTTTAACGTCTTTCAATTGAACCCAAGGATACTACCACCACTTTGGATTGTTCCAACACCCACAAGAAGGCTGTATCACTCGCTCACTTAGTACACCAACGGTTAAGTTTGTTGAAGAAATTGTATGAGTTTGAAAGCCCTGCTATGCCATTGCCTTTAAGAGTCCAGAAGAAAGAAGATTCATTGTGTGTCACTACTCAACGAGCTAAACACGTCTTTGCTTTCCTTGAAGCACGCTTTATATTTTCGAGCCCCTAGAGGCCCACGCCGCTTTCTTAATAGCGTGAGCTCATGGTGAGGTGATGAATTCGCGGAAACGAGCGCCGGCTGGGAGGAGAACACGGCAACAGGGGATGAGTATGGTGAGACAATGTGAAGTATGAGGTGCGGAGTGAGGCTAGGAAGAAGGGGATGTAGAAGGGCGTGGAGTGGAAAGTAAAGGGCGTAATGAGGAAGGCAGAGGAGTGTAAATAGGACATTGAGAGGGCAAGAGACAAAGAGGGCGAGGGGGGAGGGAAGATGACGGGAACGGGGATGAGAGAAGCAAGGCGTGTGGGAAGGGGAAAGCCAGTGTACGCAGGGGTGTGAGGCCGATCGAGAAATATAAAGAACCAAGTGTGGAGTAAGATAGAGCAGGAAAAGTCGGGGGAGTATCGAAGGAAAGCGGGGGAGTGATAGAGGAATGAGGGAGGTCGAAGGACGTCGGGGAGGTCGGATGAGTGTGAGAGGAGGGCTCGGCGCTGTTAGTAATGCCACATCGATAGCAAAACGACAGTAACAAAATATCGACGTTAATAATACATCGACCAAAAATCGATGTTTTTAAAAATCGATGTTTTTAAAGCTGGTTTAGCAATACATAACGTTAAATTCACTCACAATAAAACTTAATTTGATAGTGGACGTGTTTATTACTTTATAATTAATATTTGAGTAAATAAAAGTTAAAAATAATACAAATGAAGGACAAAAGAAAGCCTGAACGCCCAAGGTCATCTCAAATAGTCAGCTCTTACTTCTCTGAAGAAAAATAAGGGAAGAAGGGGGAGACTTTATGCCCACGGCGCATTCGTCGACCACCTCTGCATGTGCGAAATAGGAAATACTAATGGGCATCGGGATCATGTCCGTCTCGCTCGATGAAGATAGGGCAAACAGCGTTCGTTTGGTTCGAACACAAAACCCGACAATGGTACAATTTGTTGTTTCGTATTTTACTTGTTACAATGATTGTGATTATAGACATTTTCATTTACAAAAACATAATCGAAAACATAATATCATCGAACAGAAAACATCGATGTTAAAAAACATTGGTCTTAATATCGGGGTAACCATCGAAGTTTAAAAAAGTCATCGGAAACAAAATCATTGGACAGAAAACATAAATAACATAAATTTTAATATATCGGCGAATAAAACATTTGGACAGAGCGACATATATTTCGCGTCCCTAGTCGCGGCAAGACAAGGCAGAATAGAACAGATTGTTGTGGAACGGGGAAGAGCGGATAAGGTGGAGCAAAATAGTGATGAATCTGAATGAGTGGTGTAGGGAGAGAAAAAGCCAAGTAGAGAGGTGAGAGGGAAATGGGTGCTGGGGTTACGCATAACAGGACCTCTCTCTCCCGCTGGGTGGCTTCACCGCTGGTAGATCTGTTTGCTAGGCTGTTCTTTCCTTGTGGGTTCTCCAAAGCCGGAAGATTTCTAAGGTTCTTCTTGTTTGAAGTCGAGCGACAGAGCGGAATCCGCTCGTTAGAAGGCGACATTAACAAAGAGGACCTTAACGAGATTCTTTCTGAGTCAGGAGTTGCGGTTCTTAACGAGCCAAGAAATTTGACGGTTACTAATCTGTGGCTGCACTAAGACACTGATCTTTACTGCTGTTCATATGTTTCAAATCTTACACATATGTTACCATAATGTAAACATATATTGCACAAATGATCGAAGAGGAGTTGTGTTGCAAACATTAGTTTCTTGCCCATGGTGACAGTTGTAACAATAAACTAATTTTCTCCATAACATATGCCTCAGAGAAAACCTACACACGAGGGAAATATTTCCGTTAATTTATTATTATTTTTAGATTTTATTGCAGGTTTCTATAAGAATAGTTTATCGTCAAATGGTACTTTTATGCAGGGAAAAATTATTTCCATCTATTGCTCTGGTTAAGAACTGAAACATTATCTCTTTCCTTCCTTCCTTTCTGTATTACTATTCTTTTCCCCTACATCCTACGACATGTCCAGGATACTCAACTTTCCTTGTACTGAATTCGCCATTCCAGTTGTAAATTTCATTTTCTCCTTTTTCTCTACGAAGAAGAAACAAACAGTTACTTAAAATGCAAATACAGTTATCATTGTAGTCAACTCTTAATAGAAGAAGAACAAAAAGAAGCGGGTTAGCAATTTTTCGTTTCCATATTGAATTTCACTAAAAATATTTTAGATGTTTTAGTAACGGAATAGCTAATTTGTTGGGAGAACAAAACGCTATGTGTACATATTATGATTCATTGTAGCTTAAGCACCCAACAGAATTGAGTAATTTGTGAAACTAAATAGAGTATTGTTAAGGAACGCAAGCAATATTCTAGTTACGCAGCCCAACACACTCATGCATTCACATGGTTATATAAAATTTCAAGAAAAGCTTAATAAGCAAGCTATTGTGGAGGAGTACGCGGGCTTCAAGAACGTTCTGCAACATTGGAGAATTAGCGCATTTGCATAATCCTTCCAGTTTGTGGTATGGCGAGAACTCAAGCGGAGTTCCAGGGATTCTCTTTTTGCGGAGGCTGAGTACACGGTGTCCAGAGCACTGACATCCGCGGGCGGAGAAGTTCGCTACCTTTCTTTGCAGTTTTCCTCGTGGAAACGCCTCCAGCAGAAAGAGTTTACTTCTTCTCTGAAACACCACGCGATTTGTAGGTCTCGGCACATATAAAGTGTGTATTTCGCTTACTTCTACATTTAATATTTTACAGTACTATGAAATTAATATTTTTGGAGAAAGAATTTCATGGTTTTTCTGTCGATATACATGTGTTATAATTAATTTATTGTCTTCGGTCTGAATTATTGTGATGGTTAGTAACCGTGACAAATCAATCCCTCCAAGCGAAGAATTGCGAATTCAAATCTTCCCTGCATATGGATTTTTTCCGTAGAAGAAATGCAGTTGTTCTTCTCTGCACATTTGTTTCGTGTCTTTTGTATATATTCTTTTAACTTTTATTGTTATTGATCCGACGATTTCCAAGTGTATAAATGTTTTGTGAATTGTTTCAGTACACTCATTTGCATGATAAGTAGTTCAAACTAAAAACATAATAAAAAACTGAAGAAAAAACGCATTTCTTTCTCACAGTTAACTTGGAGCATACTACCTGGTTGATAATACAATTTTAATTTGATCACTTGTACGAAATGAATTAAATCTTAGTAAGAAAGTATTATATACAAACTATTCATACTGATCATTTTTCTTTTCCGTGTTAATATTAATTTAATTTTAATTTATAAATTTTTCAAAATTACCTGGCCGTTCAATTTTTCAAGATGATTAAAAGTTTTTTGACAGTTGATCTGCATGTAATCTTTCAACAGAAACACTGTCTTAATTTAATTTTACTTTAATATATTCAAATAGTTGGTTATATATATTCAAAGTAATAATTCAAAGTAAACATTCAAATAATATATTCAAAGTAGTTGGTTATTAATTTAATAAGCAGAATATTTGTTTAAATATTATTAGGTTTTTACAGTTGATCTGCGTACGACCAGCCATTATAAAAATTTGACTTATCGAGCTTCCGAACGCAGGGTAACTCTTAATCCTGAACCGCATCGACTATTTCACATTTCCCCGTTACCTTGGACCACCCGGATACCGGCCCACCTTCCACTTATGTTGAACCGGCGCGGTGTCGTGCAGGCAGCGTCTTCCCTCCGATAACCCCACGCTAACAGGTGTTGGTTCATCGGAAACGCGTTCTCTCGTGTAACGCGACCCGATGCCTGGAGGACTCCCGAGGGGGGGGGGGCAATGTCCATAATCGCCCTCCGTCGACGGCCACTGGGCCATTTTTTCCTCGGCCGCCCGGCGGGCGCGCTGCCCCGCCGTGTAATTGGGGAAAGTCTTTCCCGGTCCGAGTTTCCACCGGAAGACCGCGCGGCAGGAGGGGAAAGGGTGGGGGAGGGGGGGCGGTCGTGCTTCCTGCGCCCGGTGCCGACGCCGCCGGAGAAAACAAAACAAGGCTGCGGCGAAGGGCGCGCGTGGCGGCGACTGGGAGAGATCGGCTGAAGTAACCGGGCGATCACGAGAGGTTGTGTCTGCTGAGGCGCCTAATGCGCGTTACGCGTTCGTCTCTCCACGCAATGCACTTACGGCATTCAGTTTGTGACGTAGAGGGTCACAGACGTCCGTTATCTTCTCCTAGCCACAGGGTATTATGATTGTAGTAGTAATACTTAGATCGCGTGCGATTCTTAGTGATCCCCCTAAGACGGTTGTGTCAAGGTCTTCTACTGGTGGCAGTGGCACGCGTCGAGGCTCCGTAGCATGCGAGCTACTCTGCGCAACTAATGTCGGGAAAGGAAACTATTAGTAACCCCGCCATTTTACAACAGGGATGGCGTTGTCTCTGGTGGCGGGGTGACGAACTGCGTGAAGGGGCGATTTCGTCAAGGCACTCGTGGCATCGATCTTGACAACACTGCTATAAGTGGATATTCAAAGTAGTTGGATGCCAGCTTGTGAAGTATGAGGTGACCTGATGATGAGAGATGATCGTGGCATTTTGAAACCATTCCAGCACTCGTCTGTATGACCGAGGGAAACCACGAAAACCCCGGTCAGAATGGCCGGCCAGGGGATAGAACCCGGGCTTCCAGGCTGCGAAGTCAACGCGTTACGTCCTGAGCCATTTTGCTCGGTGGTATTATGATAAAAGACACTAAATAAACAAGCAGAATGCTTTGCGAGGTCGGGGAGACAAGATAGAAAGATTCTCAGATCCACGGGAATGTTGATGCAAATATATGTTTGTTGTAGGAATTATAGCAGTAATAACTTCTAAGAAGTTGTAACTTCTGAACTGTAAGTAGTCTTGAAATTAAATTATTTTTTTGTTACTGAAAAAAAAACATTATTTCTCAAAGAACTGATCGTTAGGAGGTCGATAATTATGTAACTGTGACGCTCTCACGATTGAGTCGTTACACGTTATGAGCGTGCAAGGATATTTACATACTTTCTACGCACCAAATACATCTTAAAGACTATCCATCTCTTTTTATCCTTTTATGCTGACAACAATTTCAATGTTATAATACTTTATAATTTTTGTTTCCACAAACCTGCGAGCTTCTTGATTTTTGTTTGATAAAGGTACCTTTTTGTCGGTCATTCTTACATTATCTATTTCACTTCGAAAGGAATTGTAGATTTCCTCTAAACATTTATTTGATTCGTCCCGAAGATAGTTGAAGAAAAATAACTGTGTTGCTGTGTTTACGTCAGTAAATCATTTAAAAGGAACACCATAAATAAACTGTCATATACGTGCTAAAACTTCTGTACCATAATTGTAATATCAGAGAGTGCGTCAGAAAGTGAATGTCTGGCACAAAGCGAACTCACCTTTGAACGCTCTTGTGTACGACCGCTTTGAGCGTGTTGTTCCGCTCCATGAGCACAATGCAGATGCTCAGAGAAACACAAAGGGACAAAGAAGAGATGGAAACGATTACTCCACATAGGCATACAAACTCACGAACGAAACTATCGACCTTGAAGTATTTGGCATATATTAAGCATTTAACATTAAATGATACTGAGATAAAGAAAGCAGAAGAAACGTATATTGTGTTTCTTATGTGGAATCTTTACAAATCGAACTTATCATTGATTATGCAGCAGACAAAAAAGTTGATACATAACGCAACACGTAAATAACAAATATTTTAATGGCGGATGACCTCCTTCTGGGAGCCTTGCTGCCTATGACGTCAGGTAATTTGTCAGCAGTAACGCATCGACAATGATAATTAAGGTGGTAAGCATAGTTTGAGAATAGACGGAAAACACAACGAAATAATGGCATTTTTCAATGAAAATAGAAAGTGTTTAATTGTTTTTTAAAATTTCTCGAGATCCTAGGTATATAACAGAACCCATAGTCATCTCTCTACAGTCCTGAGACTGCATTGTTTTCCTTTAATTTCTGTGAGCATTCAAAATTAGTAAGGTGAAATGATGGGAAAAAGAATGAGGCACTGTAGATCTGGAGCAGTCTGTAGCCCGTTTGTTAGGGTATGCTCTTTCATGCTCCTGATATTGATTAGATTGATTGATTAGTGATTTCAGGCGCATCAGATTTCTAAGGTAATTAGTTCCGTAAGTGTAGTGTATGCTTTACAAATCGACAGAGCCGAGACAAGCTCTAAGATTCCGACTGGTCTCCCGACGTGTGCGGAAGTACATGAAAGTATAAATGTGTGTAAATAAGGGGTGAGCATAGAACAAGGAAGAGGAAGGGAATATCGCGCGCTGTCTGTAGCCCGTTTGGTAGGGTACTGCTCCGGCATTCACTTGGTGATGATCGGAGAAACTACGCAACTACCGATCAAAGCAGGCGACCGCTAGAATTCTCCTGTTCAGAACGGATGAATTCGACCTATCTACATAACTAATGTCGAAAATTCTGCCTTCATAGGGACGTCCCGGTCAGAAACAATGCAGTAACATCAATTCTGTGGTCACGGGGTAAAAGTTCTTAAGTATATTTTTGGCGAAATTGGACTACGTACGGAAATTGCAAGTTAAGTACCTATATTTTATTTTAGTAAAATACCGAATTCTAATGTTGCTTTCTCAACGAGAAAAGAGCGTTGGGAAATAGCGTTGAACGTAGGAAAAAGCGTTGGCTCAATAATCTAACCATTGTTTTCTACAAACTAAGATTTTTGACTTAAGAACTCTTACCCCGTGACCACAGAATTGATGACCTGAGACACCTTTGCCAGTGTATTGATCGAAGAAATCAGTTAACACCAAAGACCAGAGCACCTGACCACTAGAAGTACATCTCACAGAGAAACTGAATTCGATTGAGCTACGTCAGTATCGGACATCCGCCGCCGCGTTTCGCCCGAGGCGCCGGTGCGGCGCGGAGGCGCGTTCCTTTGCGCGCGGCGATCGCCTCGGGATCACAGGGCGAGCAACCGCCTCCGCGCAGCGCCCCGGGCGCTTGACCCGCATCCCGAACGAGCGCGCGCCGCCCACCACGTGGGGCCCCGAGCACGGGGCGGGATCGGGAGGCTTTTTGCACTCGGCTGAGGTGAGCTCACAGCCAGGAATGCCGCTGCCTCTGCCGTGACTCTGACAGGGAGGTACTAGGGCTCGAGAGGATTTTCGGGACTAGATGTAGAGCTGGGTCGAATATAGCTAATGTCTGGAGGAGAATTCCAGCCGCCGGCTGCTCTGATCGCTAGTTTTCCGTGGTTTGTCCTACCAAAACCAGCGAAAAGCGGAGCAGTAATGTAATACACGGCCCTCGGAACAGCGCGATCTTACCGTTCTTTTCCTTGTCCTATACTCTCTCCTTAACCTCACTTATAATTACATGCTCTACAATACCATATATACTGGGAGGTCACTCACGATATGTGTGGTAGAGTCCCGGCTGGTGTGGTGCCCTGCTGGACGATACGTCTGAAGGGGAAAAATTACATGTTTTACACGTATAAGTTTCAATTCTAACGCCGTGAACGCCGTAGAGAAGCATTGTATACATTGCTGTAATTGAATGTTGTCCCATTACCATTATATATATATATATATATATATATATATATATATATATATATATATATATAATTGTCAGCATTCCCGTCACCTTGTCGGGCCGACCAATTCTTTGATCAAATTTAATTATTACCATTATAAGCAAAACGTAATATCAGGATACCAAGACTTTGCCTACCTGCGAAGATGAGGCATTTTAGATAAAGAGACACCTCTATTCTGCGAAGATTTGACAGAAAGATTAATTTCCCTGAGTAAAAGGTTTAAAAGTGGTGTTCACAATGGATTTCTCCTCATTTCCGCCATGCTGGATTCCTTAGCGACTTTTAGAGGCTGAATGGAATATATGCAGCCTGCGGCGCGTGACCCCGATTCTAGCGCTGGCGCGAGGGGCAGGTGTCTGCCTCGGGAACCGGCCTTCCCCTCTCTCCGCACGCGTACACACACACACACACAAACCAATCACAGGCGACCCCCCTCCACGGTCACAGGCACACACATCGCACACATACACACACACACACACACACACATACACCCACGATCACGCACTCATACACACAAACCAATCACAGGCGCCCCCCCCCCCACGGACACAGGAACACACATCGCGCGCGCGCGCGCACACACACACACACATACATACACACACGATCGCGCACTCATACACACAAACCAATCGCGCACGCACATACACGATATCGCGAGCACACACACCCACACGATCGCACGCGCACACACACACATACACGGTCGCACACATCAGCGCGGAGGCCGTGTTGACGTGGCCAATGAAGAGCGATTGCTGTTGTCAAACCGCAGCCTAAGACGACAGAAGATGCGGACGCCCCTTTCTTTTCCTTTTTTTTTCTTTCCTTTTTCGAAAGGATGCGAAAGTTGGGATGTGATATGAGTGAAACGCGCAGAATAGAGCACAGATGCGTGTTAAGTGGAAAATTGACCTTGAGTTTTCCCAAAAATTTCTCCGTTAACTGCGGAGAAGCTACTGGAGTTAATAATTGGTGTGAAAGTGACTTATCTGCTACTTGAGGATTGGAGGTATTTTTTATGATGTTTCGTCTTGTATATCTTTTGAGAGCGAAAGTAGTGTTAGTAAACGTTGTCTTTGAAACATTTTCTCTGCCTTTATTGCCCATTTCAAAATAAAATTTAATGCGTTTATTGGGATTCGGTAATGAATAGGTAACTGATTCGAATATACATTTGGGACCAGAAATAAAAGAGGAATTCATATTTGTAACCACGCTAATATAACTCGTATAAAGAAAACGATTTCTAATATGAATATTGGGTCACAGTTAAATAAATTTGTAATAAACGAAATATAATTACATCAGTTAAGAATCTTTTACTAGCTTTCTAAAATCATGGACGACACTTTTGAAAAATATTGAAAATAATATAACTATCTCCGAGAATGGAGGATGGTAAATTATTCAATTTCATAGGGCAACGACCAAAGCCCTATTAACTGTGCGTTTCTGCGGCAAGGAAATAATCGCGAATGCCAACAAAATGAGGCACCACTCCAACCACAGGCAATGTATACACGACAGAAAGAGAAAAAAACATGTTTTTGAAAACAACTTAAAAAGGAAAGATAAAAACACAAAACAAAATCTTAAATTCAATCGCAAATTACGATTTTTTCCAGAGAAGTCGGAGGTTGTTAAAAAAAAAGTTAGCCAACAGGAAAGACGTGGCCGCGTCGTTAGTGGAAGCCGCGTGGTTGGTGCGGTGGTGGCGATGGTAATGGTGGCAGATTGCCCGCCGCGAGTGTGGCCCGCAATTGCGGTCTCCCGCATCGCGGCTGCCTGAGCAAAGGCTCGCCCACCCGTGATGCCGGACGCGTAAACCGGGGAGTGTTCGGCACACGAGAAGGGACAGCTCTGTTATTACACGTGGGAGATGAAGAGAATCGAGAGGTCGATTGGTGATGGGTGGCGATTACTCGAGGGCACTGGATGCTTTTGTTTTTTTTTCGAAGCCCCGTGGCTGTTTCTTGCTTGTTTTGCGACGCCTAATGCTCGGGCCATCCGTTCCATTTACTGACAGCCACTCCTTTGTTCCTTTCCTCTTTTCATTAGCGCCGTGCTACTTGTCGCTGCGTTCTTTTGTCGTTCGTGAGCGCCCAAACACTCCGACAGTATGCCATTTACTGTCAGCTATTTGAGACCATTATTGTGAAAGGGCAATAAAAGAAAGCAATCTCGGACGTACCGACATAGGGTAAGAAAAGAAGGCGCGGGCAGGAATTCTGTTCCTTTTACTTAGGTGAATATTTTTCGTGATCTGCTTCTGGAAAAATGCGCATCAACAACAGTTTCTAAGTATCTATTTCACACATATTTCGTGAACATCGTGTTATTATCAACCATAGTAGTATATAATTTGAAGTTTCTACACATTGATTATGCGAACATTATAAATTAATTAAATTCGTAATCACATAAATTGTGAAATATTCCGATTTGAATTTATAGCATTGATTTTTTCTGCGTTCACTTAAACTAGTATACTGTTATAAATTAAAAAGGGCCTGGAAGTCTGGGTGACCTTAGGAAGAGCTATCAGTGCTTCCAGGTTCCAGTTTAAAGAAATTTCCATAAAAACGCATTTGGCTTTTTAAAAACCTCAACATCCTGTTTTTTCTGGAGATTTAACGATAGATGTTAGTTGATTCTTGCATTTAAAGCACGTAGAAGAGTTAAAAAACCTACATGAACTGTAACCTAGAAATACGAATTTATCAGATTTACCCCTCTATGAATTTCAGTACATTCAAGTAATAGAGTGATTTTAATTCGTATGATGTTATGATAATTAAGAGATGATTTCTCGTAAAATATTATATGACCATTTTTCTAAATTATAATATAAAATTTTAATTTGCGCAACTACATTAGGTATGAATTTCTATTTCCCATTCACACAAAACTATTTCTACTATCACGGCAATTCAAGAGCCTCTTTCTCCAAGACCATTCTGAGACAAAGACTGTACAAGAAGGTGGTGAATTACCAAGTACGTCTCCTCAGAGACATTTACAACCTTCAGCATTGCAGCAATTCATTTTAATCTGAAGTAACAATATTTTACGACGCGCTTTATGCTTTCGGCGGTTGGCGTCCCGCAACGCACGTGTCGGGCACAGAGAGCGGCCGCGGTTTGCGAACCCGGATCCTCTTCACGAGGAGATGAGACGTGCGCTGCACAGACAATTCCAAACTTTCCGTCCGGCGGATGATTGCAACGTACAGAAAAACAGAAATTTACGCAATTTTTTTATTAAATGAGATATGCAGTGTTTAGCAGTTTAATGTAATTAATTTCAGGAATGAACATTTTCAGGAGTGCTAATAGTTTCCAAGATGTTTAATGTTGATTCGTATGATAAAATTTTCTTCCTCTCTTTCACTATCATATTCTTCTTTCTATAGCTTCATACACTTAAATGGGCTTTGGCATGACAATCTGACGGATCCTTTTTTGCATCATGAAAAATAGGCTCTTTAGAGATAGGGCCAATCGAGCAGTACTAAGGATGAGAGTCCAGACAGAAAGGCAAAATAAGGTTCGCGGAAGGTTTGTGAGTAAATTTTTACACCACCACTCCACACTCGCCTGGAAATGAATGAATTTAACATGGAAACAAACGATCAGACGAATTGCTCTTTAGAAATCTCACCTTGTAATTACATCGCCCGTAAACTTTAGTCGGTGACGATTTATTAGAAATATGAAAGTAAACTTAAACTGACGAAAAATTGAATGAAATAAAATGCAGAGTACATGTGTTACAATTATTATTGGCAGTTGAGAATTACCACACATTACGAGCGATTCATTTAATTTATTGAAATTAAACATATTTTAATTAATCATTCCGATCTTTACTTCTTGCTTACTTATTATTAATTATTCGTTATTTTAACATTAATTAATTTAGTATATAATTAACTACATTTGATTACTTATTTGTAGCGAACCAAGTAGTCTACATTTGTATTATTTAAGGGCTAGGTAAAAAAGCTCGCTAAGGCGTGTATTTTGTAAATGAATAAAGGACACAACATACCATAATCGAAGAATATATAATTTTTTTACATACTCCTCCCACCCCCTACGCTTATTTGGGAAATGAATCTTAATTAATGATTGATCCACTCTTCAACTCATCAAATGAGTCCTCAACCATCTCCATCGGTGATCTCGGGCACTGCAATCGGTTTCCCACCTTAGGCTCTTAGCTACTACCGTTTTAAGAAGGTTCATAACACTTAAATGAGCTAATTTTTAACGTGGATGTTTCGAAGAAAAAAAATCTCTTGTTTTCTCCAATTAGAATACCATGGAACTGGTAGTATTTCTCTAGGCTTCTCCCAAATCCTTCGCCTCCGCAGCTCCGCGAGCAGATACAACTGCCGAAATGGCTCCGTGGGAGAATGCGCATTGTGACCCTGGGGACGTCCCGGTCACGACGGCGACGACCTTGTGGAACGCCCTTTCCCGCATGGGGAACAACCCCCGTCGCCTCGCCCCGCCCCCGCTCCTTCCCTCTTCCCCGCCCCTCCCCGCCTCCCCCGACCCCGCTGCGCCACGCGGCACCGCCAGGCGGTTTACTGTGCGTCGTAAAACGCAGGGCGGTGCTGAAAACGTCGAGACGAACTGCGCGTCCACGTTGCTCCGCCACCGGAACGGAGTTTGCATGTCGGACGCCGCATGCCGTACATTTTTACGTTCCGGGCGTTCTTTTTTTTTTTTGCTTTTGCTTTTGCTGGTTAAATTACATTGCTAGGGCTGGCAATTTGTTGACGGAGCTACACGCTGTTTGTGACTAAATCAACCTCAATGTTCTTAAATACGTTTTATGGGGTCTTTCTCACACGTATTTTTTATTCTCGCGTGCGCGCTATGCAAAAAACTAACATAAATACGATGGTGAATTTATACTAACACGCAAATTCGTCTTCCATCTTTTGTTTGCCTTATATACAACCTGGGTAATACAATAGCTTACCATGTGCTAAGATTAAAAAAAAAACCTTTCAAACTTCATCAAACTTTTTTGAGGTAAAATATTATATTTTTAAATGTACTGTTTCAGTTTTTGAAATTATTTCTCTACTATTTCCCTTGTGCTATTATAACGCTTCATGAGTTGAATTTATTTTATAACTCCCCTTTTCTAAAATATATCTAAGAGTATTTTTGTCATGTATGTGTAATGTACTTTGTTGAAAGCATTGTCCTTTATATTTGATTTTTATTTTTTTCAGGTAAGTAACCTGAGGAATCTGAGATGAGTGAAAATGCTTCGTTTGTGAGTAGAAAATTTTTTTTACACCAAGTAACTAATAGAACCAAAATATAGTCCAGAAGTGGGATATATTTAAGTTTACATTTTCAAGAGAATTTCATTTTCAGAGGCTCTTGAATGCTACTATAGAAAGGACAGCGCACTAAAAATCAGCCAGGTATCGAATTCTTTAAAACAGGTTAAGAGACATATAACATCAGCTTAAATTTTGGTGAATTGAAATAATATCGTAGTTTTTGACGTTAATTTTGAAATTGGAGTTTCAACTTTCTGAACAGAGTTACTATATTTATATTAAAATGAATGCTGATTTTCATGAACATGTCGTCAAACAACAACGCTACTTACTGGTTTAATGTTAGTCCCTAATGTTATCTCGTGTCGAATGAATTGGTATACACAAAAACTAGATTAACCGAGTAACGATAAAATGTAAGGAAATGTCATCCACTTTTCGGCTAAAAAAATCAGTCTGCGCAAAAAAGTTCCGAGAAGGCTGCTCTTAGAACGAAGAGCCAGCGTCACTTCCGTCCTGTCCGTTAAGCGCTCCGGTTTCCGATTCCGCGAACCGCAGAAACCCAATTGGCCACCACCACTTCGTCGCTTTGCGTGCACGGGATGGTCGCGTGTCCAGCGCAGACCGATGAACCCTTTCGCCCCCCCAGCCCCGTCGGGCGACGAGCGGATGAGAGATCGCTTTCCTTCAGATGAAGTGCCTCCGCCCGTCCGCCGAGCGAGATATCTCCATAAATGTGCACGAATAGGAAACTCGAGGAAGCTGTTGGCCGGAGCTCAATAAAGCTGCGAATTTACGTGATTGTAGGGTAGAGTGTTGCAGAGGATATCCGTTTCCCTCAATTTACAGTTTGCGAACATTCGCGAATTTAAGTTTTCTTCGTGAAACAAATTGTTTTTTTCAAATGAGTATTAATAATGGTAAGATGGTGTTATATTTAATCGTTTTGGAAGACATTTTTCTCTGCACTCGATTGTGAAATAACTGGTGCAGACAGAACAACAAACTGTCCAAGAGAACTTGTAATAGATCAGGTTTTGCTGTATTGATCAGGTTTTACAGAAATGTGTGCATTTTGGCATTTAATATCAGAATGTCAGAATGTTACTACTCCAAAACCTCAGCCAACCCAGCAATGTGTTTCTTTCAATTGAATAATAACATTTATTTTATAACGGCAATAGCTATTTATTATCTCTTCCAAAATTAAAATTCAATTGTAAATGCAATTCTCAATTTTCTTCAGAGAAAAAATTACTGCCTCATTATTCGTTACATATTACATCATTATATCTTGACTCTCGAAACCATAAACCATTCACAAGCCAGACCAAACACTACTAAAACCAATACATATATAGAATATGACATACGTATGAAAAGGGTTGTGAGACATCAATCATTAGTAGGTATATACATTTTTTTAAATAGTTAAGTTAAGTTAATGCCTTATTTTACGTGGCGAGACTCGGGCCATCAGGCCCGCTCTTCCGTCTGACCACGCAAATTACGCTACGCTCCTTTCACCTAGCGGAGAAAGAAGGTATTATCTCGGGCGACGAAACAGGCGATTTGAATTTAGCTCAGAGGCGTCATTTAGGCTTGAGGATCCTTTACATGCAAGTAAATCTACTAACATGGGCCAGCCGGCTTTACTTCCCCTCCGCGGAAGGCGTTCGAAGGATTTTTTCGCCCTTAAAAATCCACGGCTTCGATCGGGTTTGAACCCGCGAACTCGGGTATGACAGTCCGGCACGCTAACCGTCACACCATCGAATCCGCGAACATAGTTCGCAACAGTTAAAATTAAATAAATTCCCGTTCAGAAAATTCAAGAGCACGCTGCGTACCATTACTCAGTGACGTTGGAAGGCCCGCTATTGTACGGGAATATGACCCAAATATAAAAAGAATGCCGCCTATTAACGCCGTCCATGCCGAACAAATGTGACTGGCAATCGCGTCAGCAGCCAAGCGGCGAGCGCGAGAATTGAAACGCGGGTCTTCCGGGGCAGCGGCTCCCCCTTCGCTGGCCAAAGAACCTCCAGCCTCGAACGGGAACGGGGCGTTCAGGTCCATCGGGCAGACAGCGCTCGCCGCAGGTGGGGCGGCGGCGGGGGGCGGCGCGGGGGCGGCGCGGGGCGGCGCGGGGGCGGAGCGGAGGTGGCGGCGGGGGCGGCGGGAGCGACCCCTTCGGTCGACACAATGCACCGTCACCGCCGCTGAGCTACGAGCGGCACAGTAAGTTACCGATGCGTGGTGGACGAGCGGTGACGCGGTTGCTGTTCTCAGGCGGCTCATGTTAGTAACAGTGACGGTGATGGTGACGGTGATGCTAAGGGTGGTGGTGACGGTACGGAAGATAGTGTGGGCAAGGATGACAGTGAAGGCAAGGGTGACGGCGACGGCAAGGATGACGGCGACGGCAAGGATGATGACGGCGACGGCAAGGATGACGGTGACGGCAAGGATGACGGTGACGGCAAGGATGACGGTGACGGCAAGGATGACGCTGACGGCAAGGATGACGGTAATGATAAGAATGTCCGTAATAGTGACGGTTACTGTTATATAATGAAATATGACAGCCGCATGCATCCTGTCGCGTAGCGTCAAATGGATGTAAAAATACTGCACATTACAGACCGCTGTTCCACTTGCAGCACCGTGACAGAAGGGGCTACCTTTACTAGAGGTTTTGGGCCAAGACATTACTACAACAGATTTCTCTTCCCGCATTATAATACTTTCTTGTATATAAATGATCATTATTCGAAGCTATTTCAGTCTTATATAGGTGTATTACTGAAAATTAGCCAAAGACTTCACTGTTGATATTTTTTAAAATTTCATCCGAAATTTTATTGTTAAAATTGTGTTGGACAAGTTACTGTACGTTAAATCAGAAATTAGCATGCCATAAACTGTGACGCTCTCAACTTTGCGTATCTTCTTCCTGCATGATTCCACTTATGTCCTCATGGCAAGTAGAACCGAACAGATCCACTTCTGTTTACTCGTCAATCTCTCGCGCGTGACTTGCTTTCACGTTTCTTCAAAAGCTCGAGAAATTTGTAACGATATAACTTCATATTTTCTTATTTTTAATCATTTCCACTTACAAACATACTTACTTGTGTTTTAAGCTAATGGACAACGTAAAATAGGGTAATGTGAATCGTGAACATTTTTGTACGCTTGTGTTTCCCATCTAATAGCTCCGAATCTGGTTAACAAATTTTAACGAAAAGAAGAACGCTAATGTTAAATCCTCTGCCGTCATGGTGCGTTTTTGAGGTAGCATTTAAAGAATAAACCGTTGAGCGAGTATCATTCTTTGAGTATGCCATTGAATATAACGAGAGGGACATTTTGGCTCATCTTTTGAAAATCAACTGTTTCAGCTTTTAGGAAAAACTAAGAACAAAATTAACGTAAGATTTTTAAGGTCAAACGATATTTTTCTTCATTAAGTCCTGCCATGTGTTTAAACTGTAGGAAAGAATAGATTGTGGAAAGTTAATTGAATGTTGTGAAAGTTAAAATGGTGTTTTTATAAAACCCAAAACGTGAAGAGATTTCATATTTGAATATTGAACACGAATGTTATAAAGTAACTTTCTATTACTATTCTTAGATTTATGAAAATTCATAAATGACTGTAACATCTTCACTTACACGTTGAACCGAACTTCTTTATGTCTGGCGCCTGAGTCACATGATAACACCTACGCCTAGTGACACGCAATATCAGCAGCTTTTCCAGTGGTATAAACTTCCCTTGTTGCCGCAAATTAGGAATTAACAAATTAAGGGAATAGAGCTCCATAACCTGAGCGCTTTTGCCATGCCTTTATGATGCTCAACATCAAATTTTCACCTCAATAAAACTATCCAAACAATATAGATATCGGAATGAAAAACATCACAAGAATGGGAGTGAAATAAATATTCACTTTAGATTCCCTGCAAAAGATCATGCAGTGGGCTCATGGGAAATACGGTAAAGCGACGCAACACTGCCTCTGCTTATTGCTAACTGTAAAGCACAGAGACGAATGATGTAGTAACAATATTATTAATTGATTTTGTTTCTAACTGAAGATTATAGATATTATTACAGATAGATATTATTATAGATAGAAGATATTTTAAATTGTCAATGCTAAAAAGTAACAGACTGATCGAAAACTATACTATAGGACACTTTTCAGAAACAAAAATACTTTTAAGGCTCACATAACAATCTTATATTATAAAGAGGCATCTAGATGAACACTATGACTTTTGCTAGTCTTAGTCTGTAATGTGAATATTTTGTCCATAAGACGTTCTTGGCCTGCTTTTATTTTATAAGGATAATTTGTACAAACCAATTATATCCTAATTGAGACAAAATTTGAGGGGGAAACTAGGGTGGGACTTGGGCAGTCAAGTTGTGCGAAGTGAGAGAACGCCCCTTGACGCGTCAAGAAGTTGACTGTGGAGTTTGCGAGCTGTCTCATGGCCTAGTTAACTCAACGGGATCAACATGTCAAACTTTCTACGGCCAGTTTTGTGGGAAATTGTACGTTGCATTACAAACGCATCTACCTAATTATGCGGAGGTTGTATAAATTTATATGAAACCCTGCGTATTCGAGATCCTAAGGCTACCATATCTAAGAGAAAGTCACAATTAAAAAGTTGTTTAAAATTATGGCTTTAATTTTGTTGAGATTTTCATGCTCCATGAAATTTGAAGGAGGAACACAATTAACAATTAATTTGTAAAAACAAACTTTCGTAAAGGAAGTTGTTTCAATTCAAATCTTTTCTTCACAGAATAACGTATTTGTGGACATGTTTTATAACTGTACATGTTATAAAATTCCAGGGATATTTGAAACTTTTATTTACCGGATACATGAGCAGCATTTGGAACTTTCTATTAACCATCAACTCTACTTAAAAAGCATCAAAAATTAAATATTGAAAAATTGTATGATAATAATAAATGTATAATGATAATAATGATAATAATAAATGTATAATGATATAATGATAATAATAAATGTATAATGATAATAATGATAATAATAAATGATAATAATGATGTTAATAATAAATGATAAAACAATTGTATGATAATAATAAACAAGCAAAGACAGTCGTCATTGACTTTTTTCATTCTTCTTGTTGTAAAGGGTTTGCACTGCAACAAACGGCACCATTTTGAGCTCTTCAACTTTTTCATTTCGTTTGTAAGCTTTTCATATAGTATTCCAGGTTCAAAACATTCATTTCAATTTTCACATAACTGTTGCAAAACTATTCTTCCAGACAAATAAATTTAGATATATTAGTTTGGAAAACTGGACTAAGAATTTTGGAAA
>JAHLJT010009355.1:140935864-141142359 GCA_031308135.1 Acheta domesticus | reverse complement strand
GATGAGAGAAGAAAGGCTGTGGGAGGGGAAAGCAGTGTACGGTACGCAGGGGCCGATCGATAAATACAAGGAACCAAGTGTGGAGTAAGACAGAGCAGGAAAAGTCGGGAGAGTTCGAAGGAAAGCGGAGGAGTGATAGAGGAAGGAGAGAGGTCGAAATACGTCGGGGAGGTCGGATGAGTGTGAGAAGAGGGCTCGGCGCTGTTAGTAATGCCACATCCGTAGCAAAACGTCAGTAACAAAATATCGACGTTAATAATACATCGACCAAAAATCGATGTTTTTAAAAATCGATGTTTTTAAGCTGGTTTAGCAATACATAACATTAAATTCACGCACAATATAACTTAATTTGATAGTGAACGTGTTTATTACTTTATAATTAATATTTGAGTAAATAAAAGTAAAAATAATACAAACGAAGGACAAAAGTAGCCTGGACACTCAAGGTCATCTCAAAGAGTCAGATCTTACTTCGCCGAAGAAAAATAATGGAAGAAGGGGGAGGCTTTATGCCCACGGCGCATGTCGTAACCACCTCTGCATGTGCGAAATAGGAAATACTAATGGGCATCGGGATCATGTCCGTCTCGCTCGATGAAGATAGGGCAAACAGCGTTAGTATTGTTTCGAACACAAAACCCGACAATGGGCAATTTGTTGTTTCGTATTTTACTTGTTACAAAATTGTGATTATAGACATTTTCATTTACAAAAAATAATCGAAAACATAAATCATCGATCAAAAAAACATCTATGCTAAAAAAACATTGGTCTTAATATCGGTGTATCTATCGAAGTTTAAAAAAGTCAGCGGAAACAAAATCATTGACAGAAAACGTCATGCTAATAACATAGGTTTTAATATATCGGCGAACAAAACATTTGAAACAGCGACATATATTTCGCGTCCCTAGTCGCGGCAAGACAAGGCAGAAAGAACAGATAGTTGTGGAACGGGGAAGAGCGGATAAGGTGGAGCAAAATAGTGATGAATTTGTATGAGTGGTGTAGGAGAGGGAGTAGGAGGTGAGAGGGAAATGGGTGCTGGGTAACGCATAACAGGACCTCTCTCTCCCGCTGGGTGGCTTCACCGCTAGTAGATCTGTTTGCTAGGCTGTTCTTTCCTTGTGGGTTCTCCAAAGCCGGAAGATTTCTAAGGTTCTTCTTGTTTGAAGTCGAGCGACAGAGCGGAATCCGCTCGTTAGAAGGCGACATTAACAAAGAGGACCTTAACGAGATTCTTTCTGAGTCAGGAGTTGCGGTTCTTAACGAGCCAAGAAATTTGACGGTTACTAATCTGTGCTGCACTAAGACACTGATCTTTACTGCTGTTCATATGTTTCAAATCTTACACATATGTTACCATAATGTAAACATATATTGCACAAATGATCGAAGAGGAGTTGTGTTGCAAACATTAGTTTCTTGCCCATGGTGACAGTTGTAACAATAAACTAATTTTCTCCATAACATATGCCTCAGAGAAAACCTACACACGAGGGAAATATTTCCGTAGATTTATTATTATTTTTAGATTTTATTGCAGGTTTCTATAAGAATAGTTTATCGTCAAATGGTACTTTTATGCAGGGAAAAATTATTTCCATCTATTGCTCTGGTTAAGAACTGAAACATTATCTCTTTTCCTTCCCTTCCTTTCTGTATTACTATTCTTTCCCCCTACATCCTACGACATGTCCAGGATACTCAACTTTCCTTGTACTGAATCCGCCATTCCAGTTGTAAATTTCATTTTCTCCTTTTTCTCTACGAAGAAGAAACAAACAGTTACTTAAAATGCAAATACAGTTATCATTGTAGTCAACTCTTAATAGAAGAAGAACAAAAAGAAGCGGTTAGCAATTTTCGTTTCCATATTGAATTTCACTAAAAATATTTTAGATGTTTTAGTAACGGAATAGCTAATTTGTTGGGAGAACAAAACGCTATGTGTACATATTATGATTCATTGTAGCTTAAGCACCCAACAGAATTGAGTAATTTGTGAACTAAATAGAGTATTGTTAAGGAACGCAAGCAATATTCTAGTTACGCAGCCCAACACACTCATGCATTCACACGGTTATATAAAATTTCAAGGAAAGCTTAATAAGCAAGCTATTGTGGAGGAGTACGCGGGCTTCAAGAACGTTCTGCAACATTGGAGAATTATGCATTTGCATAATCCTTCCAGTTTGTGGTATGGCGAGAACTCAAGCGGAGTTCCAGGGATTCTCTTTTTGCGGAGGCTGAGTACAGGTGTCCAGAGCACTGACATCCGCGGGCGGAGAAGTTCCTTGCCTTTCTTTGCAGTTTTCCTCGTGGAAACGCCTCCAGCAGAAAGAGTTTACTTCTTCTCTGAAACACACGCGATTTGTAGGTCTCGGCACATATAAAGTGTGTATTTCGCTTACTTCTACATTTAATATTTTACAGTACTATGAAATTAATATTTTTGGAGAAAGAATTTCATGGTTTTTCTGTCGATATACATGTGTTATAATTAATTTATTGTCTTCGGTCTGAATTATCGTGATGGTTAGTAACCGTGACAAATCAATCCCTCCAAGCGAAGAATTGCGAATTCAAATCTTCCCTGCATATGGATTTTTCTGTGTAGAAGAAATGCAGTTGTTCTTCTCTGCACATTTGTTTCGTGTCTTTTGTATATATTCTTTTAACTTTTATTGTTATTGATCCGACGATTTCCAAGTGTATAAATGTTTTGTGAATGTTTCAGTACACTCATTTGCATAAAGTAGTTTAAACTAAAAACATAATAAAAAACTGAAGAAAAAACGCATTTCTTTCCTCACAGTTAACTTGGAGCATACTACCTGGTTGATAATACAATATTTAATTTGATCACTTGTACGAAATAATTAATCTTAGTAAATATTATATACAAACTATTCATACTGATCATTTTTCTTTTCGTGTTAATATAATTAATTTAATTTATTTTTTTTTTTCAAAATTACCTGGCCGTTCAATTTTTCAAGATGATTAAAAGTTTTTTGACAGTTGATCTGCATGTAATCTTTCAACAGAAACACCTTATTTAATTTTACTTTTATAGATTTTTATTAAATTATTAAGCAGAATATTTGTTAAATATTATTAGAGGTTTTACAGTTGATATGCGTACGACCAGCCATTATAAAATTTGACTTAACGAGCTTCCGAACGCAGGGTAACTCTTAATCCTGAACCGCATCGACTATTTCACATTTCCCCGTTAACTTGGACCACCCGGATACCGGCCCACCTTCCACTTATGGAACCGGCGTCGTGCAGGCAGCGTCTTCCCTCCGATAACCCACGCCAGGTGTTGGTTCATCGGAACCGCGTTCTCTCGTGTAACCGACCCGATGCCTGGAGGACTCCCGAGGGGGGGGGGCAATGTCCATAATCGCCCTCCGTCGACGGCCACTGGGCATTTTTTTCCTCGGCCGCCCGGCGGGCGCGCTGCCCCGCCGTGTAATTGGGGAAAGTCTTTCCCGGTCCGAGTTTCCACCGGAAGACCGCGCGGCAGGAGGGGAAAGGGGTGGGAGGGGGGGCGGTCGTGCTTCCTGCGCCCGGTGCCGACGCCGCCGGAGAAAACAAAACAAGGCTGCGGCGAAGGGCGCGCGTGGCGGCGACTGGGAGAGATCGCTGAGGTAACGGAGCTGTGTCCTGAGGCGTAAGAGCGTTGTCTGCTCTAGGCGCCTAATGAGCGTTCGCGTTCGTCTCTCCACGCGCAATGCACTTACGGCATTCAGTTTGTGACGTAGAGGGTCACAGACGTCCGTTATCTTCTCCTAGCCACAGGGTATTATGATAGTAGTAGTAGTAATACTTAGATCGCGTGCGATTCTTAGTGATCCCCCTAAGACGGTGTGTCAAGGTCTTCTACTGGTGGCAGTGGCACGCGTCGAGGCTCCGTAGCATGCGAGCTACTCTGCGCAACTAATGTCGGGAAAGAAACTATTAGTAACCCCGCCGTTTTACAACAGGGTGGCGTTGTCTCTGGTGGCGGGGTGACGAACTGCGTGAAGGGGCGATTTCGTCAAGGCACTCGTGAA
Source organism: Acheta domesticus (assembly GCA_031308135.1). Taxonomy (NCBI): domain Eukaryota; kingdom Metazoa; phylum Arthropoda; class Insecta; order Orthoptera; family Gryllidae; genus Acheta; species Acheta domesticus. The sequence goes on along the minus strand of JAHLJT010009355.1, from coordinate 141,138,292 downwards.
TCGATCTTGACAACACTGCTTATAGATATTCAAAGTAGTTGGATGCCAGCTTGTGAAGTATGAGGTGACCTGACGATGAGAGATGATCGTGGCATTTTGAAACCATTCCAGCACTCGTCTGTATGACCGAGGGAAACCACGAAAACCCCGGTCAGAACGGCCGGCCAGGGGATAGAACCCGGGCTTCCAGGCTGCGAAGTCAACGCGTTACGTCCTGAGCCATTTTGCTCGGTGGTATTATGATAAAAGACACTAAATAAACAAGCAGAATGCTTTGCGAGGTCGGGAGACAAGATAGAAAGATTCTCAGATCCACGGAATGTTGATGCAAATATATGTTTGTTGTAGGAATTATAGCAGTAATAACTTCTAAGAAGTTGTAACTTCTGAACTGTAAGTAGTCTTGAAATTAAATTATTTTTTTGTTACTGAAAAAAAAACATTATTTCTCAAAGAACTGATCGTTAGGAGGTCGATAATTATGTAACTGTGACGCTCTCACGATTGAGTCGTTACACGTTATGAGCGTGCAAGGATATTTACATACTTTCTACGCACCAAATACATCTTAAAGACTATCCATCTCTTTTTATCCTTTTATGCTGACAACAATTTCAATGTTATAATACTTTATAATTTTTGTTTCCACAACCTGCGAGCTTCTTGATTTTTGTTTGATAAAGGTACCTTTTGTCGGTCATTCTTACATTATCTATTTCACTTCGAAAGGAATTGTAGATTTCCTCTAAACATTTATTTGATTCGTCCCGAAGATAGTTGAAGAAAAATAACTGTGTTGCTGTGTTTACGTCAGTAAATCATTTAAAAGGAACACCATAAATAAACTGTCATATACGTGCTAAAACTTTCTGTACCATAATTGTAATATCAGAGAGTGCGTCAGAAAGTGAATGTCTGGCACAAAGCGAACTCACCTTTGAACGCTCTTGTGTACGACCGCTTTGAGCGTGTTGTTCCGCTCCATGAGCACAATGCAGATGCTCAGAGAAACACAAAGGGACAAAGAAGAGATGGAAACGATTACTCCACATAGGCATACAAACTCACGAACGAAACTATCGACCTTGAAGTATTTGCATATATTAAGCATTTAACATTAAATGATACTGAGATAAAGAAAGCAGAAGAAACGTATATTGTGTTTCTTATGTGGAATCTTTACAAATCGAACTTATCATTGATTATGCAGCAGACAAAAAAGTTGATACATAACGCAACACGTAAATAACAAATATTTTAATGGCGGATGACCTCCTTCTGGGAGCCTTGCTGCCTATGACGTCAGGTAATTTGTCAGCAGTAACGCATCGACAATGATAATTAAGGTGGTAAGCATAGTTTGAGAATAGACGGAAACACAACGAAATAATGGCATTTTTCAATGAAAATAGAAAGTGTTTAATTGTTTTTTAAAATTTCTCGAGATCCTAGGTATATAACAGAACCCATAGTCATCTCTCTACAGTCCTGAGACTGCATTGTTTTCCTTAATTTCTGTGAGCATTCAAAATTAGTAAGGTGAAATGATGGGAAAAAGAATGAGGCACTGTAGATCTGGAGCAGTCTGTAGCCCGTTTGTTAGGGTATGCTCTTTCATGCTCCTGATATTGATTAGATTGATTGATTAGTGATTTCAGGCGCATCAGATTTCTAAGGTAATTAGTTCCGTAAGTGTAGTGTATGCTTTACAAATCGACAGAGCCGAGACAAGCTCTAAGATTCCGACTGGTCTCCCGACGTGTGCGGAAGTACATGAAAGTATAAATGGTGTAAATAAGGGGTGAGCATAGAACAAGGAAGAGGAAGGGAATATCGCGCGCTGTCTGTAGCCCGTTTTGGTAGGGTACTGCTCCGGCATTCACTTGGTGATGATCGGAGAAACTACGCAACTACCGATCAAAGCAGGCGACCGCTAGAATTCTCCTGTTCAGAACGGATGAATTCGACCTATCTACATAACTAATGTCGAAAATTCTGCCTTCATAGGGACGTCCCGGTCAGAAACAATGCAGTAACATCAATTCTGTGGTCACGGGGTAAAAGTTCTTAAGTATATTTTTGGCGAAATTGGACTACGTACGGAAATTGCAAGTTAAGTACCTATATTTTATTTTAGTAAAATACCGAATTCTAATGTTGCTTTCTCAACGAGAAAAGAGCGTTGGAAATAGCGTTGAACGTAGGAAAAAGCGTTGGCTCAATAATCTAACCATTGTTTTCTACAAACTAAGATTTTGACTTAAGAACTCTTACCCCGTGACCACAGAATTGATGACCTGAGACACCTTTGCCAGTGTATTGATCGAAGAAATCAGTTAACACCAAAGACCAGAGCACCTGACCACTAGAAGTACATCTCACAGAGAAACTGAATTCGATTGAGCTACGTCAGTATCGGACATCCGCCGCCGCGTTTCGCCCGAGGCGCCGGTGCGGCGCGGAGGCGCGTTCCTTTGCGCGCGGCGATCGCCTCGGATCACAGGGCGAGCAACCGCCTCCGCGCAGCGCCCCGGGCGCTTGACCCGCATCCCGAACGAGCGCGCGCCGCCCACCACGTGGGGCCCCGAGCACGGGGCGGGATCGGGAGGCTTTTTGCACTCGGCTGAGGTGAGCTCACAGCCAGGAATGCCGCTGCCTCTGCCGTGACCTCTGACAGGGAGGTACTAGGGCTCGAGAGGATTTTCGGGACTAGATGTAGAGCTGGGTCGAATATAGCTAATGTCTGGAGGAGAATTCCACGCCGCCGGCTGCTCTGATCGCTAGTTTCCGTGGTTTGTCCTACCAAAACCAGCGAAAAGCGGAGCAGTAATGTAATACACGGCCCTCGGAACAGCGCGATCTTACCGTTCTTTTCCTTGTCCTATACTCTCTCCTTAACCTCACTTATAATTACATGCTCTACAATACCAGATATACTGGGAGGTCACTCACGATATTGTGGTAGAGTCCCGGCTGGTGTGTGCCCTGCTGGACGATACGTCTGAAGGGGAAAAAATTACATGTTTTACACGTATAAGTTTCATTCTAACGCCGTGAACGCCGTAGAGAAGCATTGTATACATTGCTGTAATTGAATGTTGTCCCATTACCATTATATATATATATATATATATATATATATATATATATATATATATATATATAATTGTCAGCATTCCCGTCACCTTGTCGGGCCGACCAATTCTTTGATCAAATTTAATTATTACCATTATAAGCAAAACGTAATATCAGGATACCAAGACTTTGCCTACCTGCGAAGATGAGGCATTTTAGATAAAGAGACACCTCTATTCTGCGAAGATTTGACAGAAAGAGTAATTTCCCTGAGTAAAAGGTTTAAAAGTGGTGTTCACAATGGATTTCTCCTCATTTCCGCCATGCTGGATTCCTTAGCGACTTTTAGAGGCTGAATGGAATATATGCAGCCTGCGGCGCGGGACCCCGATTCTAGCGCTGGCGCGAGGGGCAGGTGTCTGCCTCGGGACCGGCCTTCCCCTCCTCTTCCGCACGCGTACACCACACACACACACAAAACCAATCACAGGGCGACCCCCCTCCACGGTCACAGGCACACACATCGCACACATACACACACAACACACACACACATACACCCACGATCACGCACTCATACACACAAACCATCACAGGCGCCCCCCCCCACGGACACAGGAACACACATCGCGCGCGCGCGCGCACACACACACACACACACATACAATACACACACGATCGCGCACATCATACACACAAACCAATCGCGGCACGCACATACACGAATTCGCGAGCACACACACCCACACGATCGCACGCGCACACACACACATACACGGTCGCACACATCAGCGCGGAGGCCGTGTTGACGTGGCCAATGAAGAGCGATTGCTGTTGTCAAACCGCAGCCTAAGACGACAGAAGATGCGGACGCCCCTTTCTTTTCCTTTTTTTTTCTTTCCTTTTTCGAAAGGATGCGAAAGTTGGGATGTGATATGAGTGAAACGCGCAGAATAGAGCACAGATGCGTGTTAAGTGGAAAATTGACCTTGAGTTTTCCCAAAAATTTCTCCGTTAACTGCGGAGAAGCTACTGGAGTTAATAATTGGTGTGAAAGTGACTTATCTGCTACTTGAGGATTGGAGGTATTTTTATGATGTTTCGTCTTGTATATCTTTTGAGAGCGAAAGTAGTGTTAGTAAACGTTGTCTTTGAAACATTTTCTCTGCCTTTATTGCCCATTTCAAAATAAAATTTAATGCGTTATTGGGATTCAGGTAATGAATAGGTAACTGATTCGAATATACATTTGGGACCAGAAATAAAAGAGGAATTCATATTTGTAACCACGCTAATATAACTCGTATAAAGAAAACGATTTCTAATATGAATATTGGGTCACAGTTAAATAAATTTGTAATAAACGAAATATAATTACATCAGTTAAGAATCTTTTACTAGCTTTCTAAAATCATGGACGACACTTTTGAAAAATATTGAAAATAATATAACTATCTCCGAGAATGGAGGATGGTAAATTATTCAATTTCATAGGGCAAACGACCAGAAGCCCTATTAACTGTGCGTTTCTGCGGCAAGGAAATAATCGCGAATGCCAACAAAATGAGGCACCACTCCAACCACAGGCAATGTATACACGACAGAAAGAGAAAAAAAACATGTTTTTGAAAACAACTTAAAAAGGAAAGATAAAAACACAAAACAAAATCTTAAATTCAATCGCAAATTACGATTTTTTTCCAGAGAAGTCGGAGTTGTTAAAAAAAAAAGTTAGCCAACAGGAAAGGACGTGGCCGCGTCGTTAGTGGAAGCCGCGTGGTTGGTGCGGTGGTGGCGATGGTAATGGTGGCAGATTGCCCGCCGCGAGTGTGGCCCGCAATTGCGGTCTCCCGCATCGCGGCTGCCTGAGCAAAGGCTCGCCCACCCGTGATGCCGGACGCGTAAAACCGGGGAGTGTTCGGCACACGAGAAGGGACAGCTCTGTTATTACACGTGGGGAGATGAAGAGAATCGAGAGGTCGATTGGTGATGGGTGGCGATTACTCGAGGGCACTGGATGCTTTTGTTTTTTTTTCGAAGCCCCGTGGCTGTTTCTTGCTTGTTTTGCGACGCCTAATGCTTCGGGCCATCCGTTCCATTTACTGACAGCCACTCCTTTGTTCCTTTCCTCTTTTCATTAGCGCCGTGCTACTTGTCGCTGCGTTCTTTTGTCGTTCGTGAGCGCCCAAACACTCCGACAGTATGCCATTTACTGTCAGCTATTTGAGACCATTATTGTGAAAGGGCAATAAAAGAAAGCAATCTCGGACGTACCGACATAGGGTAAGAAAAGAAGGCGCGGGCAGGAATTCTGTTCCTTTTACTTAGGTGAATATTTTTCGTGATCTGCTTCTGGAAAAATGCGCATCAACAAACAGTTTTCTAAGTATCTATTTCACACATATTTCGTGAACATCGTGTTATTATCAACCATAGTAGTATATAATTTGAAGTTTCTACACATTGATTATGCGAACATTATAAATTAATTAAATTCGTAATCACATAAATTGTGAAATATTCCGATTTGAATTTATAGCATTGATTTTTTTCTGCGTTCACTTAAACTAGTATACTGTTATAAATTAAAAAGGGCCTGGAAGTCTGGGTGACCTTAGGAAGAGCTATCAGTGCTTCCAGGTTCCAGTTTAAAGAAATTTCCATAAAAACGCATTTGGCTTTTTAAAAACCTCAACATCCTGTTTTTTCTGGAGATTTAACGATAGATGTTAGTTGATTCTTGCATTTAAAGCACGTAGAAGAGTTAAAAACCTACATGAACTGTAACCTAGAAATACGAATTTATCAGATTTACCCCTCTATGAATTTCAGTACATTCAAGTAATAGAGTGATTTTAATTCGTATGATGTTATGATAATTAAGAGATGATTTCTCGTAAAATATTATATGACCATTTTTCTAAATTATAATATAAAATTTTAATTTGCGCAACTACATTAGGTATGAATTTCTATTTCCCATTCACACAAAACTATTTCTACTATCACGGCAATTCAAGAGCCTCTTTCTCCAAGACCATTCTGAGACAAAGACTGTACAAGAAGGTGGTGAATTACCAAGTACGTCTCCTCAGAGACATTTACAACCTTCAGCATTGCAGCAATTCATTTTAATCTGAAGTAACAATATTTTACGACGCGCTTTATGCTTTCGGCGGTTGGCGTCCCGCAAACGCACGTGTCGGGCACAGAGAGCGGCCGCGGTTTGCGAACCCGGATCCTCTTCACGAGGAGATGAGACGTGCGCTGCACAGACAATTCCAAACTTTCCGTCCGGCGGATGATTGCAACGTACAGAAAAACAGAAATTTACGCAATTTTTTTATTAAATGAGATATGCAGTGTTTAGCAGTTTAATGTAATTAATTTCAGGAATGAACATTTTCAGGAGTGCTAATAGTTTCCAAGATGTTTAATGTTGATTCGTATGATAAAATTTTCTTCCTCTCTTTCACTATCATATTCTTCTTTCTATAGCTTCATACACTTAAATGGGCTTTGGCATGACAATCTGACGGATCCTTTTTTGCATCATGAAAAATAGGCTCTTTAGAGATAGGGCCAATCGAGCAGTACTAAGGATGAGAGTCCAGACAGAAAGGCAAAATAAGGTTCGCGGAAGGTTTGTGAGTAAATTTTTACCACCACCACTCCACACTCGCCTGGAAATGAATGAATTTAACATGGAAACAAACGATCAGACGAATTGCTCTTTAGAAATCTCACCTTGTAATTACATCGCCCGTAAACTTTAGTCGGTGACGATTTATTAGAAATATGAAAGTAAACTTAAACTGACGAAAAATTGAATGAAATAAAATGCAGAGTACATGTGTTACAATTATTATTGGCAGTTGAGAATTACCACACATTACGAGCGATTCATTTAATTTATTGAAATTAAACATATTTAATTAATCATTCCGATCTTTACTTCTTGCTTACTTATTATTAATTATTCGTTATTTTAACATTAATTAATTTAGTATATAATTAACTACATTTGATTACTTATTTGTAGCGAACCAAGTAGTCTACATTTGTATTATTTAAGGGCTAGGTAAAAAAGCTCGCTAAGGCGTGTATTTTGTAAATGAATAAAGGACACAACATACCATAATCGAAGAATATATAATTTTTTTTACATACTCCTCCCACCCCCTACGCTTATTTGGGAAATGAATCTTAATTAATGATTGATCCACTCTTCAACTCATCAAATGAGTCCTCAACCATCTCCATCGGTGATCTCGGGCACTGCAATCGGTTTCCCACCTTAGGCTCTTAGCTACTACCGTTTTAAGAAGGTTCATAACACTTAAATGAGCTAATTTTTAACGTGGATGTTTCGAAGAAAAAAAATCTCTTGTTTTCTCCCAATTAGAATACCATGGAACTGGTAGTATTTCTCTAGGCTTCTCCCAAATCCTTCGCCTCCGCAGCTCCGCGAGCAGATACAACTGCCGAAATGGCTCCGTGGAGAATGCGCATTGTGACCCTGGGGACGTCCCGGTCACGACGGCGACGACCTTGTGGAACGCCCTTTCCCGCATGGGGAACAACCCCCGTCGCCTCGCCCCGCCCCCGCTCCTTCCCTCTTCCCCGCCCCTCCCCGCCTCCCCCGACCCCGCTGCGCCACGCGGCACCGCCAGGCGGTTTACTGTGCGTCGTAAAACGCAGGCGGTGCTGAAACGTCGAGACGAACTGCGCGTCCACGTTGCTCCGCCACCGGAACGGAGTTTGCATGTCGGACGCCGCATGCCGTACATTTTTACGTTCCGGGCGTTCTTTTTTTTTTTTTTTGCTTTTGCTTTTGCTGGTTAAATTACATTGCTAGGGCTGGCAATTTGTTGACGGAGCTACACGCTGTTTGTGACTAAAATCAACCTCAATGTTCTTAAATACGTTTTATGGGGTCTTTCTCACACGTATTTTTTATTCTCGCGTGCGCGCTATGCAAAAAACTAACATAAATACGATGGTGAATTTATACTAACACGCAAATTCGTCTTCCATCTTTTGTTTGCCTTATATACAACCTGGGTAATACAATAGCTTACCATGTGCTAAGATTAAAAAAAAAACCTTTCAAACTTCATCAAACTTTTTTGAGGTAAAATATTATATTTTTATATGTACTGTTTAAGTTTTTGAAATTATTTCTCTACTATTTCCCTTGTGCTATTATAACGCTTCATGAGTTGAATTTATTTTATAACTCCCCTTTTCTAAAATATATCTAAGAGTATTTTTGTCATGTATGTTAATGTACTTTGTTGAAAGCATTGTCCTTTATATTTGATTTTTATTTTTTTCAGGTAAGTAACCTGAGGAATCTGAGATGAGTGAAAATGCTTCGTTTGTGAGTAGAAAATTTTTTTACACCAAGTAACTAATAGAACCAAAATATAGTCAGAAGTGGGATATATTTAAGTTTACATTTTCAAGAGAATTTCATTTTCAGAGGCTCTTGAATGCTACTATAGAAAGGACAGCGCACTAAAAATCAGCCAGGTATCGAATTCTTAAAACAGGTTAAGAGACATATAACATCAGCTTAAATTTTGGTGAATTGAAATAATATCGTAGTTTTTGACGTTAATTTTGAAATTGGAGTTTCAACTTTCTGAACAGAGTTACTATATTTTATATTAAAATGAATGCTGATTTTCATGAACATGTCGTCAAACAACAACGCTACTTACTGGTTTAATGTTAGTCCCTAATGTTATCTCGTGTCGAATGAATTGGTATACACAAAAACTAGATTAACCGAGTAACGATAAAATGTAAGGAAATGTCATCCACTTTTCGGCTAAAAAAATCAGTCTGCGCAAAAAAGTTCCGAGAAGGCTGCTCTTAGAACGAAGAGCCAGCGTCACTTCCGTCCTGTCCGTTAAGCGCTCCGGTTTCCGATTCCGCGAACCGCAGAAACCCAATTGGCCACCACCACTTCGTCGCTTTGCGTGCACGGGATGGTCGCGTGTCCAGCGCAGACCGATGAACCCTTTCGCCCACCCCCACCCCGTCGGGCGACGAGCGGATGAGAGATCGCTTTCCTTCAGATGAAGTGCCTCCGCCCGTCCGCCGAGCGAGATATCTCCATAAATGTGCACGAATAGAAACTCGAGGAAGCTGTTGGCCGGAGCTCAATAAAAGCTGCGAATTTACGTGATTGTAGGGTAGAGTGTTGCAGAGGATATCCGTTTCCCTCAATTTACAGTTTGCGAACATTCGCGAATTTAAGTTTTCTTCGTGAAACAAATTGTTTTTTTCAAATGAGTATTAATAATGGTAAGATGGTGTTATATTTAATCGTTTTGGAAGACATTTTTCTCTGCACTCGATTGTGAAATAACTGGTGCAGACAGAACAACAAACTGTCCAAGAGAACTTGTAATAGATCAGGTTTTGCTGTATTGATCAGGTTTTACAGAAATGTGTGCATTTTGACATTTAATATCAGAATGTCAGAATGTTACTACTCCAAAACCTCAGCCAACCCAGCAATGTGTTTCTTTCAATTGAATAATAACATTTATTTTATAACGGCAATAGCTATTTATTATCTCTTCCAAAATTAAAATTCAATTGTAAATGCAATTCTCAATTTTCTTCAGAGAAAAAATTACTGCCTCATTATTCGTTACATCATTATATCTTGACTCTCGAAACCATAAACCATTCACAAGCCAGACCAAACACTACTAAAACCAATACATATATAGAATATGACATACGTATGAAAAGGGTTGTGAGACATCAATCATTAGTAGGTATATACATTTTTTTAAATAGTTAAGTTAAGTTAATGCCTTATTTTACGTGGCGAGACTCGGGCCATCAGGCCCGCTCTTCCGTCTGACCACGCAAATTACGCTACGCTCCTTTCACCTAGCGGAGAAAGAAGGTATTATCTCGGGCGACGAAACAGGCGATTTGAATTTAGCTCAGAGGCGTCATTTAGGCTTGAGGATCCTTTACATGCAAGTAAATCTACTAACATGGGCCAGCCGGCTTTACTTCCCCTCCGCGGAAGGCGTTCGAAGGATTTTTTCGCCCTTAAAAATCCACGGCTACGATCGGGTTTGAACCCGCGAACTCGGGTATGACAGTCCGGCACGCTAACCGTCACACCATCGAATCCGCGAACATAGTTCGCAAACAGTTAAAATTAAATAAATTCCCGTTCAGAAAATTCAAGAGCACGCTGCGTACCATTACTCAGTGACGTTGGAAGGCCCGCTATTGTACGGGAATATGACCCAAATATAAAAAGAATGCCGCCTATTAACGCCGTCCATGCCGAACAAATGTGACTGGCAATCGCGTCAGCAGCCAAGCGGCGAGCGCGAGAATTGAAACGCGGGTCTTCCGGGGCAGCGGCTCCCCCTTCGCTGGCCAAAGAACCTCCAGCCTCGAACGGGAACGGGGCGTTCAGGTCCATCGGGCAGACAGCGCTCGCCGCAGGTGGGGCGGCGGCGCGGGGGGCGGGCCGCGGGGGCGGAGCGGAGGTGGCGGCGGGGGCGGCGGGAGCGACCCCTTCGGTCGACACAATGCACCCGTCACCGCCGCTGAGCTACGAGCGGCACAGTAAGTTACCGATGCGTGGTGGACGAGCGGTGACGCGGTTGCTGTTCTCAGGCGGCTCATGTTAGTAACAGTGACGGTGATGGTGACGGTGATGCTAAGGGTGGTGGTGACGGTACGGAAGATAGTGTGGGCAAGGATGACAGTGAAGGCAAGGGTGACGGCGACGGCAAGGATGACGGCGACGGCAAGGATGATGACGGCGACGGCAAGGATGACGGTGACGGCAAGGATGACGGTGACGGCAAGGATGACGGTGACGGCAAGGATGACGCTGACGGCAAGGATGACGGTAATGATAAGAATGTCCGTAATAGTGACGGTTACTGTTATATAATGAAATATGACAGCCGCATGCATCCTGTCGCGTAGCGTCAAATGGATGTAAAAATACTGCACATTACAGACCGCTGTTCCACTTGCAGCACCGTGACAGAAGGGGCTACCTTTACTAGAGGTTTTGGGCCAAGACATTACTACAACAGATTTCTCTTCCCGCATTATAATACTTTCTTGTATATAAATGATCATTATTCGAAGCTATTTCAGTCTTATATAGGTGTATTACTGAAAATTAGCCAAAGACTTCACTGTTGATATTTTTTAAAATTTCATCCGAAATTTTATTGTTAAAATTGTGTTGGACAAGTTACTGTACGTTAAATCAGAAATTAGCATGCCATAAACCGTGACGCTCTCAACTTTGCGTATCTTCTTCCTGCATGATTCCACTTATGTCCTCATGGCAAGTAGAACCGAACAGATCCACTTCTGTTTACTCGTCAATCTCTCGCGCGTGACTTGCTTTCACGTTTCTTCAAAAGCTCGAGAAATTTGTAACGATATAACTTCATATTTTCTTATTTTTAATCATTTCCACTTACAAACATACTTACTTGTGTTTTTAAGCTAATGGACAACGTAAAATAGGGTAATGTGAATCGTGAACATTTTTGTACGCTTGTGTGCTTCCCATCTAATAGCTCCGAATCTGGTTAACAAATTTTAACGAAAGAAGAACGCTAATGTTAAATCCTCTGCCGTCATGGTGCGTTTTTGAGGTAGCATTTAAAGAATAAACCGTTGAGCGAGTATCATTCTTTGAGTATGCCATTGAATATAACGAGAGGGACATTTTGGCTCATCTTTTGAAAATCAACTGTTTCAGCTTTTAGGAAAAACTAAGAACAAAATTAACGTAAGATTTTTAAGGTCAAACGATATTTTTCTTCATTAAGTCCTGCCATGTGTTTAAACTGTAGGAAAGAATAGATTGTGGAAAGTTAATTGAATGTTGTGAAAGTTAAAATGGTGTTTTTATAAAACCCCAAAACGTGAAGAGATTTCATATTTGAATATTGAACACGAATGTTATAAAGTAACTTTCTATTACTATTCTTAGATTTATGAATAATTCATAAATGACTGTAACATCTTCACTTACACGTTGAACCGAACTTCTTTATGTCTGGCGCCTGAGTCACATGATAACACCTACGCCTAGTGACACGCAATATCAGCAGCTTTTCCAGTGGTATAAACTTCCCTTGTTGCGGCAAATTAGGAATGAACAAATTAAGGGAATAGAGCTCCATATCACCTGAGCGCTTTTGCCATGCCTTTATGATGCTCAACATCAAGTTTTCACCTCAATAAAAGTATCCAAACAATATAGCTATCGGGATGAAAAACATCACAGGAATGGGAGTGAAATATAATATTCACTTTAGATTTCCCTGCAAAAGTGGGCTCGTGGGAAATACGGTAAAGCGCCGCAACACTGCCTCTGCTTATTGCTAACTGTAAAGCACAGAGACGAATGATGTAGTAACAATATTATTAATTGATTTTGTTTCCAACTGAAGATTATAGATATTATTATAGATAGATATTATTATAGATAGAAGATATTTTAAATTGTCAATGCTAAAAAGTAACAGACTGATCGAAAACTATACTATAGGACACTTTTCAGAAACAAAAATACTTTTAAGGCTCACATAACAATCTTATATTATAAAGAGGCATCTAGATGAACACTATGACTTTTGCTAGTCTTAGTCTGTAATGTGAATATTTTTGTCCATAAGACGTTCTTGGCCTGCTTTTATTTTATAAGGATAATTTGTACAAACCAATTATATCCTAATTGAGACCAAATTTGAGGGGGAAACTAGGGTGGGACTTGGGCAGTCAAGTTGTGCGAAGTGAGAGAACGCCCCTTGACGCGTCAAGAAGTTGACTGTGGAGTTTGCGAGCTGTCTCATGGCCTAGTTAACTCAACGGGATCAACATGTCAAACTTTCTACGGCCAGTTTTGTGGGAAATTGTACGTTGCATTACAAACGCATCTACCTAATTATGCGGAGGTTGTATAATTTATATGAAACCCTGCGTATTCGAGATCCTAAGGCTACCATATCTAAGAGAAAGTCACAATTAAAAAGTTGTTTAAAATTATGGCTTTAATTTTGTTGAGATTTTCATGCTCCATGAAATTTGAAGGAGGAACACAATTAACAATTAATTTGTAAAAACCAAACTTTCATAAAGGAAGTTGTTTCAATTCAAATCTTTTCTTCACAGAATAACGTATTTGTGGACATGTTTTATAACTGTACATGTTATAAAATTCCAGGGATATTTGAAACTTTTATTTACCGGATACATGAGCAGCATTTGGAACTTTCTATTAACCATCAACTCTACTTAAAAAGCATCAAAAATTAAATATTGAAAAATTGTATGATAATAAATGTATAATGATAATAATGATAATAATAAATGTATAATGATAATAATGATAATAATAAATGTATAATGATAATAATGATAATAATAAATGATAAAACAATTGTATGATAATAATAAACAAGCAAAGACAGTCATTGACTTTTTTTCATTCTTGTTGTAAAGGGTTTGCACTGCAACAAACGTGCACCATTTTGAGCTCTTCAACTTTTTCATTTCGTTTGTAAGCTTTTCATATAGTATTCCAGGTTCAAAACATTCATTTCAATTTTCACAATAACTGTTGCAAAACTATTCTTCCAGACAAATAAATTTAGATATAATTAGTTTGGAAACTGGACTAATGAATTTTGGAAAGCTAAGCAGAAACAAATATTTAGAAGTTCTTAATTTCGTACGTTTACATTATTTTCGCTCACACATTGCAATTACTGATTATGTAAAAACTACGAGAAAATGTTTGCAAGAAAACATTGTACAATTTTAAGTAGAAAAATTGCAAAAAACACAACTAAAAGGAACTTGATACACTCGAACGACAAGTCTGCCCATGCGCGAGTGTAGGCCGCTGGAGACTCCAACGCTTAATCAGACAGCGAACCTCAGCATACCGGCGCGGCAGGGCAACTCTCGCGGGGTCAGGCTCTACGCCGCCCCTCCGGGGGGTCACGGCCTCTGCGTGTGGCGCGGGGGGGGAAGGGAGGCACAGTTGGCGAAGGGGGCGGTGTCGGGCGCAGATGAAGGTCGCACGACACGAAGGCGTTGCTCGCGGAGGAGGAACGGGAAATTGCCGATGGGAAGGAAGATCCGCGTGGGGCGATGTGCCGCGGGCGGGCGGGCAGCGTCCGCCCCCGCCCCCGCAGGAAGTGCGTGAGGTGCGGCGAACAGCCGCTTCTGCGAGGCCAAGGTGCAGATTCGAGATTACACATTCCTCAAGGGCTTTGACCTTTTAATACATTTTGCGTTTGGTTTGCCATTATAACGTTATAAGTTCCGGCAAACTCAATAAGCATACTCGGATTCTTCCTCGTGATGCTCTCATTATAGATAATGATCAAGCTTATGTTTCAACGTAGGTAAAAAAAACAGTCATGGTGGGGTATTTGATGTGCTATCATCGTGATTATTACTCATTATTTTCGGAAGATGGGATTACACGAAACAAATCGCAGTGTAATTTTTTATTATCAGCAAATCAATGACATTTTCTGCATACTGAATAAAATGTATCTTCTGAATGCTTCTTCAAGGCCTTGTAAATCCTTCCGATTAAAGATTTTTTCTTAATATATAGGGATATTGATTCAAAACAGGCTAGACGTTAGATGCATGCTGTGAAAATATTTATTCTAAAATAAGAAAAAAATATAAATTTATCCAAATTAAAATATATTTCTAGTCAATTAAAATGAAGAAACCCATAATTCACATTCTTAAAATTGTCTTAAAGAAGTAGATTCGTATTGAAAGATAACGCTAGGGTAACAGGATACGGAAACATTCATGTTTTTTTAAGAACATTTCTGTACGAAATCTCTACTTGGCGGGCGGAGTGTCGGGCCGGGCGGAAAGGCAACGGCGGCGGTGGTGGCGGCGGCGCGCGTATGGCCGCGGGCGCCGCTGCTACGTTGCGGCCGCCACTCGCGCCCCGCCCCCTCCCAGTCCTCACGCCAGTTCGCAGCGAACGCCAATTCGCAAACCGGTTCGGGCGGCTAATTTGAATACTCGCTGCTGTCGCCGCCGCCGCCGCCGCCGCCTTCGCGCCGCACCGGCTACAGGGACGGCAGTGGCGCATTGCTTGTGCGTGCTGGAGCGGCTAAGAGGGAGAGATGCGCTCAACGGGAGAAAAGATGAAAGATATGGAAAAGAGAACGAAAACAAGGATTATTAAGAATATTAGGGAGGCTTCAAGTTAAGCTTTTATTTAAAAAAGGAAGTGAATATTCTGAAAGCATTTACCTAGTATGATGTGCGTAAATTAGATAATCATACTCACGCGAAAGTTTTATATTCCTTATTGTTCTACTACTGCAACTCATGTTTTTTTATTCTTGTGTTGAAAAGACGTTTTATTAGTAATTTAATTAATTTAGTAATTTTATTGCGTTCAGTTTAGTTGCATTTGCATGGCGTTGCATTTTAGTTTAAGTAATTTTTATTACGTTCAATTTATTATATAATTTACCCATATAGTACAGCGAAGTTGATTTCTTAGTGAAGCAAAGAAATTGAATGTTCCAATTTAGTTTAATCCGGTGGCTTCTCGATGCTTCTTCTAAGCCTTACGGTGATAAGATAAAAAGAAAAATATTGATAAGTATTATACATGGACACTATGACGGCCGTAAACAGAGTATGAAATTAAATACGAAAACATTCCGACAAAAAGATTTTGATCAATGGATTATACAAAGATAACATAGATATTTAGATGGGATATGATATGCATGCGAAACTCTCAGTGGAGATTACTGGGCCATCAACCCCAGAGAAAGCCACGTACACGTGTATTGAAAAGAGAGAGTTGGAATAGAAGTTACCGCGCAAAGTTTTATAACGGGTAAAAATTGCAAATGGAAGTCGAGAAACGTGAGTGCGAAGAGAAAAAAATGAAATTCCTACATTCATGACAAGTGCATGCTCAGGCAAATCTGACAGCGTTTAATCACAGAAAAACTATAAAAATAAAAAGAATTACAGGTCTTTATAATAACACATTTGATATATGATACCATAAAAGTTTTTCTATTGTTTTTCGTGTTTTTGTTGAATATTTTTCGTGTGATTCTAACACTAACAGACATTTCTTTTTTAAACGACACATCTAATTTTGCTTTCTTGAAATGAGCTTCGGTGAATTTTCAGATCTTATTTTATTACTGTTGTAATATTAGTTGTTCTCATCAGGATAATCATTTACACCCAAGTGTTTCTTTAATGATACAACATTTTTGTATGCCTTAGGACGGGAACGAATCCGTATAAGAATGGTATCATTAGAGGAGAGAAAATGTTTAGTTAGGAAAAATTTGAAGAGAATTTATAGGTAACTTCATTTGTATTCAATTTTACTTTATTAAAATTATATATATTTATTTTATAACAATTAATATTCACTTTTAATATAATTCCTAATCAAGTCAGAAAATTCTCAGAAGTGACATCATAATTTTGGGTGAATCTTATCAGGTTTGATCCGTCTTTGCTTGTGGTTGCTGGTACTAATGGACACTGTCAATCACTACTTGTAAAGATGAAGCTTGTACCTCTCGAGTGAGAAGAATAAGAACAAAATATATTAACTCCAAAGGAAAACCGATGTGTTTTGAAGTACTCACCAGAAATAGTGTTTTCTGTAATTACTTTCTAAAACAAGGGCTAAATTCCGTAAATAAATAAGCAAGCCATCAAATGACCAGTCAACGATCCCTCAGCTGATTCGATTGGTAGTTTTGCAGATTTTTTGAGATCAGCATCACGGTCATTTTCAATAAATGAGCCATGGACTGCACGCAATATTTCCTTCCTCATCTTGTCTCTTCCTCTTCCCTTTGTGCTCTCACACACACTTGCACTACACTGTTACACAGATCAGATCAGTCGGGAGATTAGAGCTTGTCCCGGATAGGGTGGTGTCCCGATGGGAAAAGGGGAAATAATTGAAAGAGAAAAACTCGCAAAAGCCCACCTATAGCTGTATATAACATTCCAGAGAGGCACGAATCTCACGCCTATCTCGGGATATAAGATACGCAACACGTATGGGACTAACGATATCAGTAGATGAAGCAACCAGAATCAAAGTAACTTACTACATTTTTTCAATTAATTTAATATTATTTACTCAGCACATGTTCAGAGTACGTACAGAAACTGTTAAATCAATCAAGAATTCACTTCAAATTAAATTTTAAAGAATGAAGAATGTAATGGCCTGGGGCGTTTGTGTTGCTCCACAAACAGCATCTCCAACAGAATTTCGCCTCCAAATTCTTCCTCGCTGACGAACACGCTCGCCGGCGTCGCCAGCAAGATGTCGCCTGCGAAGGAACGTGACCTCGCGAAAGCCCGCGCCGGCGCGCGCGTGGTCGGGCGGGCCTTGAGAGCGGTTGCGCCACGGTGGCGGCGGCGGCGCGGGGCGACGCGGGCGACCGGTCGGGTTTCTTCATTTCGCTCCGCATTCATCTCGCAGCGGCCGCCACCGAATCCCTCGCCAAGAGCCCAACAGGAGGAGGGGAGGGGGAGGGAGAGAGGGGGATGGGTGAGGGAGGGAGGGAGGGGTAGGGGGTGAGGGAGGGAGGGGAAGGGAGGGTGAGTGGGTGAGGGAGGGGGGTGAGGGTTGGGGTGAGGGGGAGGGAGAGGGGGAGGAGAGGGAGAGGGGGGGAGGAGAGGGGGAGGGGGATGACAGGGTGAGGGGGAGGAGAGGGGGAGGGGGAAGGGAGGAATGCAACGGAAGCGTCGCGCGGAACGCTCGTGAAACGCGCGACACAATACGCTTCGGGTGTTGAGTCACTCTTCGGACGAAGAGGAGAGTGGAGAGGTTCTTGTCCTGTCGAAAGTACGTATGCAGCACGAGCTGTTCGCCTCTTTACGGTAGTTATTGCTGGAATAATGCGTCTACAATATAATGTATGCAATTAAAATTATGTAGAGATGGAAGGAATTACGTGTGTAGAGATGTATGCAATTAAAATTATTTCTGCCTGAAACATGTTTCATGAGAAAACTGATTTTATTTGTCTTTTGCTTTCTCCCTGTCAGCATAGTCTTACTCATCGTCTTCAACTTTCTTTCGTCGTCGTGGTAATTTCAGAATTTGTCTGAAAATTTAATCTGCCCGATTATAACCTACATGAATACATTCAAAGACAAGTTTGGTAGTTTAATGCGAAAAATAATAATAATTCTTTTATTTCATTAATAACTGAAATTCTTGTTTTACAACAGTCTTATTATAGTTTTAAAGTACGTATCTGTCCCCTAACATTCTTTTTTTAGTGTAGCGTCTACAGAGTTGGGGAACAACAATGTTTTCGGACGAGTATTAACTTTGTCCAACACGAATTGAACAGACTTTGGGTGAATCCGGTACATTCTCCCGGAAGAGAGACTTCGGTCACGTTTCCTTTTCGGAAAGCAGGCCTCGCGACGCACTCTCTTCTCGACCCGCCTCGTCGCTGCAATCGCCGAATTCGCATGCCGAGACTCGTTCGCCGCCCACGCCGCGCCGTCTAGGGGACGAACAACCGACTCTCGCTCCGCTGCGACGCAGCAGAGGCAGGCTGAGACCGCCAAAGGCACCGGCGGAAGTAAAGACACATCCACAGGTACACTGAAAGACCCTTTTTACACGTACAGGTTTCGTGCATGTTCGACTTACGGAAAGCGTGCAGTTCATTCTGCACGGTTTCCACATGAAAACTTTTCAGCATGTTCGTTTGGACTATTTAAAATTTCACTACTAAATCACATTTTACAATATTATCCATCACCATTAAAAGAAGCACGAGAATGCAACAAACTTTCTTTACCCGCTCACATAACCCCTAACAAGAACAGAATGATATGAAGAAAGTAGCGGCCAACGCTGAAACTCTATATAGAGGATTATTCAAAATTTCCCTTGTACTTCTGAAAGTCAGCTGCGTTGCGACATCGTGTATCATTTTCTGTTCTTGTGAAATCGTAAGTGTATTCCCGGTAGCGAAGAAAAATGATGGGCCACTTGTTGACAAAACTTTCAATACATACATTCCATACACACTGGGAGCCTCTCTGAAGCTCGAAGGAGACAACTTTCCTAAACCAAAGCACATACTGTGAGGAGACGAAGATAGTTTCGTCGTGGCAGTCTCTCCCCTTCATGGGAAAGGGAAGAGGAACATGCCCAGTGCATATGAGTGGTAGCAAATCTTCCTTTCCGGCATCAACTCTGAAAGTAAGCTTTGAGCCGATGAAGTGGCCCCACTCAAGTAAATAGATACACGTTTTCGGAGAGCATTCCATTCTGGTGTACCCGCATTCA
Organism: Acheta domesticus; assembly: GCA_031308135.1. Classification (NCBI taxonomy): domain Eukaryota; kingdom Metazoa; phylum Arthropoda; class Insecta; order Orthoptera; family Gryllidae; genus Acheta; species Acheta domesticus. Next base: position 141,118,830 of record JAHLJT010009355.1, on the reverse strand, counting down.
GTCTGACAGCGCCTCTTCAGCATTCTCTGCACACCTGACGAGGTGTGTGAAAATGGCAAAATGATAAGTCAAATTAGAATACGTAGGATCCCACGACCAGAGTCAATAAATGGCTGTCAGGGAGATGCCGCGCCCTATGCACGGTACTGTGTATCTAGGCACGCCACCCTGAGAATCTGTGGGAGCGACGTCTCGCGGACAGTCAAACATCTACCAAAAAGCTAGATGTCCATACCTGGGCGTTTTGAACCTCCACGTTTTTTACAAATCAGTAAAGTAGGCTGCTGGCGTAAAGCAATGTCACTCTGTACACCAGTGGGCGCGGCGTTGCCACTTCTTAGAGTGTATTTATTTGTGGAATGGCGCTTCTATCGTAAGTTATTCATGAATTTTTGGAAAACGAAGCATCTGAGGGGAATATGCTATTCATCACTGTATTTGACATTAAATTTCGTGACATTAAATTTCGTATTAAGACACTGGTTTTGAGAACAATCCGGTTCATGTTGGAAATGGCAAAATTCAAAAGTTGGGGTTTCTTGAATTTTGAGTTTTAATAACATACACGAACTGGAGAATAATACCTATATCTCCTAAACCAGTGTTGTCAAAGTCGATGCCACGAACGGGAGTCCGAGGCACGAGTGCCACGACGAAATCGCCCCTTCACGCAGTTCGTCACCCCTCCACCAGAGACAACGCCATCCCTATTGTAAAACGGCGGGGTTACAAATAGTTCCCTTTCCCGACGCTAGTTGCGCAGAGAAGCTCGTGGCATGCTACGGTGCGTGTCCCAGCCGCCAGTAGAAGACCTTGAGACCACTGTCCTAAACTTTGCGAAATATCGAAGGGGTCGGGCTAGCGGAGGCGCTGCGCGACTCGGCGGACGCCCTGGCCAGCTCCGGCCCGGCCCGGCCCCGGCCCCGGTCCCGTTCCCCGCGCTCGCTCGCCTGGAACTGGTCGAGTGCCTCTTCGCCGCCCCGCCATTCCACAACCGGCGACAGGAGGCGACGGCGCTCGCGAAAGGCGGGGTCCATTTCTCCAACTCTCAAGTTCAGTAGTCTCGCGATTACCCGAGGTAATTGCAATTTAATCTATTTCCTTTGAGAAAATGGATGATCTAGAGTTTATTTGGTAAACAATCGTAAAAAAGAGTTAAAATAAACATTTTTAGTTTAATTAAAAAAACTACTAATAGAATTCCTTATATTCTCTCTAAATATCTTCGTGCAAGAATAGTTAAACCCTTATTAAATAAGATGATATGATAAAACGAACATACTCGTAAATTATCTTAGAAGAGCAAAATTTTCAATGATATCCAATGATTTTCGATGTGGGGAAGTCAATATTTATAGTGGTGACATCGCAGAGCACACATGTCAGCTCTACTAATGCCCGCACTAACTTATTCATATCTGAGTTCAGTTTCAATCTGCATCTGGGTTAATCGGTACTCGGATATTCGTGAGTCTACAGTACATTTTACTAACGGAATATTTTTTCTCGACATCTACATAAACCTTTCTTAACTGAGTGAGAGAAAATAGTCCAGTTTTTTTCTGTTTGTATGAAGCTGAACGAAGTACCAGCATATGCATTCTTTCCTGACCTTTAAGATTAACACACTCATATCCAGCCATAAAAATTCTTGTTTCTAGGCCTGCCATTTTATCAACCCATGACCTACCTATGTCATGTTTCCAACTCCTTACGAGCTGAACAATTAACCGTTATCAGCCCAAAATATCAGTACTACACGGAACGCACATCCACAGAAGAATACACCGACACCCGTCGAGAGAAAAAAAAAGGCTAGGGGAAAAAGCGCGCAGATGGTTTATCTGCGGGCGCATTCCTGTTGCGCGCGGTATGTGGCACTCCGCCCCCGCACAGGTGCTATCTGCACCTGAATCGCGACCGACGCGCGCGCGGCCCGTGCCCCGCGCGTCGCCCGCGGCGGTGGCGGCGGCGGAGGGGGAGGTCGTGGTGGTTCCCGGCAGCGGAGGCGGTGGTGGCGGCGGCGGAGTTGGTGGTGGTAGCGGTGGTGGTAGCGGTGGCGGCGGCGGAGGCGGCGGTGTTAGTAGCGGCGGCGGCGGTGGTGGTGGTGGGAGTGGTGGTGGCGGCAGCGGTGGTGGTATCGGTGGTGATTGAGGCGGCGGCGGTGGAGGCGGTGGCGGCGGTAATGGAGGAGGTAGAGGCGGTGGCGATGACAGTGGTTGAGTGTGTGGTGGAGGCGACGACGAAAGAAGTGAGATAAGTGGTTGTACTGATATAGTTGTAATGGTAGAAATGATGGTAATGCTGGTGGTGAAGGCGATGGAGGTACTGGAGATTGTGGAAGTTGAGGAGCCGTCGGTAGCGTAAATGACAATGATGGTGTTGGGGGCAGTAGTGGCATTGAAGACGGTGGTAAGGTCGACGGTTGTGGTGGTGAAAGCGGGGGCGGTGGTAAGGACGGCGGTGGTGACGAGGGTGGCAATAGCAAAGAGGGTGGCGGGGTGGTGAGGGCGGCGGTGGGGATGAGGACAGCGATGTTGGATGGGGTGGCGGTGGTGAGGGCTGGGATGGTGGTGAGGGCGGTGGTGGTGGTGGTGGTTGTGGCGACCGCGCGCGAACAGGTTCGGCGACCGAAGCCTTCTCTGCAACCAAGGAATTGGGAGCGCCGTCCTGGAGAATATGCACACATGGGCACAGTGACCAATGTTGCGATTCTAGAGGAGAACAATTACAAATTCTGAAATCTTGACTTTATTGTTATTGGTAAATTTGGAAAAGTTAATTTAAACTGATTATAGAGGAACAAGATTGTATCTTGGTGTTATTCCTTTACGATCATTGTTAAATATGTGAGAATATGTGCAGATGTTTAATTACATCGATGAATCTGAATTTTACTTACGAATACCCAAGGGGAAATAATTGCTTAATATTACACTCAGTGTTATTGTTGTGCATATCAGGATATGTGGTTTTAAATTCTAGTCACTTCAAGAAGATTTTAAAGGGCACCAAACATGTTTGCGACAAGTTCCGCGAGGATTTTCGGATTGATTCGACTTTTATTCCAACCAGCAATCTTTTCATTTCATTTTAAGCAATCTTCAGCGGCCAGCTGCTCTGATCGATGGTTTTCCGTGGTTTCTCTGATCAACGCCACGCGAATGCCGGAGCAGTACTTTAATAAACGGGCTACGGACCGCGCGCGATCTCTCCTTCCTTTTCCTCATATTTACACACACATTCACATGCACTACACTACCACACATGCCAGGAGACCTGTCGGGCGCTTAGAGCTTGTCACGGTTGGGGCAGTGCCAGGCTGGTGGGAGATTCCTGGTTGGGGAAAATCCCCGTAAACCGATGTCGGATTTTGCCGGTCGGCACCGGATTTTGCCATCCAGCGGGAGAAGATCACTGCCACCTCCCACGATAAAAACAAGTACTTCACTTACGGGATTAATGACCTTAGCAGTTGTCGCGCCTGGAATCAGTAATCAGTCAAATAAACATAATTAGCTTTCTCCTTCTTCTTCTTCTTCTTCTTCATTGCAAGGTTTAGGTTCTACTACCTGTTCCGGTGTCCTCTTCCCTCTGGGTCTTCCTACATCTCTTCTACGTCTACATCCGTAGTCCATTGGGAGTGCTGCTATTGTGCTATCGGGCATCTCTCTTAGATGTTCGTACCAGCTTTTTTCTCCACGAGTAAAAAACACGTGCTCACTGTAACGCGGAGAGGCTGCGGCGGTGGCGGTGGCGCTGGAGGCGGCGGGTGCAGGGCGGCCAGGGAGGTCGTCAGATTCGCCTTGGTAATGACACGGGCGCACACGCGCCGGCTGCCTCCTCGCGCCGCTTCATTACAGAGCCATTATCGCAGGATCTATGGGCCGGTTCCGCGGCCCCAGCCTCAGCCCCAGCCCTGGTTTCTCGCCGTCCTCCCCCCTCCACCTCCCTCGACCTGCGCCTCGCCGCGATTTGCGAGCTCGCTCGCTCGCTCGCTCGCTCGCGCACCAGATCGCGTATCTCGTCCTGACAGCCTCGCACCCATGTGACCTTCGCGAGCTTTCCATCGTCTTCCTTGCAGATGCACGATCTTCTAGACTGGGCATTGACATTTTTATTGCATTTAGGAGTACAGATGTGCATACCGACTATCGCTCACTGCTGATAACGTGTAGATATCTTGGGTGGTCGTAAGTACAGGTTGCAGTAATCAAGATACGTCTTTGAGCTTGACATTTCGATGAGGGTGAAAGCAAATCTCCTATCTAGTTTCTCGTATTTTTCTCTTTGTCATGTCTCGAATTAGCTATACTTTGCCCGTATTTATTTTATGAATTTTTAGTTACTGATTCTCGTACTTGTGTTAAAGTTTTAATAGCGTTCTTGATCACTGAGAGGCCCATGTAACAAAACTGAATTTTCTCAGTAACAAAATATGTAGTTGAGAACTGATGTTCTGTCGGGATATTCAGCAGGCTATCTGTATACGTATTACGTAGAAATGTTGGTAGTGTGTAATGCGTTGGAACTTTCTACAATAAAGTAAATTGACTCATAATAACATTATATCTCGTTACCATCATCAAATATTAAATTGCAGTTGAATATTGAAGTATCTGCAGCTGCTCTCAAATATACGTGATAATTTTCAAAATGATATTCTGCAGAAGTTTAACGGTGATAACGGTAAATGTAAAGAACAAAATTTACATCCAGAATGTATTTTACGTTGGAGATGTTATTTCCTTCGATTTTTTTCCCTTTGCAAACAATTTCATGTGGAATGTATGCGCATATACTTCGAGATATCGGTCAAGAGCTGTCCTCAATCCAACTCTTCGACCACATAAAGAAGACCTTTTGCATTCGCCGGAAACACACATCGTGGTCCAATTCCAAGCTGTTTGCATGTGCACGCCACCACTCGTCTCGAGAAGTGTGCTAGGTGGCTGAAACAAGACCACATATCGTTCCGCATCATCTCCATGCGGTCGACACAAGCTCATCCTTCATCTGGATGATCGCGGCCGGCGGCTACGCGACCACGGCGCGTAATTCCGGTTGGTGGAGGATCGTGCGTTCGGACCCCGCCCGAGGCACCGCCGCCATCACCGCCGCCGCCGCCGCCGCCCGGCGGTCGCGTGGTCCCGTTGCCGCTCCACAAAACGGCGCCGGTCGATTCGACTGCAGCGGGGCCACTGGCCTGGTGCGGGGACGGGAGGGGCGGGGCCGGGCGGAGCGGGCCTGAGACAGGGCAAGGCGAGGCGGAGAGAGGCGTGGTAGTGATGGTGGACGAGGCGTGTCGAAGAGGGGTGAGGTTAGGTGAGACGCTGAGCGGGTGCGAGGTGGTGAAGGGCGGGGCAGAACAGGGTGAGGCGGTGCCGGGCGCTGCTGTGTTGGGTGAGGCGGACCAGGGCGAAGCGGTGCAGGGCAAAACGATGCAAGGTGAAACGGTGCAGGATTAGGTGGTCCGGGACGAGGTCATGCAGTGTGCGGCAGTGTAGGGCAAAGTGGTGAAGGTCGGGACTGCTTGGCGAGGAGGTGAAGGTCGAAACGGTGCAGGGCAAGGCGATGTAGTACGAGGCGATGCGAAGCGAGACTGTGCACGGTGGGGCAGTGCAGGACGAGGTCGGGCGGGGCAAGGCAAGGCGAGGCGGTGCCGGGCCGGGTGGTGCAGGCGGGGTAGCGTAAGGTGAAGTGGTGTAACGTCGGGAGATGTAGGGCGAAGGGGTCCAGGGCGAAGCGGTTCAGGACGACGTGGTGCAGAGCGAGACTCGGGCGGGGCGAGATGGGGAGAGAGAGGGTGGGGAAGAGAAGGTCGGAAAAGGGAGGGGTTGTGTGAGGAGGGTTGAGGTGAAGAAGGTCGATGTTGGGCAGTGCGAGGCGAGGCGAAGAGGGACAAAATCTGATGAGACAAGTATGGTCGAGATGGAGAGATGCGAAGTGGGGACGTGCAAATCAGGAAGAGGAGATGGTGAAGTGATGCAAGGCGGAGAGAGGCGAAGCCGGAGCCTGGAGAAGGATGGCTTTTGCTTAAGGTAGAGCCTTGTGAACAGTGCTAAGCCGAGGACTTCTGGCGAATACATCGTGTTGCACTGCTTTGCAGTGGATCTGAGAACTGAATAACCAAATGAGATCAGAACTCAAATGGCAATTTCCACTTTCTGGAAGTATAACAAATATCATATATTTTCGCATCAAACGATTCTTGTTATTTTACCGCTTTTTTTACTGATTTTATACCGATTTGTCCAGCATCTTGCACTTGTATTTTTTTCGAGAAGGTGGTGCATCAAAACGTACATCTTATGAAGCATCGTTATAGAGACACCTTTATCTCAAATGAGCAAAATCAAATTTCTTGGTGGTAGCAGAAATACTGTGGTATTTCCTAACATAAAGCAAAACCAATTAAAAAGGACTCCATGCTTCAGTCTCAAGGTTGTTGCAAAATGCATTAAAACAAATTCAGAAGAATTGCGCTTTTAATAATTTCCCAATTCTATTTCTATCATCTCCACAAAGCAGATTTCACTTTCAATTACATCTATCAGCAATACCTGCCATTACCACAACCATCTGCATCATTATCACTATCCTTTCTGTAACTTCACCATCAAAATAGTCTTCATCACACACGTTTCAAACGCCACAATCATTAACCCTTCAGCCTACCCGCAGCGCCGTTATTTCCTCAGTCTCTTTCCCTCATCTAATCCCATCCGCGTCTTCACCATCATATCCTCACTATCACCCGCTCATTAGCTTCCGTCTCTACCCCATCACCTTCCCTCCGTGAGTGTTATCTCTACTATCACCGCCTCAATATTACCCCCTCACTGACGTTTCTCCACCGTTGTATAATCACTTCACCGTTCCCCAATCACTTTGCCCCCTGACCATCACCCCTTCAACATCGCTCCCTGACCATCTTCCCCTCTGCACCCTCTCCTCACCCCATCATATCACCATATCACCCTGCCACTATCCCTTGGCCACTATCACTTTTCCACAATCCACTGACCAGCATCCCATAACCCTCATCCCTTTCTCCTCTATCACCTTTAATCCTTCTCCTCCACCCCTCACCTTCTTCTTTCACACTCATCCCATTGCCTCCATCCCCTCGTCCCGTCCCCTCACCCCCATTCCCTTACCCCGTCCCCTTCCTCATCCTTTACCCCATCCCCTCACCCCGTCACATCATTCCATCCCATCCACTCACCTCCACTTTCTCACCACCCGTCTCCCACCCCATCCCCTTGTACCTCATCCCCTAACCCCGTCACCTCAACTCTATATCACCACCACCTCATCACCCCCATCCCCCATCCAGTCCTCTCACTCCCATCCACTGGCCAACCTTCCTACATCACCATCGCATTCGTCACCGCTACAGTCGACCACATCGGCCGCCTCTGCTGGGGCGTGACGCGCACGCGGCCGCGCAACATGGCGCCTCCGCCAAAAAGCGGCATCAGCGGCGGTGCAAAAACACGCCCCCCGGCTCGGCGGGCGGCGGAGATGAGCTCGGCCGCGGGCGGGCGGGGAGTGAGGGCGGGCGGGGAGGGCGGCGCGGGCGGGGAGGGCGGCGCGGGCGGGGAGGGCGGCGCGGGCGGGGAGGGCGGCGCGGGCGGCGCGGGCGGGGAGGGCGGCGCGGGCGGGGAGGGCGGCGCGGGCGGGGAGGGCGGCGCGGGCGGCGCGGGCGGCGCGGGCGGGGCGGGGCGGGGCGGGGGGGGCGGGCGGCGCGAGCGGGTGGAGGAGAGGGCGGGGGGGAGGGGCGGGGGGGGAGGGCGGGGGCGGTCTTCCCCAGCCGCAGCGGCCCGCACGCGCCGCTTCCTGCCGCCGATATGGAGCAGTAACGGCACATCGCACGACGCCCCGCCCGGCCCCCTTGCTCTTTGCTTTTTTTGCTTTTTCGGGGCAATTAACGACCCACTGGAGCCTGATGGGGACGGGGTCCAGGCCTGCGTGGACGTAAGGTCGGCTAGAAGGACGCGGTTCGCTGTTATTATGGGTTCGCCCAACTACTGCGGTATGTTAATTGTGAGTTATTTATCGACAGTTTTTCGAGTTTAGATGGACGCAGATAAAAGGGAAATTTTGTTCAAGTAAATAATGAATATTATATGCTTCTTCTGGCGATAATTAATCAATTTTTCATGTGGTGTCTATCTGAGAATGATGCGTATTGAGCAATCATTTTCAAAAGAATCTTTAGGGAAAATAATTTCTCTTTCTAGTCAAAATTTTACCTCCTTTTGCTCGGAGTATATTTTTCTATTTAAATGTACGTGAGTGTTGTTTACCTATTGGAATAAAGCGAGAAACATATTTAATATAATATATTACCTGTATTTCTGTCACGTCATTTATGTTCACATAGAAAAATATGATCACAAAAGAAACATACTCTTGACCTGATCAAATGCGAAACAAAAATGCTATTGTTATCACATTTTGCCCTTCTCTGCATGCAAAATCCGGTTTTGAGATTTTTACTGAGACCCTTTACTTAACTGAAAAGAACAATTTACCAACGAAGTCTTTATAACATTTTTTCTTCCAGTCATTCTCCATTTCTCAGCTCAATAATTTCTTAGACAAATGTCCTCTCACTACCACTGAGATAGCTGAAAACCAGCATTGCCGCTGCTCCTGCAGTGACTCAGTGAGAGTAGAATTAGAGTTCCGACGGTGGCAGGATTTTCAACACTAGCTACATACTTACATCCAAGAGGAGTAGCTGTCTGTCGAAGCAGTACTACGAGTATCAGAAACAGGCCACGGTACGCGCGCAATCTTTTCTTCCTCTTCCTTCATCTTCCTTCCTCCCTCTTCGCTTACTTTCCAACAGACAGAGACACACACACCTACATGCACTGCACTACTGCATAAGTCGGAAAATCGATCGGGTTAGAGCTTTTCTGAATAGAGACGGTTCCCCGCTGGCGAAGATACCCGAATCGAGGGGACTCCTCCGGAAGAGGACGTGTAGTTAGCGCTGGATATCACCATCCAGCGGGGAAGCCACACCGCCAACTCCAGGCATTAAAAAATCATTCACTACACACCAACGGCACTAATGACCATAGCAGATGACGTGCCCGGAAACATCAGTCAATAAGCATTCCTTTGCCAGAGGCGTATCTAGGTGTTCAGGCGCCCGTGGCAAGCATCGAATCTGCGCCCCTGCCACGATGCTTCAAATTAGGGTTGTTGCTATTTGTTTTAGCGGGTATACTCTAAATAGCGCCCTCTGTGAGTGGCGCCTATGGCACGTGCCATGTCTGCCATACCGTAGATACGCCTATGCCCTTTGCAACATGAGCGATAGAAGTGGCCGTTTCTGTCCAGACGCGAGAAGCGAATACTGATAGGATTCGACGTTGCCGCTTGGCGGCGCGGAGGGAGTGGGGAGCGCTCCGCTAGGCGTTGCGCTGGGAAGATCCGCCGGAGCCCTGTCGCACAAAGCCGTGTGACAGTCGACTGTCGTCGCAAAGCAATTCGACGGGCTTTATGATGCTTTGGGAAAAAAGCGGTCGCGCCTCATTACCGGAGCTCGACGTGTACGGTGCAACGAGTAAATGGCCGTGAACACGGAGGCTTTCAAAACCGTGTTGCAGGCATAGCGTAATTTCTTATGAAAGTTACGGAACTGTGCATGATTTTTTGTTTGTTTGGCAGCTATTCCGTACTTTTGATTCAGTTTTTATCCAGTGGCGAATATTATCTTTCTTTTTCTTCGTCACGGCAGTTCCGTCTTCACAAGAACAGTTGATCCATATTTGCGATGAACTTTACTGGTTGAGTTTAGGATAAAACTAGCGTTGTCACTGTCCACGCATTACTAATTTGACTACACGCGTCTTTGTAAAAGTAATCATAGGATTTTTAACTTCCCACCTGGTAATTAAAATTATGTATAAGTATTTTCACCGAATGGTCCATATTCATGTCCAATTACTGTGTTAGTTCTTGAGACAGAATAATCTCATTTACTTTACGGGAAATTTGGAGATGAAAATTGAAACTAACTGTACATCGCTTACTGTTTTCTTACGATAATGTGCGATGTCCTGGTTGCGATGAGAAAATTGAAGCAATAACTGTGAGAATATGCAAAGAGACGGGCAGCGGCTTTGGGAGCAGAGCCGGAAGTCTCAGACGAGGACAGCAAGCATGCCTCACTGAAACGATACTCCCAGACCACCAATCCCCCGTCCCCCTTCTTTTTCTACGGGCACCGCGATTCTTCAGGCTCATTAGCGAGGCAAGGAGCTCTTGCATGCGACATTCCGCTCGTGCTTCTGACGCCATCCCGCATCGTCGCCGACTTCGTCGTTATCTTGTCCGATGTCGCGTTCGCGGTTGTGGCTGCCATCCTTTCACCAACGCCGCACTCTACTGCCATCATCTCGGCGTCACGCTATCACGGTGCCTGTCTTCATCCTCACTCTCTTTACCTCTTGGTTGTCAGTAGAAAAGCGTGAAATGAAAGAAACTGAAACCGCTTTCAAGGTCTCAGAAGACCAGAGTGTAGAGTAGAAAGAAGGAAAAAGTTATTGATTTGTAACAGTTTTTTGGTGTCCTTTTCTCCCCCCCCCTCAAAGTGAATTATCAGGAAAAGTTTTGAGATACAATTAAACCACTGAATTGAATATGTTCGACACTACATTCAACATTGCTGTAAAAGGTGCGAACATGCTCTGGAAATGACCTTTAAAAAAGGTTTTCTCACTATCAAAACACCTTTCATTAGGTAATTACCCTTTCTATTACGCCTAGAGTACGTAGTACAACAGCTAAAAGTAACCTGATCTCTGCTCTGGGTTAGTTTGACGCCATCCATTGTTAGAATTATAGACACACCTAGTGACTGTTTTTGCGATTTCCTTCAATCATATTCATATTCTGATCAGAACCTTCATCGTTGCAGGATTTTCGAAACATATATTCTGTTCGGATCACATCTTTTTTTGAAATTGCGATAATGGATGTGGACAAATAAGACACAGTAATACTATCGCTGGCCCTTGTTCAGTTTTAAGCTATCACTTGATACTATTGATGACATATCTTTTTACTATTTATATTACATTCATTTCTTCACAGTACGTTTACCAAGTAAAATTAATGAATTAAATATTAGCACTGAATATTGATCATCTACACATACTTATACTATTTGTAACATTAATTTTCTAAACGCTAATATCTAAGTCGTAGCCCTCCCTAGAAAATATGCTCAGAACACCAAATAGAACTGATCTACAAGCAATATTACAACAGAACCTTGACACGTAAATGTCACTGTACTATATATATTGCTTGTTATATTCAATTTCTCAACAGTACTATTATAATTACAGAATCAGTCGAAAATACTTTCAAAACACTTTTTCTGTTCTGATAGTAGCTCAATCTCTAAATTACACACAGAATACCCCCTTGAAATTGAGCTACAGACGATATTACCACAGAATCTCCATCAGTTTGGCACCATCCCTTGCTATTCCAGCCGTTATCATATGTTAGGCTGTGCCGGAAGCTCTGAAGAAACACATGTTCCTCGTAAAGAGCGGCTGGAGCGGTCGCGCCCTGGGACGTCTCCGCGCCTTGCGCCACCGCCCACCCACCCACGCGCCGCGCCGCGACGCTCCCACCCGTGGCGCAACGGCGGGCAGTGGGCTGAAAAGGCCTGAAACGCGCGCATTGCATTTCAGGTGTAATTCTGTTAAAACAACGCGTTCAAAATGGTGTTGCGGGTCATAGATATTTAATATAAGATCGAATATAACTAATTTTTGTAAAAACAATATAAATGATGAATTCGCCTCTAATTTTTAATAATAGTTTTCGTGCTGTTTTGACGGAGATTCCACAGGCATAATCGAAATAGGAAGGTGTACAAAATACATTAGAGGAATGTATACCATTGTTCTTTAGAGGTGTCTAATTTCGAATTTCCTATCCAATTGTAAAATTAAAGTTACGAATCCAATTCGGTGAATTCTGAAAATGTTATTCGATTTCAATTTTTAAATCTGAGAATTCTTATGAACATTTAGGAAGCAGGTGAACGGATTATTTTAACTTTCCTTGAATATTCAACAATATAAAAGCAAAGCTCGAAAGTTCTTGAATGCCCCTTGAAGGCCTTTGTTACATTTTATGATGCAGATTTATTTTAGAAACTAGGAAAACTCGGCAGACGTTATTCTGCCCTTCATCTCCCTCTGTCCCCGTTTCTCACTGTCTCTCCCTCCCTCCTCCCTCTGTACCTGTCTCTGCCGCTCTTTGCCCCTCTCATTCACATTTAATTGCAGATTCTGCACAACTCTGAGCAGGTCAGGTAATATCGAAAAGCGCACCGGACCAGCAAAATGTAATAGAATATTCAAGATGAGATCATCATGTAGATTACGGTAGTGATAAACGTTTCTTTGAGGCCTTTTGCTTCCAACATTATTAGTTTTTAAGGCCCTAGAAAGTATCGTTTAGAAGTTATTTAACGATATAGATTCATAATCCTGCGGAATGTCTTGCGGGTTGCATTTGACGTAATATTTATGATTTGTTCTACAGCGCCATGTAGTGGAGTTACAACAGATTTAACAGCGCATAAACCTTCTCGGTGAAAAATCACTACTCCTAGAAGTGCCAACTTTAATGGAGATTGATCTTACGGTGTCAGGAGTGTAGCTCTCAATATATATACCAACATCCACTTTTATATACAGAGATTATATCTTGGTGTTGGTAACAGTTTCTGAGAAAATCGTTGTTTCTTCCAATGCGCGCATTTTCGGCCCATTTCAGCGCACTGTGACGGCGTCCCCGCGCTCGCGACACTCCATCGCTGGCCCGCGCGGATTTCTCCACTCGCTTCCCATCTCCGCGCACTCACATTCGTCGCCTTCGTTTGGGGTACGCATCGTGTCGTAAGCCATTGACAGATGGATGAACGTACCGTTTACACGTCGCGATAATATCTCAACGAGTACATAAAAATTTGCGGTATGTGGTGGAATAAATGAAGGTGGGTGAGGAAATAGGCAATGGGACGGATGAGTAATTTACGCCCGGCGCCCTTTTTGTTTTGTAGCACTGCTAAAAAAGGTAATGAACTCTTCCTCTTTATTTGAATTCTTTCATTCATTTATTATTTGTTTTGTAATTAAAATCGGTCTCCCTTTATCCTTTAATTATCAATTATCTTGATTGAATTCTTTAATTACTTTAAAGTAACAATAGTAATAATAATGTAATAATAATAATAATAATAATAATAATATTAATTTCACAACCTAGTCACAGTTATACGTTTTAACAATTACGTACAATTACTACTTCCCGTTTTGCAATTGCCAACTACCGTAACGACCGCATAGTATTTAGCGAAACCTATTCCCACGCAATTATTAAAACTTGTACAACTGTGACTAAGTGGTGAAATGTGAAATGTAACCATCACATGAGTTCTCCTAAAAGATATTTAAAGAGTTAACTATCTCGGTAGCTCAAGTCATTACAGCAAACAGGAGGATACCGGAAAATTCGTGTTCGAATATTGGCTTGGGCAGTCAATTGTTTGAACAGTTAAACATAATGTATAATAATAATAATAATAATAATAATAATAATAATAATAATAATAATAATAATAATAATAATAATAAAAGTCGAGTCTCCACTGATATAAACCATAAACGCAGTAATTATGAGTTCGTTTAATTTTCATTTTGCTTGTGATAATAACCAAATAAACGTAGTAATGACTTCATGCTCACAATTTAAATTTAACTTACCCACCATTAAATACACTTTGAGAGGGAAACGCAATTACTTCTCTTCCGAAAGAAGCAGTTTACAATGATTCATGTTTTTGCAACGAAGTAAATGGAGATTCTTACCCTCCACATTTACGTACTTTCACTTAGGTGGCCTTAAAGCAATTTCATAAGTCACATTTCACAGTCATCCGAAGCGGAACGAAAAAGATAGTTTTCTACTACTCCACACTGCTAACAGGATTTTTATTATTACTAATGGATAAAGTTGACACCAATTCTTTGCATTATGCTCATACCGCTTAAACGCAAATATTTTTCACTGGAACCTCTCTCCGCTGCTACACGGGAGCTAATGAGAGGGGCGTGTGGTAGACAGCTATTCCTTGAACTCAATGACTTGAGGGATTTACGTAACTTTTAAAGCGCTGGATGGAACGGAGATTGGATATGTGACATAATAACATTCGGGTCGAGGTCACCTAGACATTATTTTCGCAATAGATGAAACGTCTTTCTTAGAAAAAGAAGACAAATAAACTTCCTTTTCATTAGACATGTGTTTAGAAAGGGAAATATTCTACATTACAAATGTTTGATTTGGAAATGTTTACTAATTGATTATTACTTTAAAATAAAATATTTGATTATTTGCTTTGCTAATTTAAATTTTATTATTTAAAAAGTCCAATATGGTATTCATTCGTGAATCATCTTTCCTCAGTGTAATAAGTACATAACGTGCTTTATCCAGTCGAAGTAGAATTCAGCATTATCCATCCTCGCCGTGCTGTTTTCAACTCCAACATAAACTTGGGAAAGGAAAATAATAAACGGTACTTAACAATTTGTTGAAGATATTGGTTAAAACAGTTTCTCTGAATGGAAGAGAAAAGCTCAAGACCAAGAAAACAAGAGTAGCAAAACTGCTTCAAAGCAGTTTTTGAGTTGACAGAGTGTGATAATCATTTCAAATTTTGAAATCCTGAGTCGTAAATATATTAATAAATGTTTGTATTCGTTAGAAAATAAAGTTAAATTGTGCACATGATAACATAATTACCAAATAGTGTGAATTGCTTCACTATTCTACTATTTTTGGTGATGTTTCAAAGTAAGCTTATTTATACAAATTATTTGAAATCGCCGTTGTTTTTCGTGTTATTGTTTTCGCGTTTACGTGGAGTCTAATACAGTTACACACTTCCTCATTCCGCCATGCAATGCCCCTAATCGCCACCCTAGTGAGCCCCGCCTTGGGTTCCCGCGTCCTCGCACGCACGCGCTTACACGCACGCGGCGCGGTTCAGCGCCCGCGACGACGACAGACGACGACGACAACGACGGCGACGATGACGAGGGGGGCCGGCGACGCGAGCACGCGCGCGGAAGAGTCGTCCCGCACGACTTCCGGTCGTCGAGACCAACATGGCGGCGCGGGGCGGCGTGCGTAGGCAGCGTGCCTTCCGGTGAGGCGCCTCGGGGGAACGCTGGTGTGCTCTCGAGGCCCCGGGGGCACTGGGGATGCGAGCCACTCGTGGGAAACGCCGGAGCGTGTAACGCGGTTTGGCACCCGAACGCTGCCTCCGAAGGTCTCGGCTGAATTGCCGTGCGAAGGAAATAAAACTGACTCAGGTTTTTAAAGATTTGCGTAAGCCGAGGCATTTTATAGGCAAACATTTCTGTGGTCACGTGGTAAAAGTTCTTAAGTCAATTTTTGGCGAAATTGGGTTAAGTACTGAAACTACAAGTTTAGTTTCTATATTTTATTTTAGTACAACGACCGAATTCAAATGTTGCCTCCTTATCGACAAAAAAGTGTTGGGAAATAGCGTTGAGGGTAGGAAAAAGCATTGGATCAGTAATATAACCCTTGTTTTCTCGAAACTAAGATTTTTACTTAAGAACTTTTACCCCGTACTCACAGGCTTATTGATATCACAGAAAATCTGTATGATTCAATATAAATTTCATATATCTCAATATACCTCATTCCCCGGTTCATGTATGTCGGTTTGTGACTGTGTCCTTCACTCAGCAATTCATTAGTGACCTTTACAGACAAAGTATCCTTCCATCTCAAGTTTTAAAGATCTCTGTAAATCTAAGAATTTCGTCGGTATACATTTATTTATTCCTAATTAAATTTCATGTCTCTGTAAAAGCCTCATGCAACACAAAATAATGCATGCATGTCGTCCTGTGCCCCTTTTAAGCAGCTGCTATGGCAGTGTGCTCAAATATGCAAAAAAAAATGTTCTTTCTTGTCATAATTTTTAAAAGTCTGTTTAAGTCGAAACATTTTGTCAGTAAAAATTTATTCATTCTATAATAAAATTCTCATATTCTCCTTTAGTATCTCATTAGGACGTTTGTCAAATGTTTTTGATCTCGAAAAAATAAGAGACATTGCTGAAATATTACTACAAAATACTGAAGACGTTTGGAACATATTTTGCAACTGAAAGAACTATCTAAATTAAATAATCAAAGCTGCAGAACTCTAACAACTTTTCAAATCTTCAATGTGAATTGGTATAGGTTAGAGTTACATTACAACTGAAGAAATTTTGTCCGTATTCGAAGATGACATACTATTCTGTATTGAATATTTTAAATTTTAATTTGAGTTAAGATATGATTGAGATTTCCCAAGCGATAAAATTGGTTTGCGTAGGTAAAAAACTACATAAATCTGAACACGTAACTAATATAATATCATGCCGATGAGGAAACAGCTCGATCCTTTGACTACAATGTCAACTGTTCTAGATATCTGCTAACCAAGGAATTTTTTAATAAAGTGTTATTTTGATAGTTTGCTCAAACAATAAAGAATTTTAATCAAAGTCCATTTAAACGTACTACAGATAATACACAGCACTTCGCAATGCAGGCAAGCATTTCTTACCTGCTTTCACTCAGTAGTGTCAGATAAGACCCATTGCATTGCCGCGTCAATTGAAGTATAACCTTTTGTAAAGAAATGTCTACAACCTCTTCGGTCTTATTGTAAAAGCCCATTGTTCTTTAAATGGCGCAATGAATCGCATGATTTGGTTCACAGATTAAGTAATTTTGAATTTAAATAGAAAGAAGGAGTAAGGAAGGATAAGTGTGCTCTTTTTCATTTATTGGCCTGTTATATAGAACCACTAATGTTCTATTCCGTTATGATGCTAGAATGAACCAACTACAAAATTCACAGAATTGTTGTTAATGAGAAAAAGAAGACCGACATAAATACTAAGTTCTTTATAATTAACGACTTTTTTGACACATTACAAAAGGAACAGAAACTTGTAGTTTCTCGAGAAAATAAATGAAGCAAATTACCGTTACAAAACCTAAGTTAATTTTTAAAAGTTCATCAATTAGCTGAAAAAACGAGTGCAGCTAAGCTAGATAATGTGAACATAACTGAATCCGCGTAGGTCTCTATATAGAATTAGAAATTTTTAAACGTTAATTATCATAAAAACTTTAATAAAATAGTAAAATGTAAATTGAAAAAAGATATTTTAAATTGTTCATTTATTTACACACAATAATACTTTAATTTTCTTTAATTTCGCCTTTGTTTGCTTGAAAGTTAACTTTGACTTTCATTTTTTATACGCAAATTCGATACCAAATACTTGGTCTATAAATGGAAAGTACGCTGAATGTATTATTATTGATGGAGTTCTGAACGTAATGTTGCGCAAAATACGGAGAAACATTATAACTAAAACCTAAGAGGAAGAACGAGCAGATGAAAAGTATTTTTAGGATTGAGAAGAGAAAGAATGAATGGGAGGCGAACAAACTGAAGTAGTGGGATGAGAGGAAAATGAAGTAATTAATGGAGGAGACAAAAGTGAAGTAATGGAAGGAGGAGGCAAATATAAGTAATGAAGAGAAAGAAGAAGAAAAATATGAAATAATGGAAGAATGGGCAAAATATGAAGTAATGGGCGGAGGAGAAAGGAAGTATGAGAAATAGAAATTGAAGGAGGGGAAATGGAAGAAGATGGAAAAAGAGAAAAAGAGAAGAGAGATGGTAAAGAATGACAGAGAGGAGGAAAATAAGACGGAGAAGAAAAAGGACAAAAGCAAAGTCGGTCATCACTCATATTGGTTTTGTGGTGAAATGTGGTTGGCATTTAAAATTAAATGATCGCAGGTGTTGTCATTGCCAACAATGCAACAATACGTTGTTGGCAATGACAACACCCATCACCATTGAAAGACCACAGAATTATGAAAACGTGCACAAAATTCACTTCTCCCCATAGCTCGTCATACGCAGTTTTTAACTGTTTTTGACGTAAATAAAATAAAATAAATAAAATGAGTCATAAAAATAAATAAAAATCATCACTCATGCGCATCCCCTGCGCGGCGTCGCAGCCTTCTACCCACGAAGCGCCTGGCAGCCGCGGCTTCCGAGGAGCCGGCCTTCGAATCTCGCGAAGGGCACCGGCGGCGGCGCGCTCTAACGGGCGGCTTTGTGCAGCGGCTCAGGAGCGCCGGGGCGGGGGCGGGGGCGGTGACAACGTCATCGAGAGCGCGCCGGCGCAGCGGCAACGGGACGTGCTTGCGGAGTCAAGGCGACTGCTCGGCGAGGGCGGGTCTGCCGACGAGGGCGGGCGCCGCCGCCCGGAACACGCGAACGGCGGCAGCGGCTGTGGAGACCGCGGGCGGCGGGTGGGTGCACGGAAAGGCTGGGGGGGGGGGGTCGGGTTCTTTGTGGCCACTCGGGAGGAACGTGGTGGTAACGGCACATTTAGAAATAGAAAACAGTATCCTCCTCGAAATTTTAGGTTACGAATGATCACGTTTGTCCGCAGTAAGAAAATGTACGCATTTGAATAAAAAGGTTTGAAGTTTGGTATTCATATTATTTTGTAGCGGACTCTACCTTGCAGCTACTACTTCGATACGTAAACCAAGAATCTAAAGCGACTTCAATGAAGAGTAAAAGGAATAACATTGTTCTTGTCGATAGCAACTGATATTCATTTGCTGAATAGAAAGCACATTTTAAACAGGCTACAAAATACATATTGTATATGGCATCTGTCCTGTAAATTGAATTAATTCTAAAAATAAACAAGAATGTACAGTTAATGTTTGTATTATTACTAAGAGATGAGTGTACATATGTCTTTTTAAATAGATGTATACATGAATGTGTGAGTACATGAACACACACACATATATGTTAAAAAATAACTCGCGAATTATTCTCTAAGAAGTATGTGTGTTGTGACAAAAGTAATTATGTAAAAACAATGAAAACTTTTGTGGCATGTCCATCACATTTTTTACTAAAAATAAAAACAATTCGGACAAAAGAATACAAGCAAATACTGGTTTAGGGGTTAATAAAATAGTTTTGAGGAATAAAACAATATTCAATGTTCAATACAGATGAACTGCTGAAGACAAAAGACTGAAAATTGTTGCTGGTGAGTCAATAGGAGTTTAGAGAGAATGCATGACTGCCGTTATGAGGTGTGGAACTGCCGCATTAGGTGTCACAGAAGCCGGGTCAGGGTCAAACCACGTCACAGCAATATCGAGATGCCGAGATACTGAAACTAGTTTAGAGGCAAAGGCATATGGATACTTCATTCGAAGGTTATCGACCGCCACCTATGACACACCTTCAGCCCCTCTCACATGGAAAGGAATCACTGAGAACAAGGAACTTTGTAATACAGTTATAAGTCAATGGATCGGAATATTAGTTGCACTTGCGGGATGCATCATAAAAATCTCCCAGGTATATCATTGTTCATTAAATGGGACAAATTAAGTAACTCTACTGGCACCATTCGAGAAAATTGCTATTAATAGTAAAGCTTGTCACTTAATAAAACGGGTTAATTTCATTGGAACCATTTCAGACCAATACGATCATGTGGAATTTGATTGTTTAAGATAATGTACGTTGTTGCAGAACTCATATTTTGAAACTAATTTAAAGAGCTACTTTTTAAGAACAGATTTCATAAAGAAAAAAATCTATACTCAATATTATTGTTGTAGGAATATATCGAAAAAAAACAGAGTTTAATGAAAATCGAACCTGCCCCTTTTTGATAGCGTACTTTACACTATGTAACAAAAAATGAAGCTAATTTTTAAGAAAATTTTGTGTACGTTGACGTTTTATGTGAAATACACTCAACAATGAAAATTTTCCATTTAAAATTGTACCATGACATCAGCCATATCAATACAATACTACGTCAGTAAAAAGTATTTATATTAATTAGGAGGTTCATTTTGCATAAAAATGAGATGGTTAAAGGTTTTTGTAAACATCTTCTCTCGGAAAAGCTACAAATTAGTTTTCTTGACGAGCTGTAAAAGCAACTTTATAACCTATCAACGAGAGCTGTTTAAAATAACGACAGTATTTGTATAGATTTTCATAAATAGACATTGTTTTACTCGTATCAAGGAGCAAGTGCAGCATTATTAATTTTTGCTATATTTGTAAAATTTATTATGGAAGTATTGCCATCATCACAATGATGATCTTCCTCTCCCTCGCCTTCTTCAGGATTCGGTCGATTGTATTCGATGCTGAGTCGCGAAAAGAAGAAAATTTGATGAGCTAATTTTCACCGATATTTGATTAGTATCGTACTTTCATCTACTTGAAACATACTTTATAGCACATGGTTACAAAGCTGGTATCCACAAAGGTGGTTGCTTATCGTTATTTTTATTTCTGCGAGTGCCGATCAGTTACTAAGGAGCACCGGGCCAATAATTAGACCTCTCTCTGATGAAGAATAAAAAAATGGAAAGTGAATTATGATAAACCAGTGGTAGAATCATATTCAGGAGAAACAGAAGAACCATCAGAAAACTTACCAAACCGGTAGTTCTTATTACGTATCTAGTATGTTCTACTTCAAGTAGCAGTGTAATTGCGTTGACGATGCCCTGTTGATTAACAACCTCCTTCACAATAATATCATTATTTGATTATTACAGAGAAATTTGGTTCAAAACCTACTTTCAGCTTCTCAAAACCAAGATGGAACCTGGAGTAGCATTGCCTGCCACCATGCTAAGTTTTTTTTCCTCGCGAGAGTTCAGCAGCGCCGTGGATCCGCCAGAGAATAATTAACGTACGCAGGAGGGTTTAACGACGACGCCCGCGGAGGTTGCATAAGCCGCGGACACCCTCCCCGCCCCACCCCTCCCTGCCCCGCGCCCTCGCTTTCGCCGCCGCACCTGCCACTTGGGCCCCGCGCTGCGCCCCGCCCTGCAATTTCCACGCGGAACCCTAGGCACCGCCATCACCACGCCCATCACCGTCGCCGCTTGGCAGCTGCGCCTTGCCGCATTCTTGCATGGTCTCCCCGACGCGACGCGTGTACAGAAAACACGGCGATGGGATCGTAGATGAAATGTTGGAAGATGTTGTTTGTACGAACATTTTTATAGACGGCATATTTCTATATATAATATAATTCTACAAGACAATATTGGCAAACATGTTAATAATATTTATTATGACATACGAAGAAACTGAATTAAGCCCTTAATGAATTTGTTTTCAAAATTTAATTATGACAATCGGCGTAATTTCCACGTGGGACCCTCATCACGGCAATCACCGTTGCCGCTTGGCAGCCGTGCCTTGCCGCATTCTTGCATGGTCTTCCCGACGAGACGCGCGTACAGAAAACACGGCGATGGGTTCGTAGATGAAATGTTGATGGAAGTTGTGTTTTTTTACGAACATTTTTGTAAGCCGTATATTTTTATTTACAATATAATTTTTCAGGAAAATTTGCAAAAGTGTTAAAATATTTATTATGACATTCAAACAAACTGCACTTAGTCCTTAATGAACTTGGTTTGAAAATTTAACTATTGTAATTGGTGTATTTTCCACGCGGAATCCCGCCATCATTGTTGCAATCACCGTCTCCGCTTGGCAGCTGCGCCTTGCCACATTTTTCCATGATCTTCCCCGACGTGACGTGCGTACAGAAAACAAGGCGATGGGATTGTAGATGAAATAACGATGAAAGTTATGGCCCTGTTTGCTAACATTTTTATATATGTGTTATCTGAATATGTCTAATTCTTCAGGAAAATATGCCAATGTGTTAACACCATTTATTATGACATTAGAAGAAACTGCATGCAGTCCTTAAAGAACACGTTTTCAAAATTTAACTATTTTAATTAGTGTATACTATAAATAGCATTTTTAGCATTAAAGAAATAAATCAAATACAGAGTTACATTAAATGAGATCGATTCAAATCATACAATATGATAGGATTTAACATTTACACCAACATAAAACGCAGATACATTTTCATTAATCAGCCAACATTTCCATTATCATTTAAATAATGAAACACTTTCTATAGGCCTAGTGATATGCATCAGTCACCCTAAAATTAATAATTCGAAAACATCGTTGATCTCAGCGCTTCGAGATGAGAGCCATACTTTTCCGACCCAACCTTTCGCTACGTTTCATATTCATATCGTTTGCGGATAAGTGGGCCAGGGCCAAGTCCTCTCCGCCTCCAGAACACTTCCTCTGTTATCGTTTCACTTCGACGATTACCGTCAGATTCGCCAGACACCAATTTTAGTGGTAGAAGAAGTTCGAGGTACACTATCGGCAATCAATTCGCAACTTGAATGTGGCAGTTGGTCATCTCAGAGAGAGTAAAAATTTTCGTAGGTAAGAAAACAATTTTCATTAATATACTATGTGATTGTTTCCAAAAATCCTAAGATTCTGTTGAGTGAAGAAGTTATTTCGATTTCATTAATAGTCCTGTGGAGATCTCTTTTGCTCAGAGCACTTTGGATCTCATTTATTCAGACTTTTTTATTCTTTATCTCTCGGAATTTTTGGATGGCTGACCATAATTGGAATGCGAAAAGAAAGATATGTTCAAAAACACAGGTATGGAATGGTAAGGCCTGAGGAGTACTGTAGAGGTGACAGTGTCGGTTGTTAGAAGGGAAGTTTATGGTCAGAGTATTCTCTTGCGATCTTTACGTGCATTCCTGCTGGAAAGTACAAGATAATTTTCATTGTGTGCCTATTAAACAAAGATAATTGAGTATTGTCTGTGACGTGAACTTCTGACCCTAGCAGTTCGTAGGATAAATTTCCTTACTTAAGTGGTATTTTAGACAACTCCAAGGAATTCTTGGTCGAAGAATGTGGTGAATGACACAAATAGGAAGACTCGAGATGAGGGAGGGAGTATAAACTTATTTTTGTAAGAATGCTTGTCTTTTGTAAGATAAATGCCCAACAGTGAACATGGCTTGAGGACTTGAAGTAATTGTTTAAAACTTTACCTTTGTGACGAGGGGCGCTGAAAGTGTGAAGGACACAAAATGCTCACTAATATAATGGTTATTCTTACAATTGTATCTCCATCTTGTAATTAATATTAGTATGTAGACTGCACAGTATAGTATTATAATGACGGCATTGTTTCATTTAAATACTTGTATAAGCTTTTCTATTTTCTATTTGACTCTTCAAAATCAGGCAATAAGAAAACTTGAGCTAAATGTATTTTATTTTAATTCGTTATGCTTATAATCATCTTCTTTAAGATGAAATGCTTTAGGAACATTACACGTTTCCGATACGTTCTCTCATTTTGAGAAATATGTACTCTCGTGATAGATATTTTGATAGTGATTATATATATGTCACTATATATATCGTGGCAGATACTATTTTTTTAGTAAATACAACCATATTTGCAGAAATTAAAATATTCTTTTAAATTCAGCAAACTCTCTTCATGAACGTTTAAAAATTTCATCTAACATAATTCTAAATATGATGTTTACTGCTTCCAATTAGGAAATAACGTTCAAAACCAGTTTTGGGGAAAGCATCGCCATGGAAAGCAAGCAAAATCGACGTCACGAAGTCGGCTACTACAGATAGAACGCGTTCAGTCATCTTCTCCAAGAGCAGCCATTCGTGACTGATTCCCTATCGTATGCACGGAACGAAGCCGTCGTAGCAATCCGTTCTCCGATCTCCGCCAACGCAGGTGCTACATCGCCTTCACCTTGTTATCACAGACATCAACATCTCCTGCAGCACAATGCTGTCCCCATCTTCAGTGCCTCTGCCACCGAGATTGCCAGGAGTACCGTCAGGCCCGCCAACGCTCTCAGCCATCACCCATACAGCCCTATTTTCTATTGTCATTACGTTTAGATCCACAGTCATTGCTACCGTTACCATCACAATTGTCACTCACTGTCCCCTTGAACATCACGACTGTCGTTTCCAAGACCTCCGTCACCATGACCATCGTCGTCATGACCACCACCGTCACCACGACCACCACCGTCACCACGACCACGGTCACCACGACCACGGTCACCACGACCACGGTCACCACGACCACGGTCACCACGACCACGGTCACCACGACCACGGTCACCACGACCACGGTCACCACGACCACGGTCACCACGACCACGGTCACCACGACCACGGTCACCACGACCACGGTCACCACGACCACGGTCACCACGACCACGGTCACCACGACCACGGTCACCACGACTACGGTCACCACGACCACGGTCACCACGACCACGGTCACCACGACTACGGTCACCACGACCACGGTCACCACTGACCACCAACGTCACCATCACCATCACCACCATCACCATCAACCACCATCACCACAACCATTAAAACAAATGTAATACTGAATGCTTCCATGGCCATAACTATAATCTGACATCTTCGCTACCCTCGTCCCCATTATCAGTGCCACTCTCACTGTGAACATGGTCGCCATCACCATCTCCCTCAGCAGCGCATGCGCAGAGGCGCTCGTGGCACGGCGTGGGTGGAGCGCAAGCTTTCTCCGCTGGCGCAAGACCCCCAGTGCCTCCCACGCGCACCAGCCGCCCCCGCCCCTCCCGTCGTTGCGCGAACGGGCGCCCCGCCCTGCCCCGGAACTCAACCCGGCCCCTCGGCACATCGCCGCTCCCGTCAGAACGAGGGCCCTCCACCGCCCTTCCATGCAGGTCATCGCAACGGAAGGTTCTCGTGAAATTTGTGATGAATCATTTGGATAACGCACTCTATAACGCCTTTGGAAACATACAAAATTATATTTTTCCTTTTTGCTATTGGATTATGAGCTAAATTGTATGTAATTTCAATCGAATTGTGTAACGTATCTTTGCAGGCGAAATCTGAACAGATAAAAACAGTAAAATATGACTACCATATTATGACTATATTTCTAAAATGCACTACTTAGGGCTAGGGAAAATAATATATTTACTGTCTAGTTCACAGAAAATGAGGAAATAATATATTTATCAGCCACAATAAAAAAAGCTCAACCTAATAATTCAGAGTCATCTGTTTATACCAATACACACAGAATATTCCATAAATATTTGCCCGGTAGCAGCGGTTGTTTTCATTTTTCACCCGAAAAAATGTTTATTAAATGTGGAGTAGGACTCAGAAAGCTCTTGAAAGCTTTCATTTGAAGTAAATGCATTTTGCTAATGGACTGAGAAATATGCTTGTATATGACGCGCATCAGAGAAAGTAGCTGAAGGTCAAATAGCATTAAAAGAAAAGATTCCAAATGCTAATTGCTTTTTCACGAGATGGTTCTACGAATAGTGGCGAAGTAACAGTCATCATAAATTATCAGATTTACAAGTCATTTCTTGAAAGTTAATGTGAATTTCTATTTCTCCTCGTGGTAAATATTACACTGGATAATCGTATTGTTTCAATGACTTGCACTAAAACTGTTTTAAAATGTACAAAAATTTTAAAAACTTAAGAAAGTAAAAAAAAGCGAAAATGGATATCCGTTATCTTAATAAATATAATTTTGTTTGTTCATAAGGAGAAAATTCAATTTCCCACTTGCTTATTGATTCTCATGCCGCTGAGATAACGAGAATGAAGATAAAACTAGATTTAAATAATCACATTCACGCCTTCCTTTCACATATTCATCTTATGCCACAATGTTAATAACCAATAGAGCTGATAACGTATTGTCCGGGCAAGGCAATTAATTTTTTGAAGACAATTTAATTAGCATTAAACATTCTCTGCACTTCAAGAAAATATGTACATGTGCAAACCAGTGTTAACATCTACGCACGAAGAATCCTGGCATTCCACATAGAACGACCGCGCCATAAATTATCGTAAAACAAGTTAATGTATTTAAAACCGGTCTTCAAAACACCTAACACATTTTCTTTGAAGAATTTGTATTCTCTCCTCCTACTCGCAGGTTTGCGATTCCCATCCCCGTCACATGAAAAACGGCCAGCCGCATTCGAAAATTAATGCGTCATTGAAACTTGGCACGTTCGGCTACCTTGAGGAACACCATTAATTTTAAAACTCTTAGCCCCTCTCTTCAACACACACCTCCATCAGAGGTATTTTGTTCGACCTTGCGTGTGCAAATTAACACCGCTCGGGCGAAACTGACTTAATCCTTGGCTTCTTCGCAAATTTGTCATCGGTAGCCCATTGGGGTGCGAGGGACTCCAAGGAATATTAACGTCTCTTGGCACATCCTTCCCCTTCTCGTTCGCGCGTTGCCTCGACTGAGGGCGAACGGATCGCAGTAACTCTCCCATGTCGTCGGAAGGAAACGCAGCCGTCATAAAAGCTCAGGGTGCGCGGAATTACAGGTGTACAGTGCCAGGCGGGTGGCGGGTGGCACTGGTGGTGGCCCTGAGTTATGACCTACGGCTGGCGCCGGCGCCCCAGCCGCCACGTGCCAGCCAATTCGCTCGTCGTAAAAAGTTTCTCTCGACAACCACGTGATACAGGCTCTCCAGCTTCATTAATTTGCGTTCCAGCCAGGCGAATGATGTGTTCCATTCCGAGATGACCGTTATATTCTGAGATGATCTAGTAAAAGGTCTTTTTAAGCGTATGTTGACCTGTTCTATATTTGTTGACTAAGGACACGATGTTGTCTTCGATATCGTAATTCCACATAAGTTCCTAGTATTCGTCTGTTGCAAAATGGAACAACATTTTAAGAAATACTAGCTCTTTCGATATATTTTCAAGGACTTTGCTTAGTTCTTTTAATACAAACAAAATTCTTAAGTAAGAAAACAAAAATTGATAAACTTTCATTTTCTAATGAATATTATAGTTGACCCATTTTCTAATAACGACAACTAAGAATTTTAGAAAGTGCTTGTGACGGAAAAAATATGTTTATATTATCACTGTCCAGGAATACTTAAAAGTGTGTGAAACCGAGGCTTTTAAATAGATTAAATCTCCAGTAACAGAATACCGAGCGCAAGAGAAACTTTCTCGTGGAACAATGCGGTTGGAATATATTCTTGACGCCAAAAAATGGGAATATGAAATTTAATAATGTATTTCTTTAACAATATAAAATTGTTAAAATATTAATTTATGTGTGCAAAATTTCAAGTTTGCATCAGTTTTAGTTTCCAGTTATGTCTCTAAGGCAAATAATATCTGTTGTTCGTTTCCATTGACGCAAAAGGAAACGTTTACACATGTTCAGCACATGAAGACTGAATTTTCTTCACGTCAACAATGGTTATCGCATTGAAATATCTTATTTAGTTAGTATGCTTTAAAAGGAATACGTTATGAACACTGACGGATGTAGCTCCACAGTACATAGATCTGGTAACGGATTAAGACCGATGGCATTGAGCTTTGAAAGTTCACAGTAAGAAACAGCTGCTTCCTGAAAGGACAGTATCGCAAATCACAAACGGATATGGGCACACAATATGCTTGTAACAAAGCACCTCCGCTAGCTAAAGGACATCGCCTCTCAGAGACACGGTTCCAGCACTGGGTTACGCAGTCGGTGCCGTTAAGCCAAGGATTTAGGAAGCCTTCCGAGTCTTCCATCTGCGCCTTCTTCCCGCCCTCTCGGCGCCAAGGTCTCCTCCTGGAGAGCGACACTGTGGTCATGAACAGTGGTTCAGAGAGCTCAGAAGAGACTGAGAGAGAAAAATAAATTGTAGTCATTACGTGCAGCATATAGCACTTAAACGACAATGGTTTAAGTTTTTAAACGGATGCGATAACCGAGGTCTATGGCCATACATTGTGTTATCGGTCTTGTGTCGTTCAATAAATTTCGTAATTCCATTTATTTTAAGAAAAATGTATAAATAAGAAATACCAGTTGTCTAAATAGGTGTATACATACGCTATATTTAGCTACAACTCCATTGTTTTGATTGTTTTTAAGATGATAGACAGTTAAATCCTTAACGGACTGAGGCCGATAAAGATTGGCTTTTCGTTCCTTTTTAGTTGCGTCAATTCAAAGTAACGGTTCAGTATTACGAGGTACAATAGTGCAATTGTACTAGTGCAGAATTATGACCCACTCCCTAGGTCGGATTGTTAGAAACGTTCTGTTGGTTCCAGTGTACAACTTTCATTTTTAAATCATGATTTTCAATATGTAGAATATTCATGTAGGTTCCAACTAGTATAGAATTATGTTAAATGTTTTGAAAGTCAATTCATTTGAATAGTTTATCAACATTATCAGTTTCTGAACAACTGAAATGCCTATTAGGTTAATTAACATTAAAGTGAATACAGGATTGATTTTTTTAAAATTTTACGTTTAATTAGAACAACATTTCGGGAAACTTAGCATTTTTCCTCTCGTTTAGTACAGACTGGTTACAATGAGATATTTTTCCCTAGATGTTCATAAATACACAAGAATTTCTAAATTTATCGAACATACTAAATTCAATTTAAAGTTATATTATACTACAATTGTAATTAAAGGTGTATCTTTTAGTACAATTATCAGTTTTACAATATTGGCTGTGGTCAATCCATCAACCCATAAAGTCGCCAGACCATGCAGTAATGATTTTCATTCCATGACATAAGTCTTTATGTTTTTCCTTCACCTTTGCATGCACTGCGCAGGCGCGAAGGAGTGGGTGCGTTCCTCTAGTGAGAGAAAGTGGGCGGTGCGGAGGAGCAGTAGAAACAGGGAGAGCGAACGAAGGAAGTTCGAATCTGAATGGGCATGTCGCAAGCACCACTTCTGAAATTAGTTTCATCGGCGTGTGAAATTCTGCTAGAATGGATCATCTGCTGAGAAAGTAATTTTATATTATACTTTCGAACAATTCAGATAATCGAGTTACAAGTGTGACAAAACGTTTACTGAAACCTGCTTAGAGGTGGAGGAAACTTCGAATACTCTACATGCTAAACAGGAAGGAAATTTGAGTGAGAATTGTGTGTGGGCTACTTTCAGAAGAAAGCGACTTTGTTTCCTTATTACTGACCAAAGTACAGATAATATCAACTAAACAGTTTTCTTTACTGAATGTTCTGTCCCACTGCACTTTAGATGCCTGTAAAACATATTACATGACAACAATCATAATCATAAAAATAAGAAATCTTCGTTGAAATCTTCGTAGCAACAATGATATGTGAAGACGTACACAGTCGAGATATAATCAGAACAGGCATCCTGACGTTTGATTTATGCTCGAAAAGATGCAAACAATTAGTACAAATTGTCATGTTGAACACAGCGAACTTCTGAAAATCTTCCGGAAACGATGAATTAATTGAAGTTACAATGTAATAAAACTATTGTGGTCCTTTGTTCACCGTTTGGCAATGAATAATAAATAAAATAAGAGAGTATTTTAATCCCGACGCTGAAAGGCACAAAGGTAAAGAAGAAGAAGAAGAAGAAAAGTATTTAATCGTCGTTGAATGCACAAAACCAATTAATATATTAATTCTATTCTAGAAGTAATTGTAGCTTTCTAATAGTTCTTTGTATTGGTAATTACAAGAGATAATTACCACTTACCGCGTGCGAAACGTGCATCAGTTTCCACTATCCAAAGAAAAGCGCACTGAAATCTTCGTGCCCTTGAGCGCATATATCCCCTTCCCAACCTCCGTGCTGTGGCGGTGGCGGTGGTGGCGGGTGGCGGCGGCGGCGGTGGCGGTGGCGGCGGAGGCGGTAGCGCGCGTCCGGGCAGCTGGGCCCCGCCCGCGCATCCAAATGTCACGGCGCTTCGGTGAAGCAACGGCCGCGGCCGCAGGCGCCTTATGCAACGCCACTCTCGCGGCCGCCGCCGGAATTAAAAAGGAAAAGTGAGCAGCGCGCGGCGCCCAATTGTTATCCTGAGGCCGTCGGCGCGCCTCGCCCGTACAACAAAATCATGATGGATCTCTCCAGAAACTTTTGTATTTATTGTATGACGAGTGTCATACTCGTTTCGAGGCTTACGCGGGGGACGATAACGCATTTACGAACTCTCTCCTTTCCCGGGCAGATGACTACAATGGTGATTTACCTTCGCCTTCCGCTTCAGAAGCGTGGTCATGGGGGTTTAATGTTTACCATGAATACATTATTATGTAATGATTGATTATTCCTGTTTCCGGACGCGTCAACTGCTATTGTAATTATTCTTGTAAGTGTAGTGCATGTTTTATAACGGGAGGTGGCGGTGTTTTCCCCCTGGTGGATGGTGCGGTCCGGCGCCGAACTACACGGCGGCTTGTCGGGTTTCCCTCAACCAGGAATCTCCCACCAGCGGGGCACCGCCCCAGCCAGAACAAGCTGTACGCTCCCGACATGTGTGGTGGTGTAATGCGTTAAAGTCTAAGTGTGCAAGTAAGAGATAAGGATGAGGCAAGTAAAAGGAAGGAAAGAATCGCGCGCGGTCCATGGTCCGTTTGTTAGGGTACGGAATTCCTGTGGTGTTGATCAGAAAAAGTACGGAAAACTACAGATCAAAGCAGCCGAACGCTAGAATTCTCCTCCCGACGGTGGCTGAATTTGACCTCGCTATCTAGCTAGAGTCGAAAATCCTGGAACCTTCGGGACTCGAATCCCATACCCTCCCGTTTAGAGACACATCAGTTGATGCCCTGAGCCACCTAAGCCGGTTATTTTTATGGATGTATTATTACAACTGCCTTACGAATTCATGCCCTGCGTGGCCGACATGCAAAGCAAACCATGCAAAGCAAACCATCGACTACGCGTTCTTGAGCGAATTCCCAAAACTGCTTACCAATTTGAGGTGGCTAGTACATGCGTCTCAATGCCACATTATTCTTAGTTTCGATTTATTTCTAGGTGTCTTGGGAAAAACGTTTTATCGATATCTTTACACTAAAAAAGTTTCATTTGATTTGTTTACTTTGATTCTGATTTTATTTCGATAGATCATTTGTTTACATCTACTTATTTGATAAGTTACTCACGTGCTCATACAATAAAGGAGAATCTTATTACGTAATAATCTCCCAACCCTCGCTCCTCCGCCATCGGAATTCAAAAGGAAAAGTGAGCAGCGAGCGGCGCCCGCCACCCAATTGTTATCCCGAAGACGTCGCCGCGAGCTTTCCACTCCCCTCTGCCTCTCCATTTGCGTCCGTTCGAATCCAGCAACGGCATTCGCTTAACACGTCGACAGCCTTTTGTTCCTCCCGCTTCGGAGACGATTGTCTTTGTTTTCCGATGATTCACTCGTTGATGCGCCTATCGAATTTACGGGATAGAGATATGATGGGTGAATGGCCAGTTGTCCACGAGTCGTCGACTATTACCACAATGGTAAGTTGTGGCCCATCACCTATATTAGGGACGTACAATAGTGGCCGAAGCAGACAATAAGTATTGTTTCTGATGAGAAATTTTAATAATCATTCTCCGTCGCTGAGATATTTTAATAGTGAAGGATTTTAAGGAATGATTCCACGTCTTTCTCTGTTTTTGCGCATTAGCATGAAGAAGGAATGAGGAACAGAAAAATAAAATAATCGATGAATCTCAAAATTTCTCCAGTGACTTCTTGGAAATATGAATTATGCCTTTTGTATGACAAGTACCAGCAGCGCAATAAAAACGATTCGTACGTCAAATCGAATGTGGTCATTCACGACAAATTCAAGCGTGCCTTTTAACAATGGGAAAAGGCGGAAGTTTATCTGGAAAGAAATGAAAACAAAACCTTCTTCACTACCACTAGGGCCACGCCCCCCTTTACGAGTCGTCAACAATACGAATGACTGTGAGCTCTGAACGCCATTGTACAATTCTCTTCCCAAGGACGCAAAGGAAACAACGCAGCGATTTACATAAACCGCCAGCGGGCGCTGTGAACCACTGCAATCGTCTCAGCTGTCGCCAACGACCCTGCGCGCGTTCCTTAGCGTAATTGGCGGCGGCGGCGGCGTGTGCCAACGGCGCGGCTGGCGGTGGGACGGGTGCGTGGCGCGTGGAGGTGTGTGTGTGTGGGGGGGAGTGCGCCTTGGGTGCGTTACGCAGTGTGCGCCGCTCCACTTCCACGGCGGCGCTCGGAACGTTCGAGAAAGGAAAGTCAGCTCAGGGCGCCCAAGGCTGCACTCGGAATGCCCGGCAGTGCACTCTCGCAGTCTGAATCAGTGAAAAGCTACTGATTGACAGTGATTACTTCACTGATGGTGTCAGTTATAACCCTGCCACTGACAATCAGTGAATTGAGATGAACAAATCAGTGAAAATCGGGTCCACTTTTTGAATCAGTGAAACTTCACTGTTTGAATCAGTGAAATGTGTGACACTAATTGAACGTGACGACTGAACGATCAGTGAGCGATGGTGGCGCGTCACTTTTACCACTGACGACCAGTGAAATGCTGGCGGTAATTATGAACAGGTTCGCATATTTGCTGATTGTCAGCGAAACTACCCTTCGACTGAAGGTATCCGTGACTTCGACTCTCACTGATTGAATCAGTGACAATTTCACTGATTCAGATTCAGAGAGCACTTGAGTTCCTGGCAGGTCTTCTAAACAGGAACCTCAAAGTACGAGTTAATTGATTTTAGTCCTTTATATTGTCGTATAATAGTTGCGTATGAACAAATCTCTTGCTAGTAGCAGTATGAAACGTTTCTAATCAACCAGTCGTGAACCAGACTCTTCCGTTCTGTCCGTGTCCAACATGATCAATTTTTTCTGAGAGTATAGTATCATTCGCGTCTGATAAAACAGTATTTCAGATAATACACATCTTTGTTTTTCTGAAAATAGCTTACACTTTAATACGTGTTTCTTCCTTAAAATGAATTTTCAACAATAATCACTAATATGTCAAACCTTTCAGTTTGGAAAATTAATTTGCGAAACTATTTTTATGCTTCCTTCGCCACAGAAAAGTACTCAAAATATGTAAATATTTTGAGTACTTTATTCTTTGAGTATATTCTTTGAGTATATTCTAAATGATATCATAGATCCCTCCCGGTAATACAAATACAGAACATTAATTGACGTTTTCACAGCAAGAGAAACAACAATTATATTTTTTTCTCTCATCGCTAATAACCATAAAACCTTCCAGAACACGTCAGTGCAATTTCATTGAAGTAAAGAACGAATAATTTACTATTATATTTCGGTTTTTCTTTCTTGGCGCGTGGTGGTGGTGGGGGGGGTTGTCATCAAAATGGAATATCTCACGGTATTTCTCGTCGTTTTCAATTGTGCCGCTAGGAGTCGCATAATCGCGACTGTATCGAGAAGTGCTGGCGATCACGCGACTTCCTAGCGGCAGAATTGAGAACTACGCACAATTCCGTAAAATATTCCATTTTGATGACACCCCCCACGCGCCAAGCAAGAAAAACAGAAGTATAACTACAAATCAAATGTATCATTGTATATAAAATGTAAACATTGACAATCCTGATATAAAAATAGACAGCATGTCCACGCTCGTAACATTACTCTCCAAACTACCCGAGCGGGCACCTGAGTGAACAGTCTGAGGGCGTCAGTCAAATGCCGAGAGCCGTCCCCTGGAGCGCGGGCGCGGTCGTGGCGTGGCGAGGCGAGGCGTCGAGGAACGAATCCAAGGCGAGTGAGCGGGCGAGGGGGCGATTCGTTCGGGAGGAAACGGTCTGATTTGCGCGCGGGGGAAGCCGCGCTGGGGCGCGACGGCCTTCCGACGGCGCCCGCGCCCACGCCCGGATTCGCGGCGACGACGGCAAGAAACGGAATCGTTTTCGTGAGAACTTCCTTGAAAATCGATTGCGACGCGACAAAAGAAGCGCGAAAGTGACATCTAAGCGCTCGTCCAAGACGTTTGGCTCTGGAAAACGAGCTGATTAAGGTTTAATGAAATTGTTTCGATGTCTATCAAACTCCTGACAGTGGTTTCAGTGAAATAAAAAGTATCTGAAATCATGATTTCAAATTCTGCTCCCATGTAAATTTTTATTGTTATTTTAATATTAATAGTATTTTAAGGTACATGAGTAACCCAATTATAAATTATAATTAAGCAGAAACCGAATTTATTGTAATAAAAAAAGGAAAATATGTGGCATATTTATATTTGTTCAAAATATGTAAGAAAAAATAGAAAATATGTAAAAGAAAAATTAATTGTGTTAAAACCGCTCAACACAAGCACTTTCCAAGCACGTAACGTTGTTGATCTGCTCTGAACACGGATTCAGAACGGCGAAAAGGTAGATCTACCACTACAGAAGTAATTGTACATTAGATTTCAACAAATGTAAGAGTTTTATTTGAAAGGCAAAATACTTTCCTTACATATGTGTCCGAAGTTTTAGAATAAGTTAGAACAAGCTGAGAGTAATAGATGTTAAATGAGTAACAAAGTGTTGTGAAGTGCAGTGATGTGCTAGTCAATTTAATTCAAAGGAAAATAGTGTAGTGTAGTTCAGTGAAGTTTAGTGAACGCGATCAATGCTTTTTTTATTTATTACCAACATATAATTGTTGTATACCATGATAGAGTTGAAAAGAATTCTTATAAAACGTAATGTTAGAGATATTATGATTATTACATCGTTTTGTATTGTACTATTTTATTATTTTTTATTATTATTGTCATTGTAATTATTGTTAATTAAATGCCACCTGGTTATACCCAATTGTAGTTTAAATAAACCTATTATGTAAATACAACATACAATGTTTACGAGGAGCCGGTGCTCAAGTACCGTGAAGCCAATGATGGATCCCGGAAGGAACTGGCAAAGCAAAATCTGTTAATCACTTATTAAAACTGCGTAAAGGAATATTAAAAAATAATTTATTTTTACACAAAACAATACATATTTTAAGAAACATTTTTTTATTATTGATTTTATTAGTAATACGTGAATGTCTTTGTATCATAGACCGCGCCACATTTTGCGTATGTAGAAACGAATAATTATTTTATGTTAAAAGTCTTCTCGAATATTAACGTGATTCTAAAAAAGCATTGAATACTTCCGGTATCGTAAGGCATACGATTGACGAAAACTGACATGTGCGGGATGAAGTGTGTGGTAGGAACTCTTTATTAATTTTCAAACGAATGCTATCCCATCGTTGCAAGAATCCGCACGAATATATTCTTTCGACGCACAGCTGCCATGACTCGCATATAATGGGACTGCGTGTGCACGCAACGCACACACAAGGACACTGAAGTGCTGACAGTTGAAAAGTTCTTTTTACCTCCCGCCAGCAAACATAGTTTACTGGTCATTACGAGCCGCTAAGTGGCGGTCCAACGAGGAAGTTGAGCTGCCGAACATGTCAGCAGGCAACGCTTTAAATAGAGTCTCTGTCACGGAGACTTTGTGTTTCATAGTTTACACATCTACAAGGTCTGATGCTTTGGAATTCAACACAAATCACGAATTCCTATTTCTTTAAAGGAGATGCAGTCTGCAGTAAATCGAAACCTGTTTTTACACTTCACGATAAATCTTCCGAAAACTTGTGTAGTGACAGGCAGTTCGCTAATTAATTCAACATTTTTCTTGATTTCTGTTTTGTTTCGTACATTGAAATACTTTATTTACTTTGAGTTGTTCTAACGTCAAGGTGATTAGCTACTTCCAAACTCATACATTATTAATTTCAGGAGCTATATATTTCTACTTTTGAGTTTTAGTAAGGCTTGGTTTACATTTTATATGCCTGAAGAAAGATTTAGTAAATTCTATTATTTGTCCTTAGTATGACGGTGCCTATAGAATGGCGTCAGAGTATTCCTCCTACAAGTATATTCTTGTTTATAACCGATGAGAATTTTCTGTTAATTCTTCGGAGACATTTTACTGCGAACGATGCGTAAATTCAAGTGTCATGCTGAACCTGAGATGGCTACGATATTTGAATCGAGGCGGGAGATTGACGTCAGGGAAAAATTCCTGGATTTTGACGCATATTAATTCATTAATTATATAATAAAACTATTCATTAGAAACAGGGTGAATGTTACTAAATAGAAGAATCTGTTCCTTGGATGGTCTGTTTTTGTAGAATATATGTCGTTAAAAATCGCAATATTCAAATGGGAGACGAAATATAAACCCGGAATTTACCATGGACTCAGTCATGGGCATTAAAAATTAATGATGCATGCAATTACGTAATAAATACTTTTAAACATGTATCCATCATAAAGGGTATATCAAAAAATCTGTAATATAATGAATTAATATTTAAGGTCAAAATGACATAAGAAAATGAGAGTTAAAATTCCAGATGTTCTGAGAGAGTGACAAAAGGAAAAATAATATGGTTTATATTTGAACATCTTGAAGCAGTAACAAGATAAGACACACTAGCCACAGAAAATATTTGTAAATGGTGATCGATTTTGGTGAATATGAGGCTTTTCTTGTTTCTATTTACTATGTCTTGTTGATATTAAATATCAACAATAATTTCGTAATATCAATATCCCATATGGCTTGTCTTGTTAGTGCCACAAGTCCTTTGGACACAGAACTTCATCTCAATCTAATATATAAAAATCAATGTTTGTTCGTATTTCATGCAATGCCTTATCATTCATCCGCGTATTTCATGCAATGCCTTATCATTCATCCGATGGTGATAAAACTTTGGCAACTTATTGCATACACGTGCGCAAAGAATTTAGGCATAGTACAATGGGAATGCGTGTATGTCTGTCACACACAGATGCAATATGGGACCGTTGTTGATGTTATGCGTTTATGCTGACTCAAGCGCCCCTGAACAGAACCTCTACGCAACGCGCAGCACTCTCCAGTATTAAGAGCGTCTTCGCTGTATATTTTGCCCCTGCAATTGTGAAATATCGGCAGAGATTATTACTTGAACGTTATCTCGGACAAGTAATTAAATTTCTCCAAGGCAGTGATCAAGCGAATGCATGCCCAAGCTTGAGGGAGAACGTTTTAACAATAGGATACTCAACAAACCAGGACAAAGAACACACCATATTCGCGAGAAAGTCTTTCATCTATTAAAATGTTTGCAGAGCGTGGAGTAAAACGTGTTTAATAATCACGTGACCAGTAGCGTATGAAGTGCGCGCATCCTACATAGTATTGCAATACCGAAGCATTGTCGGGCTCCACTAGTAATGAAATATTTCTTAGTGTTCGGTCGAAATGTTTGGTACATGTGTAATTTACTTTAATAATGCAGAAAGTTCACTGAAAGTTTCGTGTGCTGTTGCAGATGAGGACTGGGCGGAGCAGCCGAGCGAGGACTCGCTGTTCCTGGTGCAGCCGACGGGGCGCCCTCTGAGCGGCGCGGGCGAGCGCGGGTGGCGCGGGGCGGACCTCTCCCTCCCGCGCGCGCGCCGCGTGCACAGCAGCGGCAGCGGGGGCGGCGGCGGGGGCGGCGGCGGCGGGGAGCGGGGCTCGGAGCGCAGCGGGGACGGGCGGGGCGGCCCTCGCCACCCGCTCGCGCACGCCCACCCGCACGCGCACGCGCCCGCCGCGCTGGCCGCGTCGCCGCCGGCCGCCGCGCCCGTCGCCCCGCCCCCTTCCAACGACGCCGCCGCCGCCGCGGCCGCCGCCGCCGCCGCCGCCTTCCGCCGCGCGGGCCGCCGTCAAGCCGAGGAGCGCCAGCGCTCGCCGTCGCCCTCCCAGCGCTCGGGCCCTCTGTCGCCGCGCGACCGCTTCAAGGACGCCAAGGAGAAGTTCCTGCTGCTGGAGAAGGAGCGCCTGGAGGAGCAGCGGCGCCAGGCGCAGCTGGCCCACGCGCAGCCGCAGGCGCCGCAGGCCGCTCCGCAGACCGCCCGCCCGTCCAGCCGCAGCCCGGTGGAGCCGCCCATCTCGCCCGCCGTGCAGCCGCACGCCGGCCGCAGGTACCGCGCGGGCTCCTGGTCGCGCTCCCGGGACTCGGAGGACGAGCTGGAGGACCGCCCGCGCTTCTTCCCGCCGCGCGGCCACGCCTCCTTGCACCACGGCGAGGAGCCGCTGCTGGACGACGCGGAACCTTTCGACGACGACGACGTGTTCGACTACCGCCTGCGCTCGCGCAGCGCCTCCAACCTGGCGCGGCGCGACTCGCGCGGCGCGGCGCGCCTGGCGGTGGCCGAGGAGCCCATCGAGGACCCGCGCGACGTCCGGCGCGCGGCGCGCGGCGGCGGCGGCCCCAGGCAGGACGTGTACCGCGGCGGGCGCGAACGGGAAACGCGAACGGGAGCGCGAACGCGACCCGCGGGAGCTGCGCTCCGAGCCGCGCCCGGCGCCGCGCTACCCGCGGCGTTGCTACGACGAGTACAGCCCCGAGCGCGCGTCGCCGCCGCCGCCCATGCGCGAGCGCGTGCTCAGCCCCAGCCGCGGCGAGCGCGAGCGGGAACGCGAACGGGAACGCGAACGAGACCGCGGGCCGAGGCCCGCCCCGCGCGTCAACCCGCACGAGGAGATGCGCTACCCGCCGCGCGCCTACCCGGAGGACATCCCGCTGGAGCGGTATCGCAGCCCCGGGCGCGGCGGCGGCGGAGGAGGAGGCGGCGGAGGGCCCGGCGGCCCGCAGCCCGCCCCGCGCCACCGGCCCGAGCCGCCCCGAGAGCCCAGTCCCGAGCGCCGGTTCAAGCGCCGCACGCTCTTCGACGCCCTCGAGGAGGAGCGCAGGCGCACCTCGCACGACCTCGCGCGCGAGTTCAAGCGCCGCTCCTACCAGGTGAGCCCCCTTCCCACTTCTATTAAGGGGCCGTCCATAAACTACGTAACGCAAATTTCCAGTATTTTCAATACCCCATCTCCCCCTTGGAACGCACCCTTGAACCCCTATGTAACGCAGCGTAACGCTGCTTCAGACCCACTCTCTCCCCTTTTTAGCATTACCTAATTTATGGACGACCCCTAAGAGCATGGTGGTGCTTTCGTCTCATTGCAGGATTTTGTTCGAAATAGTTAATTTTTGGTAATTTTATTGTAGTAATTAATTGTACAGAATAATGAATAAAAAAGTTTTATCCAATCGCCTTTTTATGTTGCTTACTTACGTGTCAGAGAGGTTTAAATTATTTCCCATGTAATAAAGCTTCCTGCAGTCGATGAAATACTCATTATTATATCTGATGTAATAAAATGTACTGCCGAAATCAATAGATTACCAGGCATGTATAGATAGATGGAAATTATATTCAAAGATCGGATAAGATTAAACGTATATTAGTCGTGAGAAAGTGTTGTATGTGCTCGTATTATTTATATGCTCACGCTACCACGCTCGTGAATAATAACTTGCATACTTGTCTCTTTAGTTTGGATAAATAACTAAATGTAGGATGGTAACTCATAGGATAAATAAGTCATGAGATTCAAGATGTGTAGGAAAGACATTACTCTTAAGAACTCAAATATTTTTGGTCCTTCAGCAGATCCAACTCATTTAGAAATGGAAGTTTTTCAATTTGTGATATGTGTCACTAAGAACGTGAATGAAACGCATCAAGTAAGTTGCTCTTCTAGGCTAAGTTATTTCTCAAGGCACTAGGTGAAAAGCTCAGCTGCAACACTTTATTCCTCAACATTTCATTCCATTTATTGAATCATTTCAACACAAATTTGTTTTTGAGAGCTGCAATTGGAAACTTTTCCCCGTTCCCATTGCTTTTCCGTTACCTGTCTTCTAGGCATCTTTACACCATAGTTAAACCTTCACTCGTTTTCAAATTAGCTTTCCATTGCCATCTCGGTGCGTTGCGTTCTATGCTTCCAACTGTTTCGAAACAACGCGATGACTCATTCTCATCATTGAACGCCATCTCGCGCTGTCTTTGCGATGTTATTATGCATGGGCACTTTAATCATAGTCGTCCGCGGGCGGGGATCCCTAAATCACCACTGGCGCTGTCAGAGGAATGTTTCACAAGAGAAGACAACGCGAGGTTACGCTTCATTGTTAGCACGCGCTATTATGCCGGTGGAAATTCACCGTCTGCTTGTGACACGCCTGTGCGTGTTTTTGTCTAATTGCCGTTAGTTCGCTTTGTCAATTTGTTACGTTGGCGTCGAAGGTTATGAGGAAGAAATAATTTATGTTCGAGAGTTTTCTTTCTCACGACGTTCCAAAGGATTTTTCACGTTTCCTCGCCAAGTGACGTTGAAGAGGAAGTACGAAATATCAAAATACATTTACTAATGGGAATATGTTGCTATTTCAATGTACATGATAGATTATGCTTTAATAATTAGATTAGGATAAGTCGAGTAAGATATATAGAAATGCTTACATTACAATCACTTAACAGCATGGAATATTTCGCCAATGTTTTTCTATTACATTATAATACGAATTAGATGCTTAGATAAATAAATGCACTCCTTCATATTTCTAAAGTTTTGCCAATGAAAATGAAAATGGTTATGGCAAAAATAATAATAAAATGTGTTTTAAATACACAAAATAATTCGAGTTCCATTTTTCGTAATAATTTAATGGAACGAATAAATTAAAATAAAATCTCAAACCAACGATTTCTCCTATTAATTTCTTAAAACTACGTCTCCATGTAAAGAAAATTCTGTTGTTTCTTTGGTGCTTTCGTACTTCATTCTATTTGTAATCGTATTTCGTAATAATTGAACTTGTAACCATTTTTGTAATCATAACGTTCGCCGCAGAGCGTTAGCTCAAAGCAAATTTTAATATATCTGTCCATCTCTCCATCTATCTATCTATATATCTTTCTAATCAGCTGTTTATCTATCAATTTATCTATCTATCTGTCTGTCTATCTACCTGCCTGTCCATCTACTTGTTTTCCTACATCCAATCCTCCGTTCCACACTCCAAGCAGTATCAGAGTCGTTATTTCAAAACATCGATTTTTAAAATTTCCATCGAATATTTTTCATGATAGAGAAACACAAACTTTTTACTAGC
The DNA here is from genome assembly GCA_031308135.1 of Acheta domesticus. Classification (NCBI taxonomy): domain Eukaryota; kingdom Metazoa; phylum Arthropoda; class Insecta; order Orthoptera; family Gryllidae; genus Acheta; species Acheta domesticus. Next base: position 141,077,791 of record JAHLJT010009355.1, on the reverse strand, counting down.
GGCATTCCCTATTTAACGCAAGGCATGTGTTGTTGCCCCGCAGGACGGCGGCGGCAGCAGCGCGCCGGACAGCTACCCCGGGGGCTACCAGGAGCTGCCGGAGCGCGAGCGCTACCCGGGCCTGGACCGGGACTCGGCGCGCGGGCTGCACCACGCGGGGCAGGCGCCGGGCCCCGCCCCCAACCACTCGCCCGCGCGCGCCGCCGGCTACCGCCACAGCTACGCGGAGGGCGCCCTGCACCACGAGCTGCTGCACCGCACCGGCTCCTCCGTGTCGTCGGGACGCGTCGGCATCGCCGCCGTGCACCCCTACTAAACGCCCGCCACGCCACGCCACGCCACGCCACGCCCGCGCCACTGGCCGGCATCATGCTCTGCGCCAGTTCTATCGGGCTGTCGGCGGAACCACGGGACTGTTTACTGTTTGGGACTCAAGTTGTGGTGTCTCGCATCGTGTCGACGCACACAACTACTAACCACCGGTCCCGCCACGCCGGCACCGCTGGCCGACACCTCACATCAGGCACTGCGCCAGTCTATCGGGCCGTCGACGGAGTCATGGGACTGTTTACTGTTTGGGACTCAAGTCATGGTGTCTCGCATCGTATTAGACACTGCGCCAGTCTATCGGGCCGTCGACGGAGTCATGGGACTGTTTACTGTTTGGGACTCAAGTTGTGGTGTCTCGCATCGTGTCGACGCACACTGCTACTAACTGCCCGTCCCGCCACGCCCGCGCCGCTGGATAGCGACTCAGAACATGCTGCGCTGCGCCAGTTCTATCGCGCCGTCTGCAAACCCACAGAATGTGTTTACTGTTTGTGAGACAAGTCATGGTGTCTTGACGCGGAATGCTACTATCCACCTTCCATGCACACGTTGTGACCAACAATTAAAGACATCGGTCAAGCTATCGACTCTGCCAAGACACCGGAAGAGTCATGGAAGATATTTACTGTTTGTAACACAAGTCTTGGTTGTCGCATGCATCGTGTCGACGTTCACGCGTATTAACCGACCTCCTTGCTGGAAAGAGAGCTCGCCAACAAGCTGGCCGGCACTAGTTGTGTCATGGCAACGGCGGAATCAGCGAAAATCGTTCCTGTTTTTATAAAAGAAGTCAAGGCATGTCGGCGTGCAAACCTGTTGAACTGCCCACCACACCTACAATCCCCCATGGCGAGCTAATCGACTACATGAAACATACTGCGCGGCACTAGTTCTGCCATGTCACCGGCGGAGCAACAGAGAATTTTTCCTGGCTGTTCGTCTGAAGACAAGGTGTGCCACAACTGGTCGACGTGCACCACTAGTTATCGCTCGCCATGCCCATGCTGCTAGCCAATAATGCAACATGTCGTGGCTAAAAAATCAGAGCGGCACCAGTTACGTCGTCATGACATTACAGCAACCGTCGTCATGGTCGTGCAACGATGTGCTGCACAGGTTCTACCATGACATTGGCGGATCTACCGAAAATATTTCCTGTTTGATTTAAAAGAAGTCACGGCGTGTCGCATCGTGTCGACACGCACAGTTACTACTAACACCTACTTCACCTGACGCTTCCGCCAAGCCATCGGATTGTTCATGGCTGCATCCCGAGCTCGTGAAGGCGAATAAAACTTCTCTCTCATTGGCGGATCCATCTAAAATTTGTCTTAAGTATACACGAATGCAATGACTACGAGAAATCCAAAACCATGAAGAGATTTCGGCGTATCTATATGTTCGTCCTGTACGCCCGCGGGGAGAGAGTCGCTAATCGGTCACTGCGATCTGACGAAGTTGACGTAACTTGGTGCGCTGGCCCCTTCTGCTGTGTCATTCAACATCGGAAGCCCCCGTGAATCCTTCTGATGCGGACCGTATGGGTGGGTCGTCCGTAAGGCAGCTAATGCTACTTGGAAGAAAACGTTTACAGGACGTAAGACCACATTTCCGCCATGTACCTCCATGTATCGCCAACAACGCCTGCTCTTCGTCTCGCCATTGTTACATGCTCGTCGGAATAGGAGGCTGTGCAAGATGTAACTGACGTCAACGGTACAGCCACCAAAATGTCTAGAATACGTGGAGACTACCAGCCATCCAGCAAGAACAATAAAGTTTTGTTACTCTGCACAAATTATGATGTGGCGAAATTTACGAGACGGGCAGTGATATAAGAACTTGAGGAACAACGATTGAATCACATTCCATTTCACGTGAACGCCTGTTTTGCTCGAAACTCCAAATATCTTAAGTTCTTCTCGTTGGTTTGAAAAGTGATAAGTTTGAAAATATCCATTGACTGAATAAAAAGTCTTCATTTCCCATTTTGTGCTATTATGTGTCATAACAGGTAATTCAGTACACAGTGAATATAGTTTTATGAATCTGCATTAATGACCAAAGTTGTTCCATTAATTAAAGTGCATTACATAAGATGCACCCGTTTATGTACTCCACAAGAGCAATAAAAGTACAAAATCTTCAAAAAGGATTTAAAAAAGAAAAGTTAATACAATGAAATCAACCGGATGCGGAAGAAGATTCCACGATGAAACACGACAACCTCACGCGTCAAAGATTGCAACAAGTGCCTCCGCCCGGGCGTTTACGAGACGACAGGTGACCACACGCCGCCAGCAGCCCACGCGACCGCTGCCTTCAACCTGCGTCGCAACCGCGAAGAAGAACTGGTCGTCGCGATGCCTCCTGCGGACCGGCACCCCACGCTCCGAGGCCTCCTTCTCCTCGTCGTCGGTGGCTCCTGGGCGGTGCGTTGGCACCCAGCCAGTCGCAGGTGCTGCGCTTTCACGCGCGAGGACCCGACGACGCGCCGGTCGCATCTCCTTCGCTTCGCCTGCAGAATCACACATCCACTTCGACCGGATCTCGAATAGTCTCTTCTATTCGGTAGTGTCATGCAAAAGTTTCATCTCTGCTGATGAGCAGGAAAATTATGTTGCATTGTGATAACAACCATCTTAAGTGTTCGTGAACTGTGAACTGTGAAATTTGTCATTTTGGAATGTTGATTGAAGAACAATGGAAAATGACTGTACTTAATGACTCACAAACTGTTAAAATCATGTGATTGAACGAAACATTTTTGCTTTATTTTTATGTCACTCATTAAAAGTCCATGGTAAAATTATTTCAATATTTGACAGCATGAATAATGAATTATTATGAGTTCATAATTTCAGGAATTTTCAAAAATGACGTATGGAATATTACGTTGAATGAATATAATAACCGTTACCGGATAAAACTCGTACGAAAGCCCGTACAAAGGGCAACGACTCCAGTGCTGCGCCCTGGAAGCTGGTTAGGAAGCTCGCGGCTCACCGCCGTCGCCGCTTGGAAGATCCTCTCAGCTCGCGCACGGCCCCCAATCGCGGGGTGCGCTTTGAGCTCGCCCAAAGCTCACTTCGCGACCGCTACACGCCGCTTGCGTCGCGCAAGCGGCGTTTAGCGGCTCCCGGGGCGGGCGGCCGGAGCTGCAGCGGCGACGGCGAGGTAGCCTTCGAACGCGCGCTGCGGGTTGCGGCGCTCGCAGGGGCAGACGCCTCCGCCGCTGCGGTCTCGCGTCGCCCCCGCCGCCGCCGCCGTCGCCGCCGTCGTGCTGCTGCCGCCTGCTGGTTGTGTCTGTTGCATATGCAAGGCGCAACGTGCGGGACGGCGGCGGAGGCGGTTTGAGACCTGGCTTGAGCCATGCTGCCAAGCAGTGACCTCGAGCCAGTGCGGGCTCCATGCGGGGTTACAGTCTGGCTGGACGGCGGCCGGCGTGTCTCTTTCCGTCACAACACGCCGATCGATGTGAAAAAAATTTTACATGTAGCATAGGAACAATAATATTTCGTATTAAAACAAATATTTCACTATGAAAATTGTGGTATTACCTCAGTGAATTCAAATTGTAATATTCAAACACACATGTACAAACTTGTTAAACTAGAATGTCAGAGATGTACAGAAATTATGTTTCGCAGAACTGAGACGCTGGGAAAAACCCTCAAGATTTTGTCTTCAAATCACAGGTAATTATAATGACAAATGTCATGAATAAAACAATTGACATCACAAGAGGCAATTATTTAATGACATGCGTAAGTGGAGATCGGTTGAAAAGCATTCATGTTCAAACGTTGAAAAGCATTCATATTTAATAAAGTCTCATTGTAAACCTCAGCGATATTTGCGTAACCACTGTCCTGTCTCTTCTCGGCTGGGTTATTGCGAACGCACGACCTACTCCGCATGGTCGAAGGGAAAATCGTTGCGGACGCTGACGTCGTCGGCGCCCATCAGATGCGTCGGAAATTCCTTGACTGCCATTTCAAAGCGGCTTTTGATTGACTCGCGCGGTCGTTAGCAACGGCGGTGAAATGCAGTTTTCGCAGCGTTGCCAGACCACACGACGCGTTCATCCGTCAACTCTCCCGACAGCGGGCGAAGCTCTCACGCTTTGCCCGTCGTCATCTTCCAGGGCGATTGCACACGGAGGCGCGAGTTCACAGAGAATCATTGTATTTTCTGCGGGTGCTGACTTGACCGTTTCTGAGGATGGGAGGCAGGCATCTGAGGGGATATATAAACTAATGGACGTTGATGAGTAAACAGTATAACGTGACTCAAAGATATATTTTGATTACGGTGAATGGCGCCAGTAATACACTCTAAATAGTACTCGGTTAGCAATGTTATGAGTTATGCTTGGAGTTCGAACTCCGTAAACAGGTAAATTCTAAGCTGGAAAAGAGCGGGCAGTTTAAAAGATAAATTTTAACGATTCCTCATGAAATAATAATCGAAATGTACTTCTTCATTGCTTGTATATCTGGAAATATACTGAAGTCCAATTGGACTGTAGTCATATTATGTGAAATATTGACTTCATAGGAGAAATATAATTGTGTAAGAAATCGTGTTGAATGATGTAACAAATAAATAGTTATTCATAACGTGTGAAGTTTTGAGTGTGATTTATCCGAGTGCCAGTTAATTTTGTATAATTTTTATTTTGCTCATGCAGATGCATTTATATCAGACTATTTTTATAAATAAGATGCAAAACGAGAGTGATTTTATTATAAGAGTGGCTTTAATATTGTCTTCCTATTACTCATAAAAATAAGCTAACATAGGCAAGGCATTGTAAATGACTTTCAGAAAAAAGAAATGACGAGACATCTACTTAAGTGTGTTCCCAGTCTGCGTAACTAATATCTTCCCTTCATTACAGATTGGCAACACTGCTATAACAAGCCGCCGTTAGCACGAGTGTCTCTTAAGAGTTTGGTATAATGAAGTATAGCTAGGAGTTCGAAAGTTGGTAATTCCAAGCACAAGGATATTGTATGCTAATAGAGAGCCGTGAATTGCGTAAATGATTCGTGGCTTCACTGCCGACATGGAATATAATACCTACGTTAAGAAAATTGCCTTAATGCCTAGTCGTGCCTTTTTATACTGAATCAATCACCTAAAGTCAATATTGAAATGCACGAACAGAAATCAAATTATTATCCAGTCGAGATTTTATAAATCTTTTATCGAATTGTTGGCTTATTAAGTAGTCTATCTTGTAAATACGACGAATATTTAAACGATGTAACTTACGTATCCCTCAGTTTACCTCTTGCTAAATCTTATTTACGTTATTTCACAGACGTTAAAATAATGTTTAGGTGTATGTGAAGCAAATGTATGCATGACATAACCGCCTTCGGGCGCAAGGTCCGTCTTTCGCAGCCCCCTGCGGCCTTCCCTTAACCCATGATACCACGCAGCTCCGTATTCGCTGTGCTTTGGATATTAACTTAACGATCATAACCTTTCTTCCACGGAAACTGTACATGACAGCGAAAGTTACTGTGATCGTTGTATGCTGAATCATTGCTATTGTAAATATGTTAATGTTTCAAACCTGAGAATATTGAATATTTATGTAAGTTACTGACATGTATTTTGGCACATGAGAGCGGAGTGTTGACAGTGCTGTTGTGTGTACATAATTTGATGATAAATAAAGTAATATTCACAATTTGTTGTGTTTTTCCTCATCTGTTTTGTCTTGTCCTTTATTCTCTATATTTTAAAATACAGTTTGAGGACTACTACATTCTAGTTTAAAAACTACCATCTGTCTCGTGCAGTTTGGTACAATTCACATCAAATGAAATATAGCAATGAAACATAGGAACATCAAATGACTCACAAGAATGAATGAATCATAGGAATGAATCACAAACAGCAAATGAATTATAGGAATTATAGGTTCTTTCTTGGCAAAAAAGCGCTATAAATACACAGGTAAGATTGTTATTCAGAGTTTCGGCGCTCAGTTGTGCCACTAGTTACTATTATAAGAGTGGATTAGATGATTAATTGAGTCTACATGGAACATACAATTAAAATCAATTTTCTGCAACTCTTCTCACTTTATCGTAGATTCTTTAAGAAAACGTTCAACCACTTCTAATTTACAACTATTATACTAATATAAAATAAGTACTAACAACATTTCTTATGTTATTTCTCAATGAACACGGTTATTATAAATTACACTCTTTTAAAAACAACTGATATTTAAGCATGCACTTCATTAAAACAATCACATCTATTTTATGATATTTCCTTTTTAAAATGATATATTTTAAATAGAAAAGTGTTTATCATTACATGCACAGCCCGCGCTTCTCTACTGGAATAATTTTACGACTATTTTTGTAATTAAATAAAATAAATCATATCTTCTTTCTAGTCGTATGAACATGTACAACAGACTTGAGTGTATAATGGCAGTTGCCTAGTGTTGTAAAGTGGCACACATGTAGTTTATCATACGTGATTGACATCTAAGCAAAGCCCTGATGCTCTTGGCGATGAAGTCGTTGCTGTTGGCGCGGAGGAGTTGATGCTGTGGAGAGCATTGACCATCGCTGGAGAGGAGAATAACGGTGCGTCAGGATGGCGCCCCGCCCTCGCCAAACACTCGCCAACGTTCGGGGAAAGCGAAAGAGGCTAATATTTGCATATTCAAAACGCTTCCGACATAATGGAATCCCGGCAAAATGGCCGTGCTATTTTAAAGTGTCCTCTGAATATTCACGAACATTGTAGGAGCCAAGTAGACGAGAAAGTTGTTTTACTTGAGATAGTAGATGGAGCTGTTGTCATACGAATTTTCTACTTGGAAGTTATTTGATGAATTATCTCTACTCAGAGAGTTTATAAATCCTTTTATTATTGCTCAATGGGAAATAGGAAATTAGTGGACATTTATAAACATTGAATTTTTAATAAAATTAAATATAGGATGTACAAATATATGGATTGCTTAATTTGAAGTGTGCATTTAATTGTTGAGTCTGCAGAATAGTTAGTTTCAAAAATAGATATACGACGATCTCAGCGAGATGTATCTGTATGGAATTTACACCATACAATCGAGCAGGTGTATCTCGACTCTGCCTGATGTACTATGTTTCGCTCGGTGCCCGGGGCCACGGAGCAGCATTGGGGGAAGGGTGTAGGGTGAGGGGGTCGCGTGCCCGCACGTCCACGCCCCCTCCACTCCTCGGTGCCCGCGGGCGCGAACGTGCTGCATCAAGGCCGGCGCCCGGCGGCGGCGACGCCGCACCGCGCGCTTGACCTGCGCCGGAGACTTCAATGATAAGGTAGGCGACGAACCTAGATATTGTAATTTTTATTTTGTACATTTCTCACATGATGTGGAAAATGTCTGGCGGAAATGCTGAGTTAAAAATTATCTGTTGTGAGTGATGAAATTTCAAATTGGTTATTGTGATGGTTGGTCGTTAATGCTATAGCAACGATATAAAGGAAATGATTAGTGCATCTGAGAATGAAGTACACTGTTGAAAGATAGTTCAGAAAGAATAAATAAGCTGAATTGTAAATGTTTTTAATACAATTTTCATACATTATTTTTTGTAGCAATATCAGTATTTTAATTTTGTATCAATGGCAAAAAACTATCATTCATGAATTTTTACCTTACTTCATAATTGGCAAGGACTTTTAATTAGCCAATAAAATTGTTTCCCGTATTATATATTTAATACATTTTATAGATAAATCGTGGCGTGACATAGCTCTGTACATTTTCAGACGAGAAAGCAGCAAATCTGCGTTAGAAATATGCCATCATGCCGAAATAATACATTTATTTTCGGCAACTTCCTTTTATTCTGAAAAGCTAAGTAAAGCCTAACATCAAATACTTTTTATTAAACTTTAACACAAGATGATCTTGCCACAACAAGAAATATAAAATCAGCTCCTTCATATTGCATTTTTATACATTTATACTACATTATCATACGTTTCACAATATGACATAATAACCCACCATGATGATATTTTATAATACATATAATGGGTGTACGTACTTTCAAAAAAATATGAATTTCGAATTTACACTCATAAATCATCTAATATTAAATCTTAATTAATTAAAAACATCTAATAATACCCTAACATTTTTCTCTTCAAATGGAATTTTGAAAGAATTATTTAGATCAGTACAGTAGATATGTAAACATGTTACATAAGACATACGCAGCTATCTATTTAAATATTATTCATTGTCAAGAAATAAACAAATAATGAAGAATAAACAAACCATTTAAGATTTCTATCTTTCCGAACAAGAAATAACAATTGAGGCGGTCTATGTAAAAAGGGCACATAGGCCTATAGGCCCTTTTTACGCAGAATGGCTTTTCGTGTTTGTCATGTTTTTTAGTACAGGTGGTAAAAGTTTAATGCGTATATCTTGAAAACTGAGGTTGGTATCCATGTTTGAAAGTATCTGTGCAGAGTACATGAAAAGCGGGTAGTTGCAACTGTGAAGGCATGATCGTTTTTAGTTTTGAACGAAGTGTTTATTATCATCATAATTATTATTAGACTATGAGTGACAATAGCAACATAAATGTGGGAGGAGTTGGTGATTGTCTTACATCAAAAAGAAAAAGGAAAATTTATTTTAAACTCAAGAATAAGAAGCATGAAGAAATTAAAGTCAAACGTGCGCGTGGAGAGGGATATGTTTCTTCATCGCGAAAGGTGGTTGCTGCCAAAAGCATAATTTGGTATCCGAATGTTGTACAAGGAAATGTGAAAAATTACCATTGGAGAATCAGATTGACTTGTTTGATTCATTTTACAATGGACAAGAGAAAAGTCTCCAAGACGCCATGTTACGCAAATGTATGGAGCATACAGGAAAACAAAAAACAATAGTATAAACCCAAAGAGACAAAGAGGAAATACATGGATTTACAATAAGTTTTGTAGGTGGCGCCAAAATACAGGTATGTCGCAATTTTATTGTAAACTTGTTTCAAATTTCTATAAAGCGCCTTCGGCTTATCCAAAACAACTTGTTGCTGAATGAATCTTTTGAAGAGAAAAGAAGGACACACTCCAACCGATCTATAAATATAGCAGATCATGTAATTGAACTTATGGGGAAACATATGGCAAGTCTACCCCATGATGAGAGTCATTACTGCAAGGCAAAAAGTAATCTACTTTATTTTGACAATACATTGCTTACATAAAAGGGTTGTATGATATGTTTAAAGAATATTACGAAGCACAATGTAATAGCACATTAAATATGAACTTTAAAACTTTCTATGAATACTTCAAAACAAAGTTTTCATATGCTATACATAAACCAAAAACTGATGTTTGCGATTTTTGTGAAGAGAGCAAGAAGTTAAAAAATAATCCTAACGATCCATGTCCACCAATTTTATTCTGCGTAAAAAGGGCACAAAACCACCGGCATTAAAATTATTATTTAAAGTAAGGCACGAGTTGTGCCTTCAATTTTAATGCGTATGACATGTGTTGAATAGCTGCTCTTTATATTTTAGTTATTATTATCTCGCTATCAAAAGTCATAAACTTTTTATTCACAAACAAAACTTTCAACTCCGTTTTTCTCAAAACAGCTTTTTTGCATATGAGCTCTTTTTACGTAGACCGCCTCAATTGATCTAATGGAGAAATTTCGCGTGAACGTTATATTATCAACGTCTCTGGCTACATTCCTTGGATATAGTTTCACTGTTAAGTTGCCCGAGAGCGACAATTCAATAAAGATTTATTAAACAAAGTTTTGTTTGAGTTGCTGTCTTTTGTTTGAATTGCTGTTTACAATGTTGCGAGGGCTTAATGTTGTTTAAATTAGAAGTTTGCTTCAGGACGAAGAAAATAATCAGAACAATGAAAACACTTTTCATTCCTTGGTCAAGAACGCTACCTCGTTTCATGCGAAAATTACATGATACCTAACATCAGTCTTCAATAGAACTTGGGCAATGCATCACTAAACGTTGTTTGTTTATTTTTGTCGCAATTCTCGGAAGACTAGAATACATATATTTTAGGACAATGACCAATCAATAAAACCTCTTCTCTCCATTTTCTCTTCTTGTTCACTTCTATGATTTTTTTATTTATGGACTATTAATACACAACCTTACGCCGTCATCCTCAATGAGAATTTTGTTTACTCAATTGTTTAAGTCATATGCCAGGATGGTTATTTGTTTTGCACGTCTTGTAAATGTGCAGATAGCACTTCCCTCTTAAATGTTTCTGGTTTTACCCACGTGATTACACGAAAGAGCAGGACCTAAGGTCTGAGCCTTGCGATCAATAAAGACATATTTATTATCATTATAATAATAATAATTATTATTATTATTATTATTTGTTTCACAAATCGGCCATCATGGGGACACGCGATTCATGCATCCCACCGGGGCTCAGACTTGATTATCGGGGTAGGTGCACGTTACTTTTCTGTAGGGGGAAATCAGCATTTTAATGTTGATTCCATGTTTATACCCCAGGGTTGTTAGCCCTGGGGGATGGGATGAAATTATGATGAGGATAATGAATGATGAAATAGACACACACAACACAAACATGCCCGAGGCGGGACTCGAACCCGAGATCCTTTGGTGCGAGATCGTCACTACAATATTCCCTTAGCAATTTCGACCTTTGATGAGCATAATCATCATCATCATCATCATCATCATCATTATTATTATTATTACTATTATTACCATTAGCATTCCTCTATATCAAGGCTAAAGATATTATGAGTCAGCTGAATATAAAATCTACTCCAGGTTGCAACCAGCTACCTAAGGATCAGATCTAGGGACTGTCGGTGCCTCTACAATACTTTACGCAAAATGTGAGCTGATCCAAATAAAGCAATTTCCTACACTTCCTAGTCTATTGAATGTCCTGGAAGTTTAGCCAAGTTCTTACACAAATTTTGCGGAGCAAATCCCAGAGCAACGACAACTATCGGGACGACCTGTGCTTTTACGCCCAAAATTCGGCTGATCTCGATTTCCAAACTCTTGTATTTAAAACGTTTATCTTCCTCCTTGGTTACGACGTTTTGATCGCATGGCACAGCAACGGCTACAAGTAGACATGATTTTTTTCTCCAAATCCCGAAAAACAATATCCGTTTTTTTGCTTCTATTGTGCGATCAGTTTGAATTTGTTGGTCGTACAGTATCGTACACAGTCTAACAGATGTCACCGGTTTTGGTGAGTGTTCGCACCACTTGGGGCATGTGTTTGGAACTTCGAGGGCGGTACAGATCTGCAGACTGAACAATTAAATACATACTTCAAATGAAGAAATCCATAAATTTGAACTTCCTATATTTGACTTTATTAAATTTCAATGTTTATAAATTTCCACTAATTTCCCATTGAGCAGTAACTACACACCCTGTCGCGTATTTTGAAATACTCGGTTTTTGCTAGAATGGGACAAACTGAGACGATATAATCAATATTATTATTATTATTATTATTATTATAATATTAAAAATATATTGTTAGTTTGCTAGCACTTCATAAGTCACCCCGTCGTGAATCATTCGTTATTCGCAGGCAATACATTCAGAACTAGCTCTCCGGCAGATCGCTTGAGTGTACCCAATCGCGCGGCTTGCCGGCGAGGGCGCGTGCTTCGTTCTCACGTTCCAAGGCGGCGGCGGCGGCGGCGACGGGCGCCCGTGGGAGCGGGGCGGAGGGCGTCGGGAAAACGCGCTGACCCTTGGAACGCGGGGCGCCGGAACGCAAGCACTGGGCGCGTCCACGTGCTAGCAGCCCAGCCCGGCCCGGCCCGCGCCGCGAGGACGGCGAGGACGCGGCGCGGCGAGGACAATGCCGGAGGACACTCGCCGAGGGTCTCCATGACTCCCGCGCAGGCGAACAACGCAGCTCCGCGCCCCTCCGCCTCTTCCGCACCGCCCCCCGCCACCCGCTCGCCTTGGGTGCTCCGCCTGCTGCCACTCGCGCAGCTCTGCGATGAGGACTCGTAAACATTCCGCCGCGTCACCGTGACTCCCTCCTCCTCCACTGGAGAGTCCTCTGGCGGTAGCTTCCGGTTGGAACAAAAGAAGCTTTATGAAGGGGAGATGAGCACATTGGTTTCTTGATATTCCCAATTTATTCATAACGTTTTTAATTTATTAGTTCTTGTTTCTGATATTTGTATTTAATAAAAAGGATGTGTGCGTATTCAATGCAAAATTCGTCAAATTAGAACTGTGGGTTTTGAAGATTATAAACCTTGTAGAGGAAGCATCACAAGAAAGAGAAAGGTTTACTATGACGATTTCTTACTTTGAAGATTGTCAACTCATGTACCTGTTGTTACACAGCTTGAAAAATATTTACAGTTATGCACAGTAAAAAACCCTCACTACCTTAACTAGATTTACTACTGTAATACAAATGATATGCCAACTTTGGACTTCCTGATTTCATTTTAATTAATAAAAGAAACAATAAGAACATCTGACAACCTGAAAGGCAGTAAGTATCTAGAAATCACTTGAAAATAACTTTCCCAAATTACACTGCAGTATATTAATTGTGAAAATAATAACTTTCAGAAATTTTTGAAACTTTTGTAACAAACGTATACCAACATTTAGACAAATAATGTCAGAATAATAACATAAACTGATAGTTTACTTTCAGTAATATTCTACGCTATTTTTTTGCGGATATGTATCAGCTACATAAACGTAGTCTTGATAAAATACTTAAATGACGTCAGGTTTCGTGTGAAAAATTTTATTCTGCATATGGCGAAATATACTTCATTAAACGAGTAAAAAGAGGCAGCGTTGGTGGTTGCGATAGCCAAGGCGCGAGGAGGAATACTGGAGACACAGGTTGCGCAAATAGCGATGGGTTTCACAATGACGCAGCTCAGACGGCAAGCGCCACGGAAAAACGAAAGATTGTAAAAATAATGTCTGATTTCATTAGCAATTAATAAGATGTGAATGAAAATTGGAATGTACTTGTTAAATAAACACGCATTTAGCACTTTGAGTAAGATATGCCCTGCCTGTATTATTAGGGGTTTGGCTTTTTCCCAAAGAGAATGCATGAGACATTTCCTTTAGAAATGCGCTGCCGGTAATATTACGTTTGGCTCTTCTTGTTTATTGTGTAGCTTCTAAGGAGAATACAATTGTCCCGGGAAATTTCAAAGAGCATGTTGTGATTTTTTTGTTAATCTTACTATTTTTATGGGCATGGTAGTTAGGTTTCCTAAAATGTTTGCAGTGAAACCAAGGAGACACTTCTCACAAGTGTAAATAATGCAGGCCGTCTAAAATGTGAAGTGGAAAAATGTCTCACCAAATTCTGACTTATTTGATTATCGACATCATTGTTTGACCAATTTCTCCAGCAGTCCTATCGGATGGTACTGGGCGGTGAAAAAGGGAATGGTAAAATTAGCATTTAGTTAAGAACTTACTCACAAAGAAAAATGGACTATTGTGTCACTTTTTTGACACAATATTGTCATTTATTGACGGGCAGAAAAAATAATTAAAGTGAAACCATCAAATTATTTATCTTTCGTACAATTATTTTTTATTATTATTAATATTTTTTTATTTTTAGCGCGATATTATCATTTATTTCAAAACTAGTGAAATATACACGAGTTTCAGTATTTCTCTACTAAAAAAGTGACGTGATTTTCTTCAGCCGTGCGTTATGACAATGCGGGATAGTAAGTCCTTTTTTGTTTCATAACTTTAAAGAGAAAACTCTAAGGTTTTCTTGTTTATACACAATAATCATACTTCTAACATGCTAGAGTAGATTGCAACAGCATCTCAAAATACGGGCAAAAACAATCACTGCTGAGAAAAAGAGGTTAAATAATACTGCATACAAAGCTTTCACACACAGTGTGAATACTAAGTGATTTACCCTTGTATGAATGGTACTCAGAACGAGGTGAAGTTTTGGGGGTTGATTGGTAAACTTTCTGATATTGATGCTTGTTTGGAACTTCTTTACCTTTTAGACATAGTACATTCTTGATTTCAACAATTTAATTTAAAATAAATTTAAAAGATTTACTAATATTATATATGTGAAAAATAATTAAACGGTAATGTCCTAGTGTCTAGAAGTAAATACAATAAGCAAAAGGAGGAATAAATTTTCACTTTACAACTGTTTTTTAATTTAGCGATATTTTTATTTAGCTATTCAACTAGAGGTAGCGCCTTCCGTAAGTCGAGGCGATGCCCATTCTCAAAGACAGACTGACGGCGCCGCGCAAATTGCAAATGAGCGTCTCCCCTCCTCCGCCGCGACCTCAGACTTCGAGAACGAATCGCGATTTTGCGATTTCTTGCCTTCGTTTTTCGTTTGTTCTCGTGTAGTGGTGGCTCGTTTCAATGCTACGCGACGAGTCGCTGGTAACCACACTAAAAAACGAGGATTGATGAGGTGATTTGAGATAGAAAATTTGGAATGAAATTAGTCAATTTGATCGAGTTTGGGGATGACTGTATGTAAAAGGGAAATTTTGTTCGCTTCAGCGCAGTATTAAATTTGCGTTATTCTTTTTAGCTCGTTTATATTTTTCTCAATCCTAGTACGTAAGTGCTTCAAAAGAAAAGAATGTTCAAAGAAAATGTAAGTGTACTCTCAATTTTGTCCGTGTAAGCATTAAGACTGAAGAAACTTTCATTTCGTAATCATAAAGCTTTTCGCCACTTTTAGGGAACAAAAAATAAACAGATTAATACGTTCATCAGCAATATTACTTAATGATGAGTTGTTAAAAGGGCAAAACGGGTATATTTATCGATAACAAACAAAATTAATGATGGTTGGTTTTGGATTTTGAAATATCATTATTTTAATCACTTAGCAACTTAAAAATTAATAACGTTTATCCCTGGCTTTCTTTGGCAGATACTAATACAAAATATTGACGTAAGGGAAAATTAATTAATTCCATGATGAGTTGCTCTTTTAATGCCTCATTGGCCTCAAACGAATTAACTTTAGACATCTTTATCTGAACTAGCACTTCCATCTCAGATTATTAGAATTGAAGGTCCGCTAATCAGTGAAGCATGATAGTCTATTATTTTACAATTTTCCCAGAAGTATTAAAATCATCGTAAATAAACTTGTTCTCTCGTATTCAAACGCATACTGATATCTAGCAAACGTGCAGAGTGATATCCAGCATTGCGTTAAGAATCGATCGTGTGATGTCACTGCGAACTAAAAAGTATTGAACCCACCAAAATATGACAAAGTTTACTTTGTGTGGTTTTCAGGTACCACATACTTTTCGATGAATGCCACAAATATATCAAAGAGGATTGTATTAAGATTTAAGCTTCAGTAGGACTGCTTGGTCTCAATAAAGAAGCATTAAAATAAGTTATATTTTGGATATGAAAATGGATAATAATTTCTTTAAAAACTATATATCGACAATATGGACCAACCTTAATATCAGTTAAGCAAAAGTCATTTCTATACTAGAAAATAATATTTACATATAGACATTTTAAGAGCTAGTTTACTCGTATAGTAAATTTAGAATTACTCATTTCTCGGCGTCATGAAAGTTCATTTGATTACGATGGAATTTAGTGTCATGTTTTGCGTTCATTTCTAATATAACAGTGCATTAACATAGTGCATCGTTCATATATTATTAATATTTATAAAAACGAATTCATAGGAAACAAAATTGTAATATAATTCAAATTTCCTAAATCAAAAGATTTTCTTGGTCCTTCAGAAAATTCGGATGGTCGGATGGTCTTCCTTTATCGCGAGCATTTCCGAGAAATGAATAATTTCCAACATTCTTCACGGGTCGACTATTACGGCAGCAATCAGTCACAGCCTAACATAGCGTTCCGAGAACGCAAAGTCAGAGACATCCGACGAGCGCAGAAAACAACAGAGGCGCGTCGGGGCCGGCGCATGCGCTGTAGAGTTGTGGGAGGCGAGGGTGGCGTTCGCACGCCGCGTCGGCAGCTTCTCCGTTACGTCACCGGGAGCAAGGTCGCGGCGGGTTCAAGAGCGTGGCCTCGGCGGCCAAAGCGGCGATGGCAGCTACGTCGCGCATCGAAGTCTCCGTTACGGACGCGACGCAACCGCAGAGGCATCCGATGATGCCACCCCCTGTAGAGGCAGCAGCAGGATCCGCTATCGTGGGGGCGGAGAGGGTTTCATTGAAGATCCCGGAGAGGACAGGTTTAATGGTCTTACCAATGACTGACGAGCTTATATGGACACAAGCTATCCGTATAATTTACTGACTCATAATCTGTAAAGCTTTTCTTTTTCATAAATTACATCTTAATCGTCGGTTTTCCCACACCAGAATAGAAAGCCTATCAGAGTCCTCTTCAGAACATGTCTCGGTCAAATGTTTTAACTTACGAAATTTTAACATTAATACTTCTTTATCTTTAATATGTTCGTTATTTTGACTTTTCATTATTGTTTTGAAGTTCTCTTGTCTTTTGTTATCATGCTACATACCCAACTATAGCTTTTTCTTCAGTCAGATGATTATATAATGATGATGAAAATGAGAATATAATGATGGAGAAAATATGTAAAACAACACAGTTCAGAGAAGGATAAATCTAGTATTGCACTAGATCAGGGGACTCTCGCACATCGTATTCACTAAACAAACCAAATGTCCTTATCTCCAGGTAACACAGACCGAAAACATACGAGTAATAAAACGAGAACTTTGCATACAGCAGACTAGGTAGATTTTTTCCAACGAAAGCACTTTCCAATACTAGCTACGCAATCATCGAAGAGATGCCTGTTTACCACATGCTGTTACATTGCCACATGGTGAAAAAACGCCAAATGGCCCTACGAATTCTGATGGCACGTGGTCACAGAAATGGCACAAAAGGTGGATCGATAGGTCAAAAGATGGCATGAAACTCACCAACGTCATCACAAAAGACGCCCTCGACCATTCCAAATGGACTTTACAAACGAGCGTGCGTGCAACTTTACGTGACTAACGCCAGAATAAGGAGGAAAAGAAGAAAACATTTTCCAATACGCTGGGCGTTCTTCTCCATCCAAGGAAAGCCTAAATGATGAGGCCCGTGGTGTTAACACAGATTCCGCATCCACATTCCGCCTGGTGAAGGTGGCCTGCCGGCGCCCAGAGGGTGTGGGTCCGCCGGGGCCGACGGCCGTGCGGCACAGGCGATCGCTCGCGCGCCCGCCCGGGTCAAGGGAAAGCGGCGCAGCGCCCCGGGGCGCCGCACAGTGGGCCCAAATGTGCTCAATCCATTCATTCGTTCATTCATTCGTTCGTTCATTCATTCGTTCATTCATTCATTCGTTCATTCATTCATTCGTCCATTCATTCATTCGTTCATTCATTCATTCGTTCATTCATTCGTTCATTCATTCGTTCATTCATTCGTTCATTCATTCGTTCATTCATTCGTTCATTCATTCGTTCATTCATTATTTTCGTGATACCTGGCGCGTCAACGTCCTATTGGCATTATTCTCATAAGTGTAGTGATTGCTTTTATCAAGGGAGATGGCGGTGTTTTCCCCGCTGAATATTGAGGTCCGGCGCTGACGTAGAAGGCTACTAGTTGGTTTTCCCCATCCAGGTATTTCCCATCAACGGAACGCTGCACCAGCCGGGACAAACTCTCAGCTCCCGTCATGAGCGGTAGTGTAGTGCATATAAATGTGTGTAAGTAAGAGGGGAGGATAGAACAACAAAAAGGAAGGAAAGGCTGGGGCGTTTTTGTGAGGGTATTCTTTCTGTCAATTTAATATACAAAGCTACCTTTTGATCGTGTATTTATAAGAAACAAGCACGCCAATCAAGCATTACAAAAAAATTATATGCTTGCAATTTCAATCTAAATATATTTCTTACAATTCTGTATTTTTTTGCCTTGTGGGTCAAGCGAAGATTTTTACAAAAAAATTAAGACTACATTTTAAAATGAAATGAATATTTTGAAGTGCATTATATATTTTGAAATGAAGTATTTTGAAAATATTTAAAATATCAGAAATCCCAATTTTCATCGAATTGAAGTTGAATAAATCTGACTGCATTTCTATTAATTATAAAAAACTCTAAACGTTATCGAATTTTCATTCACTGTTAAAACACTAGTATACACGTAGTTTCCGATTTTCAGAAGTATATGTGTCTAAATATACTTTTTCTACTCACATTGTATAATACTGTCATTGATGGCTGCAACCAGTTGCATAATGATACTCATTACGATACAGATTTCATTATGATACATGTTCTTGACCATTCATAGAGAAGCTTAAAAACCAAGTATTGACAATTAATCATTGAAAATCGTTCAAGTAAATGTTTCGCTCAATTGCATACTTTTAAAAAATTGCATTTGATATTATAATATACTTGCCAGTTTTAATTTCTTTTATTATTAATATTTTTCGTGGAATATTTTTTAAAATAAATTGGATAGTAATTTCACTTTGATCCTATTTGACTAGCTCAGTACTTCTTCGCAGAAGGACAGGTAACCACAGCCACCTGCGGCAGCATACGAGGGTAGGGTTAGGAAGCTGCCCGCTAGGTGGTTTTGGTTGAATCCTGCATTTCAACTGCCACAAAACTATTCATTGTAAAAGGTTAACTTAAAAAAATCGTCGAAAAGTACCGTATGAAACTCCATATAGTGAGGAATAATACATTCGTGTGAAGTTTAGAATACTCGTTTATTAGTACCAATCATTACTTCATCATTTCATAATGTACTACAGTAAATACAGGCTATACAAATAAGTTACGTAAGTAATAAAGAAGAAAAATAACCAATAAATAGTATTTTAATTAGAAATTTCTAGCTGTCCCTAAAATCAAACGAAATTGATTATAAAGAAAGTAAATGAATATGAGAATTGTGACGTTTTGAATTTGCTAACATAAAAATGGTTACTTTACATCATAGATTGAAGGTCTGCAACGTGCTTTAGCCTTTTTACACATTGTTTTAACAGAATTATGTGTTTAACCAAATACGCGTCTTTCATCCCATTCTAGTCCACTGTGCAGCGGTGTTGAGGGAGGTGGTGGGGACAGGGGGAAGGAGGGGAGGAGGGGAAGTTGGGGAGGGGGCAGGTGGGCGCGGAACGCGGACGCTGCGACGGCGCGCGACCCGGTGACCGCGCACAAAGGAAAGCCGCGCCCCACCCAGCGGCCCCTCGCCCCCTCCGCCCCCGGAGACGTCGCGGGTGTTATCTCGGCAATCTCCTCTACAAGGGGCTCGCCACCTCATCCAGACACTTCGCTCCGGGGCCCGCAATGCGGCTGGGGCATTCCTTGCCTCCGTCTTTAGCATACCTTCGTGTCAACCTCTCTTTCACCATCTTGGGATGGTGCTGACTTTCTCCCTCCAAAGTCAGCACCATCTCCATCACCATAGTACACGTCATTAATATCACCATTATCAACTTCACTACTTGCACACCATTTTTCTTCATAAAGTGAAGAATTCAATCAAAAAGTAAAGCTATACCATCAAACTCAGCCTCCTCTTCCTCTTTACCGTTTTGCCGCTAACCATTACTCTGATCCTCTACCACCATTGATCTTTCAACCATGTTGTACATCCGCAGCTCCGGGCATTGCTTGCAGAACGCTTCCTGCACATCACGTCATTGAACTTCCTCGCGGCCAATTTTCGGCGCGTGTTTTCGCACCAGATCGCAAAGACGAGTTGCTTCCAACTCACTTCACCCAGTGCAACCGTCGCATCGTGGTGGTTCGCGCCATCGCTCGCGGCACCGGATGTCGTCGATGTAACAGGAAGTTGTGGTCATCTGAGGCAAAGGATCGGAGGAACCGGGAAGTCGTTAAGCTGCGCACCGTATCAGCGTCGGGTGAATCTGGGCAACGGGGCTTTCGAAGGTCACTAGGCTATACATAAAGACCCATTATTACTCAGGGCTCCGTTGCACAAGGCTGCTGTACATGTACTAGTGGGTGAGTAACATGCGTGTGAAGTATGATAGGACTGGAAGTGAGATCAGGAAGCATTACAATAAATCTTAGTTGTCTTATGTATAGTCCATGCGTCTTAAATAAATTAAACTGGTAAAACCACTGTATACGATAAAATATATGTGCAGGAAAAAATGTAGCATTTATGAACATGCAGTTGAAAAAATAAAGAGTAATTCGGGAATCATAAACACATTTCTTGTACAATAGATGGCATTTATTCTTGCGAGTTTACTGTATAAAACGTTTTGTACCATTTCAATCACAATTGACAATGAAGCAAACCTCATAAATGAAAAATATATGATTCCAGTATGAAGATGATAGTACAATTGAGTGAATTAACACAAGTACATCAGATTTTTGTAAATCAGTTTTTGGCCATTTTAGAGATTGTAAAAATAGTATTCAAGAATTCAATAGTATTTAATTCTATGGTGTAAAATTGTGTCCGAATAGAATTATACTGAAGTAAGTAAGTATAGGATTTGCGGTATGTTGCTACCATTATTAAATTGCGAGTCGTTGAAAAACTGAATCCCAAGCCTGGTTACAAAGCCATTCGAGTTTGGGGAGTGAATTGGGAACAAAATATTCTGATTAAAATCGTTAAATCTTCGTTGGGTACATAGGAACGACATTTTCAATTTCAAGGTATATAAAAGCATTTGGGGTACAGTTTCCAATATTAAAACCAAATTCTGATAAGACAGCAAAAACTAGGGACAACGTCATTATTGCTAGAAAGTTACTATTCGTGTTTATTGATTTAACGCGATGTAATTAGACATCAGATGAACACATTAATTATTTGATTTTTTAAACAGAGACTTTGTAAATAAGTAATTCAGTTTATTCACAAACATAATAATTACATACAAGGTAATCAGGTACGTAAGAGAAAATTATCATCGTTTAATACTTAGTGCATGTAAATTCTTCCTGCTTTAAAATTGAACGACTCATTCGTTTAAAGGACATTCCAACGATTTATTTCAATGCAAAATTCTAGAAATTTTATATAACATCGCCTCCTTATCTACGAAGCGGACATCCTTCTGGAACGCCTTGACCTGTTCTGAGAATGAACGGGCGTGACGTGACAGGGCGACACAGGCGGCAACACGTATACGTTATCTCCCCCACCGCACGCCTCAGGTGCTTAGTATTAAAATGTAAAGCAATTAAAAGCGAGCGAGCGGTCGGGCGGGCGGGTGGGCAAGTGGGAAGGCAGGATGGGGGCGGCGGCGGATGTGGGGGTGGGTCGAGGTTCCGGGGGCGGTGCGGGGGCCGTTCCCGCCCGAGTTTCCTCCCCCGCAGCCACCCCCGCCGCCGCCCGCAGGATGTCGGTTATTAGGTGCCGCTTATCCAGAGGCGCGGGTTTCCGCCGTCGCAGCCGCTTTACGTAAGGCTCGACCGCCTTGAATCGGCGCAGCTGACTGGGCTTGCGTGGGGCGCGCTCGGTCGAAACGGCGCGGTTTCTTTTCTTCGCTCCACGTGTTTTTTCCCATCACGTACACTCAAGGGTTTAAGTAGCTAAAGGAGACACGAAAAAAAGGAGAAAGTAAATCAGATAAGAATGCTTTAAAATACTTATTTAAAACGATGAATTTTCGTCAAAATAATTGATCTGAATCGCAAAAATCCCAAATCTTAAAACACGTCAGTTTCTTATCAACGTTAGGTTTAGAGCAACGAAATAACCATAACAATCTGATCGTTGCTTTTTGAAATTATGGTGGTTATCTGCACTTAATCCTTAACCCTTGAACCCTTAACTGCATCATGTAAAGGAAGAGAATGGACTTGTTCGGCAAAGTTGTGGAAAAATCACTGATCCATTAAAAGTTCGTATAGTAATTGGTAAAGTAAGCAATAACAAACACTAAACATTGGTCACAAGTCTTCGTGTTGTAATGTTTAATAGACTAGTTCAACTTCCAGTTATTGCCCCCTTTTAATTATATTTTTCTTTTCTCTTATTATATTATGTTGTTTACACAACTTCTCGCACACATATTGGAAGCTAACTTTCCCATTCTTTCACGTATTGGTTGCAGCCAATAAAGTGTTGATTCCGAGGGTGTCCACTAATGATGCCATTAGTCTCATTAGACTAATGTCATTTATGTTATATCCCGGAAGGTGGCAGAGGTCCTCGTGCGTAGGAACGCCAGATGGTGATGGTTGGAACTCCAGATGGTGATGAACTACAAGTCGGCTTGAGTGTTTTCCCTTTCAGATTGCTGCTAAGCGGGCCATCATCGCAGCCACCACAAGCTATAAGCTCCGACTGGTTTACCGATATATGCGGTAGTACAGAGCATGTAAGTGCATGTAAGGGAAGAAGAAGGGACAAGGATGAGGAAGGGAAGATCACGCGCGACCCGTGGCCTATTTGTTAAGTTACTGCACCAATACTTCTGTGGAATTGATCGGAGAAACCACATAAATATACTGATCAGAGTAATCTGCCTCTAGAATTATCCTCTAGTCATTGATTAAGTTCAGTCCAACCGTGTAGTTGGAGTTAAAAATCCGGACTAGAATCCTAGACCTCCCAAGTAACAATACTACAAAGGAAACGATGTTGTAGCTGAGTGACCGCAGACGTGAATTGGTTGAACTACTGAAATAAAACAGCATTTGTTTTGAACAATAAATTTGTAAATCCCTCTTTAGGTAAATTTTGAAAGGAAATAATGTGAAAGTAGTGTCATGTCACAGAAACTGTGCAACTGAACCCAATCACTCAAACTATTTTTCCAAAAAAAACTGCGCGCTTACTGCTCATGAACAACAAACTACTCTACTTTCTTTCATGTAACACTATAAATAGTATTTTAACAAAAAAATTTCGCAATAACGTGGTGTTGTATATTAATACAGTAGAACAGTTTTGTACATACCAAAAATGTCTAAAAGGTTAATTTTCCATTACTCAACAACCAAATAACAAGTACATATTAGCAGGATGCATATTCCTTGGAAGTATGTTGTCAGCTGTGACGTAAGTAGTGCTGCATTGAGTATGAGAATATGGTCGTAACCGCAGGTATAAGAAATTTCGGATTATATTTGAGTTTTTCAGTCAAAATTGAAACTGTTTTATTGTTTTTGTATTTTTCACAATTTTTTTGGTATTTAACAGAACCATAGACACGTTTCACATGAACTGAGGCTGCATATTTTTTTCAATTTCTGCCCCAGAGAAATTAGTAATACTTATGTTGTTGTTTTTTGTTGCAAATTTCTTGGTATCTACCGCAACCGTAGACACATCTCACATGATCGGAGGCTGCATAGTTATATTTAAATTTCTGTGCACTGGAAATTAGTAATACTAGGAAAACCCGGCAGACGTTGTTCTGCCCTTAATCACCCTCTTTTCCCTACCACCACCCTCTCACTGCCTCTCCCTCCCTCACATTGTCTCTGTCTCTCACTGACACTCTCTGTCCTCATTCACATTTAATCGCAGATACTGCACGTCTCTGAGCAGGTGAGGTAATATCGGGAAGCGCCGGGCCAACAAAAATGTAATTGAATGTTCAGGAAGAGTTCATTCTGTAGATTATAGTGTGAGAAACGTTTCTTTGGGGTCTTTGACCTCAAAATTTTAATTTTTAAGGCTCTGTAACGCCTCTTTTAGGAGTTATTTAACTATATAAATGCAAAATACTGCTGAGTGTGTTGCGGGTTGCATTTGACGTGAGTATTTAGTTTTGTTTTACAGCGCCGTGTAGTGGAGTTACAACAAAATTAACCGCACATAAACCTTCTGGGTGAAAAAACACATAGGAGTGCCAACTTTCGTGGTGATCGGCCTAACGATGTCGGAGTTTAGCTCTTATATATACCAACATCCAGTTATACCCTCATGCGGGGCCTGGGACCTTTTGTGCCGCACTGACATCAGAGCCGCCGCCGCCGCTGCGCGCCAGAGGGCAACACGTGCCGAAGCGGAGAAGCAGGTCGGCGGGCGCGCAGCGGCATCCTGCAGCGAGAGGTGCATCGCTTCAACGCCCGCGGCCGCGCCCGTTTTGGCACCGGCCGGCCCCGCGCCGCCCCACGTTATGGGGTCCCGGTTGGGGGGAAAGCAAAAATACAGCATGTGTCAATAATATGAATTCGATTCTGGCGAAAAAACCGAATGACGTGGGTACTTTATGTATCTACACACTCATGTTCTTTATGATATTCTGTATATTCAGAATATTTTATTACAGTTTTTGAATGTCAATATTACTTTTTTATACATCATGAAATTTGTAATAAGCTTTGCGTTAATCTATATACGGTCAATATATGCAATACTGTACATACAGTACAGTATTTTGGTTGTAATTAAAAATATTTGGCTGCGTACACGATTTATCTACCTTCTGTACCTACGATTTATATTCACTTGTGTAAAAGTCAGAGTAAAATGTGAACGATTTTAGCAAGACTTTTCATTGACATTCACTTACATTGACATTTACTGCACTATCATACATGTCGGGAGACTGGTCGGCAGCTTGTCCCCTATGGAGAAGATATGAGGAAGGGAAATCCCCCCAAGCCGATGCGTAGGTCATTCACTATATAAACGGAACTACTGACCATAGCAAGTGACGTGCCCGCAAGCGTCAACCAATCAACGGGCTGGAACAGCGCTTTTAGTTAGGCCGCAAGTGAAGCTTCTTTGACCGGGAAGTGGTCGAGGCCCAACCATGGGTGATTTTAGCGACACGAGATAGATAATTTTCGAAGTAGACTTCTGATAGATGAGAATCTTGAATCTTTCTAGAGGAGAATCTTGGCTGCGTGGCCTTATCTTCCCTTTCTCATTATCTTAATTCAGAACTCTAAATTAAAGTGTTATGTTTACGTTATTTTGCGAGTTTTAGATGGAAGCATGAGCTTTACGCACGTAATCCTTAGATTTTTTGGAATAGTGTGCTAGATCCGCGATATTCGTATGTTCTTTGTCAGAGTCATCGATATAATATTCCTCCTAAAAGACGTGACTGAATAAATATTTGACACAAATTAGTACGTAATGATAGATAACAAGAGAAAATAAAATTTTATAACAAATAATTACTGAGTAGTGTGGGTCACAAAGTTAGATGAGTTTTCTGACTTTTCCAACTGTTTAACAATTCCCCATGTTTACATATTTTTTCTTTATAATGGCAAACATTGGGAATAATGCAAGAAATATGAAGATTTGAATTTTAAACAGTTGCAATTACAAAACATTTGTACTTCTATTTGTCCTCGAATTATATAAATATGAGTTACGCAAATGGATTTTTTGTAAAGAGAGAGGAACGATTGTTTTTCGCACGATCGAAGAGGAGGACATGTCTGCTGAGGGTTGTAGATGAAGACAAAAAACTGATTTCTCCCAAAACCCAATCGCAAAGTGTAAATAAAATTTTATCTATGATGGCAGAAAACTTTCTTGTATTGTATGACATTATACACACTATATATCTAATCTTTCATACTCTTCATACTTATTGAAACTACGCGCAATATTCCTTCGTCATCTTGCAAACAAGTCTTTTTTCACTCCAACGTGACATCATCTTACAAATATGACGTTTTTTGTATGGTAACGTCACGTTCTTCATTTATCATCAAAAACTTCTAACATTAGGCACGCGCAGCGTTACGTAAAATGCCTGGTTTTTAAACGATCGTAGGAAAAAATACGTTGTTTTTTAGGTTTTTTGAACGACCGTCTCCTCTTAAGTATCAAAACTAAGCAATAAAGCGTCTTTTATCAACCGAACCAGTTAAATACTTGGGAATATTAATGGATAGAAGACTTTATTGGCGAAATAGCATTACAAACAGAATTTACTTAGCAAATAAAATATGGAATCAGCTTCTTCCTCTCGTTAAATAAAATCCCTCCTCTTCACTTAACATTCACACTAAGTTACATTTATATAAGACAATGATTAGGCCTATTATTTCTTATCCAGTCCAGTTTGAGGATTTGCATAAAACATATATATAATTCGAATCCAAACTTTTAAAAATATCTGCCTCCGAAATATTATTAAAGCCCCATGTTTTATTTCTAACAAACAAATTCATTGTGGGTTAGATACGCTTTCTATTCAAAATTTTTATGCGAATTTCGGCAAAATGTTATCGGAAAATTAATACTATTACATCTGCAATGCATTTTCAACTAGGGAAACATAATAATCGATTCAAATTCAAATTACTGAGACAATCCTTTGATCCTCCGTAATCTTCTCTCTTCATATCATTTCTAACTACTGTCTTCTTCTACTAACACTTCTAATAATCAAGTCATGATGCTTGAGCTTTTCTTATGAAAGTACACAATTCTAAACAGTATTGTAAACAATATTGTCATCATCTGCTGCCAAAGGCTTAACCGACCAAAGACAATGTAAATATTCAATACAGGGTGTCCGGGAAGGAAACGTCGAAACTTCGAAAATAAGCTCCTAAGACAATTTTAGGCATATTTTGTCTAATAAACTACATGGATATTCCCAATGAATGAGCTGCAATAAACACTGAAAAGTTGGTTTCAAAATATGTTTTCTAGGCAAAAATGTGCATTGTATAAGCATAAAAACACTTCATAAACGTTTAAATTGTTTTTTACTTACAAAATAAATGAATATATTTGTTCAGAAAGAAAAATTAACCAAGAAATAAAAAAGCAGTCAAATTATGTAAATTGGGTGCCTTTTTATTTCTGGGTTAATTATTCTTTGTGGTCAAATACATTAATTTCTTTTGTAAATAATAAACAATTTTCTGGAGTGTTTCTATGCTTCTGCAATGCAAATTTTTGCCTAAAAAGCATATTTTCAAACCAACATTTGAGTGCCTACAGCGGCTCAGCCATTCGGAATATCCATGTAGTTTTTAGACAAAAGGTGCTTAAAATCGTCGTAAGAGCTTATTTTCGAAGTTTCGACGTTTCCTCCCCGGACACCCTGTATAAAATATCTAGCATATGGCCGGACCTGCACTGCGCCAAAACCCCTGGCCGGCATCGTTCCAGCGCCTCACCCTGCTCTGCAGTCCGCTTCGGGTGTTCAACGCGCTGCGCTGGGGCGATGACCGGGAAGGCTGCGTCGAAGCCAGGCTGTCGAGCGCACTGGGCCACTTCGGCCCGGGAACTAGACCTCGTTAGTTGCACCAGCACTCGCTCGTATTTTTAACAGTCTTGGGCTATTGCTTCTGCACTGGGCGTGCACTACACACATCCTCTGTTACACGACACGACAACTTCCTCAAAAAATAGATCAATCACATTACGAAAATATTAACTTGATTCAAATTCATTTCAATAAAATCAGGAGACAAAAAAATTAAGTGACATGGATTATACTCGTATTTATGGATTTTGAAACTACATCTATTAGCGGTTATTTAAATATTAATTATCCAACATTTCATATTTTCAAAACGTTTTTCAATTAATTAAGATTTCGGTGCTGCACACTTAAGTTCATGTGAGGGGACGTAATACATGTATGTAAATTATTACACGCTACCTATTTTTGTAGATTTCATATGTATCATTGTTTAAACCACTCTCGATTTTCAACATTCTTTGTATAGAGTCCAAGAAACAAAATTTTCAATTGAAACGAAATTCTTGCGAAAATTATCTGAACAAAATTAATATATAAGTAGTCATGAGAAGGTTGACAAATATTAAAGCTTAAAGCATTTCTTATGAAGCAGATTCCAAACAGTTTTTAAATGTTCTAAATAATTAATGTTATGGATGATATTTGCTTTCAACACGATCTATAATTCTTGTGTTACGAGGTCAATTAAGAGATCATCACAGATAATTCAACAATCAGTAACACAATACACGTTGTTTACAAAAACCTGCATAATGGCAAACGAGCACATGTGAGAATGTCTCAGTAAAATATTTGCAAGATTTTATGCCAATCATCAAAAATATCTTGGAATTTAGAAGTGTGTAAATCTTACATTCATTCCCATTTTCATTCAAAAACAATGTATTTTCTTCGAGCTTTCCAAAATATACGGCATTAAATACGCAGATTCCTCCCAGAAAGAGAAAAACTAAGTTTTTACTAAATATTTGACTATTTATTTAGGAGCCGTCCAAATACGACTATGAAAGGAGGAAAATGACAAGTAAAGTATTGTTTAAGTAGCTGCGCAGATGTACAGAATTTAATGAGCCCAATTGCTTACCATGGCAAACTCGTGAGACCTTCCAATTACAAGGATACACGCTTTAATCGTACAGTATCTCCAGTAGGTAGTTCACAGATTTCGTACTTGAAAAATCGCAGGTCATCCGTCTGCCTTGAACCGCCCCCAGCGCTAACACGTAAATCCCGTGCCGAGTAATTTGTGTGCGAGCACGACCAGCTGGGTGTACGTAAGGCCTTAAAATATTCCCAATGGAAAAAATATGACTTCCTGCGCTGAGCCGTGACCCCGTCCGGCCGTTCTCGCGTGTGCCCGGACGGCGTCTCCAACTGAACCGTTCCCCGGATGCTGCGGTTGGCAATGGAGAAATCTCACGAAAAAAGGGGGGTCAATTTGGTTGAATTTCAAAGAGGCAGTTCACCAAACAAACTTAAATGAACTTAAATTTTAAAAAATATGTTAAATATTAAAATCTACAATATGTTTATTGTTTATTTATTGTTTGTATTTGGTATTTTAGGATTGGTTTAATCCAACTTTTGCCATTTAGCAGTGATACCAAGCCTGAGCACTGTTTTATTTATTGTCCAAGCCTGAGAGTAAGGGAGGACACGGGGCGAGTATGACGAATTCCTATCGCCGTATCTAGCATTATTGGATTGCTTGAGCTTTCCTTTCGTCACATAACTGTAGAAATTGAGGCGACTGTAATGGTAAGTTACAGCTATTTTTGTCATGATCGGGAATCGAACTCGGTATCACAAAATGGAATGCTAACACGCTGTCCATGAGCCCTCTGAAGAGCTATTTATTTATTTAATTTTATTTACTTACTAGGCCCTTCAACTACTAAAGGCATTGTCACTGAGTAGATGATAGCGACAATGGTGAGATAACGATGGAGAATTGCAAGAAAGAGAGATAAGGAAAACCGGAGAACCGCCAAGCACGCCGCTGAGAGCTTTCTGTTCTACCACAAATTCTACGTGGATTGACCGGGGGTCAAACTCGGGCCCGACGGTGAAAGGCACACATGATAGCCATTACGCCACCGAGTCCCCCGTAATACATGTGAGTACTTTCACTCGAGGAAACGTTTTAATAAATCAGTTTTTGCCTATTAACCGCATAATAATTCGCCTAATGTGCGACGTGAGACTAAGGTGCTAACAACCTGGTCAAACTGTATACATAAGCGAAAATATTATAGCATTTTCTGTTATTTGGAAGCTGCGTTTTGCCAATAGAAAGCAAATTTAATGTGTAACATGCTTATTAAATACAAAAGAACAAAAAATCAATGGATTCCGTTTGTTCTTATTTTCAACATTTCTCTTTATCTTCAAATTTATTTTTATTTAGTAAAAAAATGCCTAATTGTTGCAATTTTTACCGACTCACATAGTAAAAACATTACCGTAAACTATTTCTACTTGTGCTGACTGTAGTTTCATGATGGAAAATATTTTTACAAATGAATTTTCGTTGTGTTTGTTTTGTTACAAGAACAGCAATGAAATGCAGCTGAAAACAGCACTTTTTTTATAAATACTGCCCAATCATATCTTCCAGCACCATCTGTGAATTTAGTGGTAAATAATTTCTCTCTGGAATTGGTACTTATCATACGCATATGTCAGAAATATTTTGGAACGTATTCGCGTTTACTCTTAATATTCTTGAACCAAGATATTTGTCTCTGTACACACCCTTCTTCAATCTTTTCTCCCAAGATTATCGAGTGACTTGGTACTTTTTTCTACGGAATATTTGACCCAAGATTACACTTTTGTTCTTGGTTATAGTTTTAAAGGGATTAAAGAGGCCAGTTGCGATCATTTGTAGCACCTATTTATTTAACTCTCTTTTCATCCAGGAAGATTGCGGAACTTTTCTGTGGACGGAACGTTTACGTTGTTTTGATTGAGACAACTTTTAACAATCCGTGTTTCCGTGTCTAACAAGAGATCTGATAATTCAAAACTCTTATTCTATTTTTTATTGATTCGTAATGAATAGTTACATCACTAAATACTTTCTTTTTAATCTAAAAGATTTTCCATGATTATTTTTACTTCTATGAGATGAACGTGTCACAGGAGTCTTAGAATACTTTAAGAAATATCTTTGAGTGGGACAGAACGAATACCTACCACATACCAGTGCAAGATGAGTTGCCTACCAATTCAAATATCAAGTCAAGTACCAAGTCAAATATCACATTTGTAACTTCATTAGAAAACATTTCCCATCACGTGTTCCTTCGCAATAAGTGAACATCTTCGATCCTCGCACAAGCCCTAGAAATTTGTGACATTTACACTGCCCCACCTGTATGATTTATTTGTGTTCTTGCC
Source organism: Acheta domesticus (assembly GCA_031308135.1). NCBI lineage: Eukaryota > Metazoa > Arthropoda > Insecta > Orthoptera > Gryllidae > Acheta > Acheta domesticus. Next base: position 141,046,822 of record JAHLJT010009355.1, on the reverse strand, counting down.
ATCCCATTTGGGCCCAGTGTGCTTCACCGCTTCGCTTCCACGGGCGGATGAGCGCGTGCATCACGCGGGTGGGGGAGTGGGGGGTGGGGGTGGCGAAAGGGATTCTGCAGCGGACGGGTCAAGGCGGCGGGCAGTCCGTTAGAGCGTCTTCTCCTCGGACTGTTTACAAGCAGCACTTGCAGCACTCAGGGAGTTATACTTTCAATGGGCCTTTCTAGATGCATTTGCAGAAATCTCGGACATGAGGTCAGCAGTACATTGCGTTCGACGGTGGAACCTTTAACCAAACAAGGTAGCGATTTATTGTACGTATTAAAAAATATTCGAATTTATAAACATTTTATTCGGGAGTTTGAACTCTTGTCTAAATATTGTGCTCACGAAAGTGTAGAAACTACTCTTTGATTATTTTCAACATACTCTGATGTTTCGGTTAATGAACTTTGAACACTTTTTAAAGCGACTGATTGCCATATTCTTACTTAAAGAAAGTAAATGTTTTTCATTCACGTTAGAATAGTAAAGTGGGAAGTTCTCCATTTGTAAAAGTGAACTCAATTAGTTGACGACTTCAAAATGTATATTCATCTCAATAATTAATATGACGTAACACTTATTAGCTTACTTGAAAATAAATAACTTCATTTTCCGGGACAGAGTTCGAGCTGGAGTTGACCTGTTGATGTTTAAAAGTTACTCTGACTTAATTTTCAACCATTCACATTCCCGCTTGAAGCTGATTGAGATTTTAACTTGGAGTTGCGTCAAAAGATTGGAATGCTAATGTTTATGAAAGTATATATTCAGATATAGCGAGGTAAAGAACGAAATGAACAACTTATATGAGAACATAACTGGAGATGGCGTAACTTGAATCATAGAACGTATTTTGAACGTAATGTACCTTGGACTTTAACCTCTTTTATGATTCGCCTTACAAGTTTATACTACGTTTAATGTTTTGCTTCGTGTGAGTCATAAGTCCAAAATTATTTTATTACGAAAATTGTACATAAACTGTTCAAAGGTTTAAGAGACATTTGATGCAATTATTTAATTCCTCTTTATTTCATGTAATCATAATCTTTTTATTTCATATAACAGATATATGTACAATCTAGCATACATCATATAATAGAAAGAGAACAATTACTACAGAACATATGAACGCAGGCACGCTATTAGAAATTTGTTCACTTAAAAGTAATGAGTAAACACCATCAACATGAAGTTTCTCCTAATTTTTTTACTGAATGTTATTTAGACATTATTTTCTAGTTCTAACCCTTCTTCTGAGACCATCACTTTTATCCATTTTTCTGTACTTCGAGACCTCTGCTACTAGATGCTTCTTTTAATTTCTTTAATGAATCCATTTCATTTCCATCGATATTCTTTTATCTCCTATTAATAAAAAATGCTTAAAATGCTTAGAACATGCTTAAAATAACTCTAAAGAAATAATTTGCATACTTCTTTGACAAAAGTGGACTAATTGCAAAAAATATCAAAATAATGGATGTTTCCCTCCTTCTTTGTCTCATTTTATCAAGAGCTATCGTATTACAACATACATTACGTATTATTATTGTTATTATTATCATCGTATGCAAAAATAATTGTTACTTAATAATCATTGTTTATTTCAATCTTAATTAAAGAAAGTTCATCAGTGGAACAGGCGAAATGTCTAAAGGAAGTTGTAGAAATATATCAAGGAAAACAATATCTCCTTTACAAAATTAACGAAACTTTCTTAGCATTTTGCCACTACACATCGTCCTGCAGCGGCGACGTGCCGCCAGTTCGCATTCTCTCCTGCAATTAGTGTGAATCCAGCGCAGTGGCGCGGCCCACGAGGGGGAGCGGCGTTAACTTTTCTATCATGATATTGAGGAGACGTGCAATGCTAAGAAGGGTCTACGTGGGCGTGAAAGAACAGTGTAACGTTTCCAAAGAAGCCTTTCTGCTTCTGCACTATTTTTACTTTCTTACCTATACTTCGTTCGAGAAAGTATTACACTCGTGCTTTAAAAAATCGGCAAATTTTCGACAGAAAAACTTTCATTGCCGAACCGTGGTAACGAAAAATGGATATATCTTGTTTCTATATGTAGTAAATTCCTTCCTCTAACACAGTTTTGTGAAGGTCGATGCCACGAGCGGGGGTCCGTGGCACGAGTGCCAAGACGAAATCCCCACAGTTCATTACCCCATCACCAGAGACAACGCCATCGCTATTGTAAAACGGCGGGGTTACAAATAGTTCCCTTTCGCGAAGTTGTTCAAAGAAGCTCTTGGCATGGTACGATGCCACGATGCGTGCCACTACCACCAGTAGCAGACCTTGACACCACTGCTCTAACACGTAGAGTAGTCAGAATTCATTCTATTAGTTAAAAGTTCTCATTCTTTGGTTAAAACAGTAGAAAGTGGGGTCCAGGTTGATCCCTCTTAGCGTTAGATGGTTCTCATTCTTTGGTTAAAATAGTAGAAAGTGCGGTCCAGGTAGATCCCTCTTAGCGCTACATGGTTCTCATTCTTTGGTTAAAATAGTAGAAAGTGGGGTCCAGGTAGATCTCTCTTAGCGTTAGATGGTTCTCATTCTTTGACTAAAATAGTAGAAAGTGGGGTCTAGGTAGATCCCTCTTAGCGTTAGATGGTTCTCATTCTTTGGTTAAAATAGTAGAAAGTGGGGTCCAGGTAGATCCCTCTTAGCGTTAGAAGGTTAAAGCGTGCAACACGCCGGCCGGCCGGTGCTAGCGCGGGGGCGGGCACGGACGCTGAGTTTTTTCGTCGAGGTCAACGCGCGTCTCGCCGCTTTACGGGCAAGCGTCCGGCGATGCGGCGGCGGTGGCCACGGCGGCGGCCGCGAGGCAGGACGACAGCGGTCGTGCCGGGGCATCTTCCATAGCGCGTGAATGCGTGATGAGAAGCGATTTTTTAAAATTTATTTTTATTCACTGGGAAGCCATAACCTTTTGTATGTGATGGTTAAGAACACAACAAATACATTTATTTCATTATTTACGTGGGAAATTAACTCAATTAGGCTTCTGCATTTTTTATTTCCTCATTTTATGTATCTTTTCTTGCGATGGTAAAGTGGGTTTCAGCGGAGAGGAGTTATTATTTTATGACATCATGAGTTTCTTAATCTTTTTTCTGTGTCATTAGAGTTTCTTTATCATTGAGTTTATTAATTTTTGGAAATCGTAAAGATGTTTCTCCTAGAGTAAGGTGGTTTGAGGGTGAAGTGAAGCATAGAAATAAGTTGTTGTTTAATGGTTTTATAGATCATATTAGAAATTGAATGTAAGATCGCGTTGAAGTTGATTATTTCGTAAACAACAGGAGCCATTTTATTTTGTCGAGAATTTTGTTTTTGAAATATTTGATGGCGATTGAGATTAGAGTATGGGAAACTGTAAACCATATTGGGAAGCCGTAAGTTAAAGTGAGGTTTCGGAAGAGAAGGAACATGGTGGAGCGATTCTTCTGAGTGATTATGATGGTGGAGCTACTCATAGTGATTACGACAACAGGGCCGGTGATGATATCGGTAGTGGAAGGAGCAGCGATGGCGATAGTGCTAGCGTTAGCAATAGCTATGGTTATAATGGTAACATTAGCAAATACAATAGCGGCAGCTATAGCAGTAGTGCTAACAGTGGCAAAGGTGGTAATAGCCATTATTGCTACGATTGTGTTGGTGGAGATTGTAGTGAAGATAATAGTGATTATGATGGTGATTGTATTGATGCTGGTGGTATTGTCATTGTTGGCTTTTTATGTTGTTGGAGTGATTGTAATTGTGATGATTATAGCGTAAGAAAATATGTTAGTACTGACACAATGTGTGATTTTTCAGAGGCAGCGGAGTTGACGTTGTAGAAATAAACGCGTTGATAGCGGTTAAGATGTACTTAATTAGTTGCTGGGTTTGTTGATCTGATGTCAATGATAATGCGATGAGGTGATTATCATGGCCAATAAGAAGTGAATAATAGTCATTTCTAGATTGATGCTCTGAATGCGGTATATAATAATATCGGCGGGAACTATCACGATGATAGTAGTTGTGAGCGAAAACTTTCAGAAACGAGATAACGGACGTCAAAACTGAATTCTTTTCTGGGAGGCAATAATTTGTATGAGCTGAAGTGAAGGAGAACGTGGTGATACTGTTATAATATGTTCAAGAGAGAATGGATGTAACACTGTAGGTTGTTATGTTTAATTTTTATCATATGTATTGATGTTATGGGTGACAGCACAAAGGCTATTAGTTCCGCTACGCGTATGAATTACAGAGGTGAAACTCCGCGCAGTAGTTACTAAATCCCTACCTCACCCAGACCATACTCCTATTGGATGTTTACTCTCCAGTATGTGTACAAGTCCGAAGACGGGTATTATTCGGGGCCTTAACCTTACCATACTTTGCTTTCGAAATATATTCAAATATATTTTTTGTATTGTGAGTATATTATTCTGATCTGGAACTTTTTACATTTTCTTTCGGCGTCCGATGTCTGTAATCAACATTGTTCCCAAACCATCAATTCTTTGGTCGCGCTTATGCAACTGCTCAAATTTTGTGGTGTTGAATAAGATGTGTGAAACCACATTTGATTGCTGAAAATGAGAATGATGAGTAGAGAGACGGTGAATATAGTAAGAACAAGGGCAGTAAAAAGCAGTATGTCAAAAGTACCTGCAACGAACCGATCTTATCCTAAACTTTACATTTTTTAAACAAATAATTGGGAGAAAAACACACAAGTTGTAATATAACTACCAACTGTTTGCGCAGAAGTATCAGAAGAAGAAAGTGTGGAGCGAATTACAAGATTGGAACGAAGGGCTGATATACTTGACCGTGCAGGTAATGCCAGTTATCGGATGGTCAAAATCGGACGTGCACGTTTCTGAAAAGTGGAGAGGGGCCAGTCCAAGGACAGTTCTACCAAAGGGATACAAGGGAAGACAGCGAGGAAGATAGTGAACAGAAAGAGAGATATGAGAAAGAGGAATAATAATAAGAGGAGGAGAAAACGAGGAGGAGAAAAAGAAGAACAGAAAAAGAGTATGAGGAAAAGATGAGGAGGGGAAAAGAGGAGGAGGAAGAGAGGAGAAATAAAATAAATTGAAGAAGAAACACCTTTCGAAGGGGTCATGTTTTGATCTCCCACCCTGCAAAAGTGGAAAGCGAGCACATCGACCTCCGCGCTACAGGTCGCGCCCGTCGGAGGAGGCCCGGGTTGTTTGGCAGCCTCAACAGCGGCAGCGACGGAGGTGCGCCGCTCGGCCTGGTGGGCCATCGGCAGTCGGCGGCCTCGGCGCGGCGCGGCGCGGCGCGGGGCGGCAGGAAGCGGCGGCGAGTCGCCCGGCCTCGATCGGCCTAAGTGGGTCGCCGCTGCTACCTGTCGCCTCTGCCTCTGAGGACGGATCTCTGCCTCCGCTCGCGGGCCCGGCCGCCGCGCCGCCGCGCCGATTGTAAGGAAGAGGAACCGCTGCTCAAACCGCTATTTCGGCAGCAGTAGGTTTCCGGCGGCGTACTTGTCAAAAAATTACAGGGGAGATCTGGTGTCCGTTTGTTCAACTTTTTTCGTCTAGTGCTGATTATGGTTTGGCTGGATGCCAGCCTCCTTCCACAGACTCTTAAGTAATGGTAAGCTGATGAGGAAACTTTAAAGCTACGGTATATAAATGCTGCCACTAGATCCGCTTTATATTAAGGTACCTAGTCGGGTTATGTGAATACGTTCAACCATTATAAATTGTGTATACATTGTATTAGATTCATTAATGTCAAATTGAGTTTTATATTCTAACTCAAATTCAGTCACGGTTGGTTGACTTAATTGGAAACCAAAAGAGCAAGAATTGTATATTAATAAGAAGCACGTATCTTGCATTTTAGACAGTTTCCGATTTTATCCCTCCAAAACAATCCTTTAGGAACATCAAGTATTCATAGAACCACCTCCAGGATGCACGATCCGATTACACACCGGCTTTAAGGATGTCCTAGTTAATCTACATCAAGGTGCAATGAAGTCACTGACGATTTTCAACAGGCCACTGAGCACAAATATCCGGCAGAGGTGGGAGTAAATATACAACGGAAGGCTCGCCGGGATGAGATTGGGGGCGGCGATGTAGGCGGAGTAGGCGGAGGAGGAAGGAGTTGAGGGCGTTGGCGGAGGCGGAAGCTATTACACTAATATGCCACGCTTCCCCAACTCACCACCCGCTCGGCCTCATGCGTGATGGGTGCCCGAACGAGCAGAACGCTTGTGTTTGGGTGTGTGTCGGGGGGGGGGGGCTTGGAGAACGCCAGTAGCCAGGAAGAATGGAAGTCATTCGAGGTGTGTCATCCGAGATGACGTTTTGTACCAGCTGCTGCTCAACGTGTGTATCGCTTTTCGGACCTAAATGGGTATCTACTCTCACGTTATTAAAAAGGTTGTGGCAACACATAATATATCCGCTAATTCATTCTGTCTTTTCATTTGAATGTGCAGGGGGAGAGTGAATCAGGGAGGGGATAAGATGAAAAGAGAGGCAATGATTGAGAGAGATATGGAAATGCAGAGAGAAAGAAAAATAAGAGAGAGCCAAAGCGAAAGAGAGAGGGAGAGAGAGGAAAGAGAGGGAGAGAGAGGGAGAGAGAGAAAGAGAGGGAGAGAGACGGAGAGAGAGGGAGAGAGAGGGAGAGATAGGGAGAGAGAGGGAGAGAGAGGGAGAGAGAGACGGGAGAGAGAGAAGTAAGAGGAATATTTTATAATCAAATATAGATCCAAGTATGTGATCTACGGAAATGTAGAGAAAATATTCATCAATTATTTACAATAAGAATATAAATGAAATAAAGTTAAATATACAAAGTTAGGAGCATAAGAGAGAATAACCGTATATAAGGAAAATCCATTAACCCTAGAATAACTTCACGTCTAAATTTATCTATGATATTATCGAATGTAAAAGGCTAGAAAAAATATGAAAACAGACTTCTGTGACTCGAGTGAATACCTTCTTGGAGGCTCTTAAGACGCCGTTTCCTAGGCACAGATGGCAACGTTTCTGTCATCAGATGACAGTTTTTACGTACTTCCTATTACGCTGTGAGATATATCGCAGTATGACAGTCGAAGCTCTGGCGTTTATGATTATGTAACGGACTCTCCGGAAAAAAACAAGTAAACAGGAAAAATATACACTATTAATTACTGAAAATAGCTCTAGTTGTCTTTTAATACATATTGAGAAAATGTATAATTCGACATACAGTTTTAATATTTTTCATGGACATTACATTTTCCTTGTTTGAAAAATGCGATAGAAGGAAAAATAATTTATTCGGATCGCACTGTCTTATAATAAAGGGAATCAAGACAGTTGCAATTTAAAATTTTTACTTTTCTCTTTTCATGACAGTTTTGTAAGTCTGATTTCAAACACTTATTCAGAACTTCCTCCTAATGAAGGTTTTCTGATGACAACGCATGGTTAGCGATGGCTGGATCTGATAAGTAGAGAGAAGCTTAATACATTTTCATTGTTCATTCATCAGAAGACGGAGCACAGTTCCGGCGGTGGTGAAGTAGAAGTAGGAACAGAAAAGTCGTCCTGAGATGTAGGAACATTATCCGGCAAGGGCGGGATGAGAGAACAAAGAAATAAGACAGAAAGAGGGAATTAATTAAAATTCTATTCTCGTAAGAGAATGATGTGAATAAAACATTCCCATATTTAATTTTTCTGAAATTTGTTGGAGAATTTAAGCAAGGTGACCTGTTGTCAGTTACATTATTCGGTTACATTATTTGTAGAGCTGTTTTTCATTAACACATTTCATTAGCAAAAAATTGTATCTTCATAATTGTAATTGTAGGAAAACTCCGAAAAAGTTTGAATTTTCGAAAAATTAGACTTTTCAACCAACATGAGACCTGCGCCATTCTCTTAAACGACCTTCAGGTTATCCAACAACAAAATTTAGTGAAAATTATTGGAGCCATTTTTTAGAAAGGTTTTAAAATGTCCCAGGAGCTCCCTCCAAAATTAAAATATCGGTTTCAAATTCAAGGGGCCACGACATCAGTCAGATCGATCGGGTAATATATATTTTGGAGAAAATCAGCTGAAAGGTTTAGTCGCTAGCGTTACTCAGAGACGGCCAGACGGATGGACAGACGGACGGACAGACGTTTTGCCGTCAATGGATTTTTCGGTATCAAGGAGCCAAGGTACCACGTGTAAGAGGATTTTTTTCTAAATTTAGCAACTGGATTAATCCACTTTTTCGTTACCAGGGCCCTGTAATAAGAGTTTTCTGCCAAAAATTCGCCGTTTTTTCGTGCAGCATTACACAATTTTCTCTATACTACCTATATAATCCGTGTATACGTACAAATACGAGAAAGTAATAAAGTTAAGGATGTTGGCATAATAAGGAAAAATTCAAAAAAATAATAGTATAACTATAAAAATTATTTTATAATCATCATTCTCGTTTGTGGTGTTTCTCTGCGTGTTTCTCCGTCTTATTCCGTTTTACGAGTTCCCTCAACTTTGAACATTAAGCATAATTTTTCACAGTAATAGCGATAAAGAACCAAAGGTTGAATCGTTTTAAAGGAACACAAAGGAAAGCATTATAAAAAACGATGTACAGAAACGTGTGATCTACTTTTGACTCGTCGCATGACAAAATATGCAAATTGTGTCCCAGTAGTGAAACATTCTTCAGAGAAGAGTCTGCGGGGACACAACAGCACACTAGCAGAAAAACTCGCTATGCGGCTGTGTTTCTCGTTGGAAAAACTTTCTCGAAATAGCCTTGGAGAGGCAGGTGGGCTTTCCTGAAACGCGGTGGCCGCGCGTGTGGATCCATTTCGCGCTCATTTCGGAAGAAAGCGAAACGCGGCCGGGGGCGGAGGCGCCACCTTCCCACCGTGTTGCCACTTCTACCTCCACATCCACCCTCTCCTCCTCCACTCCTTCATCTCCACCACCATCCCCCTCCATCTCCACCCCACCCTCACCTCCACCTCATCATCTACCTCTGTCTCCCCTTCCATCTCTACCTCCATCTCTACCTCCACCTCCACCCCTCCATCTCCACCACCATCCCCCTCCATCTCCACCCCACCCTCGCCTCCACCTCATCATCTACCTCTGTCTCCCCCTCCACCTCTACCTCCATCTCTACCTTCAACTACACGTTCACCTTCACCTCCACCTCCATCTCCGCCTCCACCTCCATTTTCACCTTCACCACCTTCATCTTCGCCTCCACCTATTTCCACTTCCATCCTCACTTCCACCTCCATCTCCACGACCACTTCTCCTACAACTCCATTTCTACCTACACCTCTTCTTCCACTTCCACCTACGCCTCCACCTCTTCCATCTCAACCTCAACCTCAACCTCCACCTCCACCTCCACCTCCACCTTCACCTCCACGTCCACTTCCACCTTCATATCAATCGCCACCTCTACTCCCCACCAGCCAGCATTACCACTGTCTTAGCAGTAACGCTCACCAGGAGGTCCTAGAGTGCGAGTTCCGATAGAGACTCATTTTCGAACCTGGCTACAGAGCTAGGGAGAATTCAGCTGCAGTCTGGAGGAGTCTAGCGACCGGCTCCTCTCATAGACAGTTTTCCGTAGTTTCTCTGATCAGTACCAGGCGAATGCCGGAGCAGTACTCTAACAAACGGGCCATGGACTGAGCTTGATAACTCCTTTATAATGTTAACCCAAACTCATCTCTTACAAACATCCATCGGAAGACCAGTCGGGAGCTTAGAGCTTGTCACTGCTGAGGCGATGTCCCGCTGGAGGAAATACATGGAGGAGGATGTCCCTCGCGTCTCACCTTTCAGCGGGAGTGGTGACTCGGGAGAAAATTTGTGCTCCATCACAAAAATTCTCATTGAATGGTCTCCTTTTATCATAAAATAAACTGTAACAAAAACTTTTGAAAGTGGTCAGGCGGAAGAGCAGGCTAAATAGCCTGAGCCTCGCCACCAATAAAGACATTTATTTATTTATTTATTTATTTATTTATTTATTAATAGGCCCTATTTACCTTTCTACAGACATCAGCTGTACTTAGTTGTTTTATGGTTATCTCTTCGTCCTATTTGGATCTTCAAACGTGAACGTGAATATCATTTTTTTTCATTTTTTATTTCTTCTATATATCCCTATATTTTACGTGTTTTTATGAAATAACATTTCAGGCTGCACTTCAACCTCTGACAATCTTTTTTTTTTGTAATTACTACCGCTAACTCTCCAATCTTCTTAGGACTCCATGTATTACAGTCCCTAAGCGGAATTGCATTCTCCACATTCCCTGCCTTAACAAAAGTCATCAACGATCAACGATGCACTCATTAGTGCACTATTAATTTTGTACGTTAATTACTCATTTAAGTTCTCCTAGAAGATGACTATTTGTCTGCAGGTGCTACCACCGTGGAACATCCTGTCCCCTCACACACTTCACGGATGTGCCTCGCGAGTATATTTGGTCATGCACATACTAAATTCGGACTAGGCAAGATTCCTTCTACGCGTGCTCAGTCTGGTTTAGAAGTAGTGAGTCAGCGCTACTAAATGGGGCTGATGCTTAACTTTCAAGCCCTGGTCTTATTGTCTTATTCCACTCCCAAAAGGTACCGGTGAACGGAAAGGAAGGGAAGTATTGGGGTTCAAGGATACCACAACTCATCGCAACTGACAATTCACTATAAAATCCATACCTTATGGACGATTCCAAATTCTTAGCTGGGAATCAGAACCATCAAGCCCTTACGTCACCTAGTCCGGCTGGTAATGAAGGGAAGTCAATTGAACGGCGATGCACGGTAGTTGGGAAAACCATGCCATACCTTGCCACACAAGCAAAAAAAAAAATGCATGCTTGAGACGGGTTTTAAATCAGCGACTGTTCGAGCCGCTACCGCCAAGACGCCTCCCGCCTTCTTGGTTTCCCAGGTTGGCCTTTAGTATTGCTCACTGCAAACGTGCCTATTGATGTTTTAACATGTGTGTCTCAACCAACGACTACCGAGTTGTCCATAAACGTCCCTGTCATCAATACCCCCGTCCGCCTCTCCGACGCACCCGCCTCCGCCTCCAGCACTGCTCCTCCTCCTCCGCGATGCGTCGGCCTGCGCGGGGCGGCGGCGTGACGTCACGCAGGTATGGAGGCCGCGCGCGCCTCTGACCCCGATCGCGGTGGCGGCGGCGGCGGCGGCGGCGGCGGAGGCGGCGCAGGTGCCTCTCCGCCTCCGCCCCTTCGCTCTCTGCCCCCGGCCCCGCCCCCGCCCCCGCCTCCCCGCACGCCGCTTCCGCCAAAGATAACCCCGCACATGCGGGAGGTCTTTGCAAGCCACGGCGACGACGAGAAATGGATGTCAACACACTTTATTGTCTACTGAATCAGCGTGGAGGAAATTATTTATTGCAAACCCTCAAACTGTACTTTACTACAATGCACACCCATGTTTAAACTAAATAAAATTGCTAATAAGCTCAAAACAGACACAAACGTTTTCACGTATCACGAAAATCGAATGACTTGAGCTAATTTACAATCACATTTGATTCTGATCTTAAAATTGTTCTTCGCATTCTTACGTCTGGAAATTAGAAAATGGAATGAAACTTCAGAAAGTGGGAATGATTTTGATTCACTGTAAAATTATTACTCTTTGAAAATATTTAATAAGTAAGAATTAGATTCTGTATTTTTTATTTTTTCCTTAAATGTATTACATTTATAAGAAAAATTATTAGAAATGGATAAAAAAGAGAGAGAAAATGAAATTTAAGATTAATATATGATTTTCGAATAGATAAATGTGTTGTGTTATTGGATACACTGGATGAACATTTTTCAATAAAAATCCTGCCACTAAATATCTCATTTTAGAATCTCTCTCACCTGCGTTATGTTCTTCAATAGTATTATATAGATATCATCGTATATTCACGTTACTAAAATACATTTTTCTTCCATTATCTGTTATTGTTTACTTGAACGAAAATGTAAAAAAGATTCAGAAATATTCTTTTTTGAATTATTTATAAAATTTAAATTGCACTCAATGTTTACCATAGAAAAGTGTAACCGGCAATCGCTATGCAGACATGGCAAGTAGCAAGGAGTAGGGAATCGCTATGTAGGCATAATGAGAATTATCGCATAAATGGGTAGTAAGCGTACGTTCAATTATGTTCACAAGTCCTTAATCGATGCCCTCCTGACCTGAAACATCGCATCGTGGCGTCACACAGTAATTATAGTCAAAATCACTCATTAACCCTGGCATGTGAACATAACGTATATCGAGAATCCAGTTGCTACTACATTCCAGTGGAGATCAGGTTGTAATAATATTGCCACTGGAAAGCAGATGTGAAAACATTCATTCAAAGTGTTTCAAATATTTATGCAAATGCATTATTGCATTTTTATTTCAAAGCCTAGGTAATCATGCATGAATTATTGCATAGAGATTCCGTAATCTTACTACCAAAAATGTAGCACGTCAGCTAACGTGGCAAAGTGCAAAAAATGAATGAGAACACAGCTAGTTTCTGAAACCTGCTAGCTTCTCTAACCAGTGTAGGAACATGTTCTTATCTGACACTCGTATTCTTTCTTTTGAGTTTCCTCGCTCCTCTCATAAACATCGTTTCTCTTTGGTGTTAGTAAAAAAAATTGCGTAATACACCTAAATACTTACACAATATTCAATTTCAAGGGTTCCTTAGAATGATGGTGTTTAAAAAGAAAGTTTACATCAAAAAATTGGAATGTCCACATGTTGACATGAATTGCTTTTTATTTAGTTGGAAATAATTCTACAATATATAATGATAAAGTATATGTCATATGCCTCTTTCAATTATTTTTTTCTATTCGGGCGTATTACTAAGAAAATGCGGTTGTTGTCTTTGAAGATTGGATCAAGTTCATTTCCTCAATCTGCCTATCCAGAAAGATAAACGACAACTTTAGATCTCAAACGATGATGTACTTTGCTATTGTTTTCTATCAGGCAATTTCAGTGAAACCTTTTATTTGTTCTCCTTCGCATTGGAAGATTGCTTCCTGAGTCAAGGAAGACGCCTCGAAGAAATAAGTAATTACAATGCAAACGTTCCCTGTAATCCTTGGAACAACGTGCCATTTTCTCGCCCCTTCCTAAATTGCCAACTGGAGCCCAGACAACTGTTCCACTACAGGCTTTCTATGTTCAAAGGCAGGGGAAGCCGATAATCATTATCCAGCGGAAGTTCCTCGATCAAAACCCCCGCAGAAACCAATTTTCCATCCGTGATAATTTAACATGACTCAAACCAATACTGTTTTTACAGAGAGGTAACTCAGGGCATCAACTGATGACACTGCAGTGCTTCTGACTGGGAGGTTCTAGATTCGAGTCCCGACAGTGGCAGGATTTTCGACACTAGCTGAATAGCTAGATCGAATTCCGTCGCTGTTTGGAGGGGAATCCTAGCTGCCGGCGGCTCCACTCGGTAGTTTTCCGTGTTTCTCCAATACCAAGCAAATGCCGGAGCAGTACCCGTAAAAAACGGTCACGTACCACGCGCGATCTTTCCTTCCCTTCCTTGTCCTATCATAATCCCTTACTTACACACACAACTTCATCTCATCACAATTACATACACCACACTCCCACACATGCCGGGAGACCTGTCGAAAGCTGAGACTTGGTCTCGGCTTAGGCTGAGGCGGTGCCCCACTGATAGGGGATACCTAGTTAGGGAAACCCTGCTAGTCGACGGTAGGTTGATGCCGGATCTCATCATCCAGCGGAGCTAGTTTACTGCCATCTTCTGAGAAAAATCATGCACTACACTTATGTGACTAATGACCTTAGCAGTTGACGCGCCTGGAATCACTAATCAATAAAACAATTTAACTTACGAAAACAATATCACCAACTCTTTGCTAATATGAAATAAAAGTGTTGCAATTTCACAATTTACATTAATTTGAGATAAATAGAATAAATCTTCTCACAAGTACTCACAAAACATTAATATTGTTTCAGGGACGTAGAAGTAAAGACAAAGAAGATGTAAATATATTTCGATAACAGTGATCTCAACAGCAAAATGCTGTTGAAAAACAACCTTACAGAAAAAAACAAAATTTCTTAATGAAACATGCTCTAAAACACTTTTAACAACGAGGATGATGAAGAATAAAATGCTTCTTCTTAAATCATTACGATATTCCCCACACATTTCCAGAAAGAAACTGAAAAGCGTAAAGAAATGGTAACTCAAGAATCAATTAATTAATTATTAAATATTTCAACCAGTCAATTAATATATGCGTTTCTACAATGTCTGTTGACTCACGTTAACACTATCTATGATAATTCCAATCAGCAACGATGGTCGGTGTTGCACAGTTCGCTCCAACTCCTTTCGCCATACTCCAAACAAGAAAGCGGAAGAATCAGGCCTTCCACTCAGTAACTCATTTCGCCTCGAGATAATTTGGTCCTGCCCATTCTCTCTCCGAATACGCCTAAGGCAATGGCGAGCTTCCTTCATTCCTGATGCAGAAGGCGGAAGCCTGGAGACCGGTCCGGTCGGGCACTCCCGAACAGCAGGCAGCGACGCGCCACAGGGCAATGAACAGAGGCTCGAAAGCTGACGGTTATGACTATTGCACAAGGATAAATTCCTTTAATCAATTTGATCTAAAATCAGAAACTCAGAGAAGCTTCTTAATAATAATTATTAGAAATTAAGTGTTCTAATTGTAAATCCATGGCCTATCATTAACAACTATAACTAGTTTCGTTGTAAATATTAGAACACAAGGGTTTTAATAATCCATGACATCCTTTTAGGCACTAGTACTAGGGTATTAGTCGGTCATCTTGTGCAGGATGAGTAGTGAAGTTTAATAAAATGTTACTGTACTTCGGCATTTTTCTAATGGATAAATGCCTGAAATTATTTGATTGACAAAACGACGTATTCAAATTTGCAACCTCTTTTAAAACTCCAAATTTTAACTTCTGATGGTATGAGGGCCACATTATATTATAGGAAGACAATAAAACCAGTCCAAGGCTGAATGCTGACATATTCTTCAAATATTTTTATTTGTGTTGGGTTCAGTCTTAGAGTTATATATCATTATTACGTAATTTGAATACATTACGATGACAGTTTAAGGCCTACATAACCATTCATTTTGTCAATAAAACAAGATAATATATTCTATTCAAAAGATAAAGAGTTAGTTGAAAATCACATGGATATTAGATTTTATTTTTATTTCAAGACATTCATAGTGTGTTTCATATTCGTACAATTTTCATAATTTCATGTAGCAAGGGCAGCAATGTTCTTTGAGTCCATTTAAGGACGTGCCTCTATCTAGAGTCTCAAGCAACTCTATCCAAACTCAAGGATCTGCTAGTATGCATACCCATAATTAACACCAGAAATGTATAAATAAACTTCTTTCAACCCAAATTTGTAACCAGCAACAGTTCACTAAAAACCGTTCCTTTTCTCCATTGGGGAGACTATATGACCTGTAGAGGTAATTTCCAGACATAAAATCCTTACGTTTTGAAGTCCGACGAAGCATATTTCCCCCTTCATGACAGGCTTCGTCATTTGCAGGTTTATATGCTACTAAAAATAAATTTCAACAAGTTGTGGACCCTTATTTACTGAGAGGGAACAATAAGTACCCTCACCATATTTGATGGTTTTAAAATATATTACTGGCAGTTCATATATTTGTCCGTCAAGCTTTTATTGGTAGTTAGATAAAACTTAGCGGTTTGCTTTTTAGATACTAAACACTTCAAAGTTTCAGTGAACCATTTTGTACCCATTTAGTAACTATTGGTTATAATTATTATTTCAAAATATTAAAACTTCATTGTTGCCAAGTTTGAGTCATAAGATTTAAATTACGTTCATTTGAATTAAAATTAGGTGACTGTTGACTACCCACAGATAAGAATGGAAAGTTATAAACTGTATTCCTTATAAATTACGGGATAATGAAATTCAAAACATGTTACTTGAGGAACTAAAAGGACGAAGTCAGATATCAATATTTATATTTTCAATTAAAACAAAAATAATCTTAATTACCTACAAATGCGAATAACTATATCCTCAATCTATATAATTATAATTCTAATTTAATAAAAAGATTAAAAATTGGTATTTATTTTGAAAAAATAGTGGGTAAAATATGTACCCAATCAGTAAAATTTGAAAAGTATTTTGCTTAGGGAAACGAATGGTTAAAGTAAGTTCAAACCGGTGTAGTGAGTTTGAAAAGGATACACGTGCAGGCTTATTACATTTCAATTGATGTGCACTTTTTCATACACTATTACCAGAGAATTTAGTTTTACGTTTTACTGTTAGTTTTGCGTTTCACGGATTTACGGAGCCAATTATTTCAATTAGTCGTTGCGTTCTTCGTGCTTACCAACATGACGTAAATTGCTTACCAAAAAGTTCTCACGCAACCTACCACTCGTAAACCCGGACAGGTCGCACGTGATGACGTTCATCAAGGGCAAGTTTTGACAAAGTTAATATTCTTCAACAGTATGTTGGCTGTTTCATTTGATTGACTTTTAGGTTGATTGCAAAATGTATTAAGTATTTAATATTTTCTTGTCGTTTAATAGTTATTGTTCCATCAAATTCAGAATATTATTATCCGAATATTTTTAATTATGGATCTAGTAAGGTGTCATAAACACAACAAACTTTGAAATGCTTGTCGGCAAAATGATTTTCGTTTAATGTAAGGTTATATTTGGAAAAAATAGTTACGTTAATTACTTTAATACTCATGAAAATGACTGATTTTTAACCTTAAGTAATACATAGAATAGTAGTAGATAATAGTAATATATTCAAATAGTACCAGCGTAATATAACAATAGCATTTTGAGACGGATATAAAAATAATTGGCGACTGATACATCTAGCGGCTCTCCAGAAATTATCATGAAAGAGAACGTAAAAGGTAACCCATAAATACTCATTACCTGACAGATGGACTCGCCATTGCCGGAACCGAACAATGAAAAATATATGTCGCATCATTAAATTAAAATATAGCTACAATACTGCCAGCAAAAACCGTTTTGCATAAACGCGCAACTTTAAAAATATGGCACATTACTTGCACATATAATTTATTTAGGTTAATTATGAACACTGGCCTTGAATCAAACATTAACTTTCGCTGTAGTACCGCATGTCAGCTCATTGTCCAATACTCCGTAGGCACGGTCGAAATATCTTTGATTAAAATACTACACCACTACCAGAAGACAACGTTGCACACATACAGGAACTTCTGGAAAGTGCGGTTGGTTATATTTGTTTCACATAATAACAGTCCAATAAACTATTAAAAACGTTTTACTTAAATCTCAGGTTCGAAACGTCCGCCGCGCGGTTCAAAATCAGACCACTGCGCATCTCACAGGAGAGCCGTGCAACGGGGTCAACGGCTCGACGCCCGCCCAAATTTCCCCGGACGGCCCGGCCCCGCCCAGGGGCGTATACCGGCCCCGCTGCCACCGCCACTTCTGCCGCCGCGCCGCGGCCGCCGCCGCCACCACCGCAGCCGCCACCGCCACCACCGCAGCCGCCACCGCCACCGCAGCCGCCACCGCCACCGCAGCCGCCACCACCGACGCCGCCACAGCAGCCACCGCCCCCGCCGCCATCGCCGCCACCGCCATCGCCATCGCCGCCACCGCCATCGCCGCCACCGCCGCCACCACCGCCGCCACTGCCGCCATCGCCGCGACCGCCGCCACCGCCACCACCGCCGCCACCGCCGCCACCGCCGCCACCGCCGCCGTCACCGCCACCGCCACCGCCACCGCCACCGCCGCCGCCACCGCCGCCACCGCCGCCACCATCAACACCTCCACCTCCGCCGTCGCCGCCGCCATTACCACGCTGCCACAACCATCACCGCAGTTACCACCGCAACCACCGCAACCACCGCCACCACCGCCGCCACCGCCGCCACCGCCGCCGCCGCCTGCGCCGTCTCCTCGCCGCAGCCTCCGCCGCCACCTGTACCTCAACGCCGCCTCCGCAGACGCCCCCGGGCGCCGCGCGTGCCAAAGAGGTGACGGTGGGTGAGAGTGCGGGAGAGTACCCTACTCCGCCCAGCGCCGCCCCGCCCCGCCCTGCCGCCTTCGATCAAAGCGACGACTTCGCGAGAATCGCACGTCATCGTGTATGGACGGAGGGGCCGACCCATCAGGCGGTCTAAGCCACATGTAGACTTCCTGCGCTTTTAGGTGGATTCTAGGACGAGATGACTCGCTCTGATCTTGCCTGAGCACTCGCCTTGCGAGAAAGGTAGTTCCGTTGCAACAATAAATCACAACAATTAATCGATGAAATAAACAGGGTTAAAAACTGATGCCACAAAGCAGTACTTAGAACGATGAACTATAAAATTCTGTAACTAATATATTATAATTGGTATATTATTTACTCTACTGAAAATTGATATATCAGTTAGTCTACTCAAAATATTCATTTGCGTAGAAACTGAAAATAGTTCTACATGAATGAATCCTAAATATCGAAAAAATATAAGATCAGAAACCATAACATTTTGCCAGAAGTCAAAACCGAGTAAATGTGTAAACAAATACAGGAACTGCTATAATTATAATGTGTATTTGTGTTACCGACTTTTTATAGGATTCTTCTGCTATTTATGCAATATATGTACATCTTGTTTTTCTAATGTTTCACCATTACGATTATCTTGGAGTTATTCGTTTACATTGAATTAAACAAATTTCATCGAATATCATTTGTCATTCACACACATTCGTGTATTAAATTAGCCGTGTTTGGGCAAACATCATTGTATCTAGACCTATGATTTCCTGACAAGTGCACAAACATTCTTTCTAAGTATATAGACAACCTTAAAATACTTTATCATGTTGTGAGTAGTAGTGATTAAGAGTTGATTAAATAGTAATAAAGAAAATAAACTTAGTTAATGGGACGAAAGTACTGATAAATTCTATTCGCATGTAGAACTTGTGATTTCACGAAGGCTTTCATTAATTGTGATATAAAAATTAGGAATCCATTTCTCTTTTTAGCCTAAACTGTCTTCTTAAACATATCCTTCATCAATCTCCTGCTGTATGTGTATTTAAAAGAAAATGTAAATTAATACTGATGTTGTTCATCAACAGAAAATTTGACTCTTCCAAGTCTAAAGATAGATAAGACGAATTATCTAATCTGTAAAAATTAATTTTAATCTGTAAAAAATAATTTCAACAAAGTATCGCAATGAATAATATACAAAATAATTTATTAATATGAAGTATTTCAATTCATTTTTAACATTTTTTTATTTAATAGTTTCAAATTGTAGTAAAGAAAAAGGACGTTTCTTGATCACACAATACAAACACATGTTCAGAACAGGAAGTTATTTAATATCTACTTCTTAGAGTTAATATTTCAACAAATAACATTCCAGTGTTCTGTTTTTTTATCTTATTGTGTCGACAAGCTTGCCTTTGATATTTCAAGCGGTAGCTTTCTAACCGTCTTGGGATGGACGCTGTGATGTGGATTTGCCAGTCATTGTTATGGTGATGCGTGTTCGTTTTTAATTTTCAATTATTTTTGGTGATACGTGATGTGGGAAATAAGTAAAAGGCAGAGACTGGTGGTGTGAAAGCATTGACATGAACGTATCCAGGAGAAACCACATATCGTTTCACCCCAAGTAGCTGCTCGTGAATATATTTTTACTCTCAACAACCAATGATACAATTAATGCGGAAAATTGCATCATCTACTACACTGAATTAATATTTTAATGATGATGTAATGTGAACGTATATTTATAAAAGTCGATTTAAAAATTTAGTACAAAAAATTGTTAGCAAAAATTGTTAACAACTTTTTTCTTGAAGTATTTCCTACATTACCTCCCCTTCTCTAGAACACATAAAGTAATTCGTTTAAACTGGGGCACCTACCACCCAGTCACATTTGTTGTGTAGTATAGTTTTTTTCTCCCTTTACGACCACGAGAATTATCTGCAATACGAGCAGCGAGCGACCTGTGGAGTTTCCAGATAAGAAGTCGCTGGCTGTAGGACCGCCCGCGGAGAAACATTATTACACCGTCCGTTGCACATGTGGCCGCAGCCCCATTGCGCCCAGGCGGGTGGCTAGCAGTCGCGGAAGCGGGCTCCGCACAGTGGGTGCCACAGCCCGAATCCTGTGGCGGCGGTGGTGTAGTGGTAGCGGTTAGCGTATCAGACTGTTATACCCAAGTTCGCGGGTTCAAACCCGATCGAAGCCATGGATTTTTAAGGGTGAAAAACATCCTTCGTACGCCTTCCTTCGGAGGGGAAGTAAAGCCGGCTGTCCCCATGTTAGTAGATTTACTGCATGTAAAAGATCCTCAAGCCTAAATGACGCCTCTGAGCCAAATTCAAAATCGCCTGTTTCGTCGCCCTTCTTTCTCCGCTAGTTGGTGAAAGGAGCGTAGCGAAATTTGCGTGGTCAGACGGAAGAGCAGGCCTCATGTCTTGAGACTCGCCACGTAAAATAAGGCATTAATTCAATTCAATTCAATTCAATCTTTCCTCGCCTCTTGCGGTCATCGCGGGCAGGATCAGGACTTTGGGGCCTCATACAAAAGACCTGGAGGGAAATTGGAAACAGTTGGATCTGATGACCAGTTTCTTGGAGGTAAGAGAGATAAACAGATATTTATTATTTCTACAGGTAGTTTTATGTAAGTTGGTAGCAGAACACTATAATTTACAAACTTTACAATTAGGGATATTTATACATTAATAAACTATAAGTTAAAAATGTTTGATAATCAATATAAAATAATAACATTACCAATATCTACATACTTACGACTTCTCCGTGGGTTTAAAAAAATTTAAAACTGCGTTTTTCCGACAAAATTATTAGTTGAAAATAGGATAACTGAAACATTATCATAATAATAATAACTCCAATTTTATAATTAATAATAACAATAATAATAAGTCATATTAATGACAACAATAGGAATAAATGAATGTTTCTATCTAGTCATATATTTTAAACTTGTATGTGATTTTCTAACTACACTGCACTCCACTCCACAACACTACCTTGCACTTCACTTCTCTTTTCTATTCTATATTTCAGTCTATTTCACAACACTGCACAACACTTTTATAACTCTCAAATGTGTATTTGATACACCGGTAGATGGATACGTGGGATCATCTGCTACCCAAAAGAACAGAATCAATTAACAGAACACAAGGTTTCTGAATATTAATTTAAAGTAAAAAGCAATTTTGTTTCACTTATTATGAGTTGATATTGCATGAAAAACATATGTTTGAACCGTATTCATGGAAGATATGTTCGTTGCACTTGAAGCATGTATTTTTGCTAGTGTTATTGCTCTCTGACCTTTAACAAACATTTCATTTCAGTCATTCAATTATTTTTGCTTTCCTCGTACGCTAGTTTTTACTTCTATCAGAGTTCATAGTAGAGAGTATCAAGACAGTTTTCATGGTTGAATGCAAAATATATTTTTTCGGGTGGCAAGACCTACTTGCATACCTGTTCTCCCAACTTACTTCCAACTTCCTTTACGAGAGTGCTAGATGAACATTTGCGACCGACGAACCCTAACCTCAAAGGAGAACACAAAATTTCACGCTCGCGAACTCTCAGTCGCAAAACCTCCAAACGGAAAATGATGGACTCGATGTAACATATTACTACTGCATTCATTTGAGGGATAAAAACACATCAAAAACCATTAATTTTTTTAATTTAATAATAACAAACGTATTTACTATTAGTAATGATAGGTATGTTAATGAGCATGACCAATAAATTAATAAAATATACAATTATCGATTAATTAACTTTTGAAAGTATTAACACGAAGTGGTCGGGGTAACTGGGTGCAAGAGGAGGTGGTGTGGGGAGGGGCAGACGCTCCATGCCCACCGCTTCTGATTCGCTCACCTTGCTCTCTGTTGGACTGATTCGTCATGGAGAAATCACCCCAACCCCCTGCCATCAGGAAAAATTGAGATTTTTGATTGATTGATTGATTATTGATTCCGGGCCCGTCAACTGTTAAGGTCATTAGTCCCACTAGTGCACTGCATGATTTGTTCCTCGGGAGGTGGCAGTGATCTTCCCCAGATTTTCCTCAACCAGCGGGACACCGCCCCAACCAGGACAAGCTCCAAACTCCTGTCACGTTTCCCAGCATGTGTGATAGTGTAGTGCAATGTTAGTGTCAGTGTATATAAGTAGAAAAGATCGCGGAGCTAGACAAGGAAGAGGGAGAAAAGATCGCGCGCCGTCTGTGGCCCGTTTGTGAGAATACTGCTCCGGCATTCGCGTGTGTTGATCGTAGAAACGACGGAAAACTACCGATCAGAGACGACGGTCGCTAAAATTCTCCAGACAGCAATTGAGCTCAACCTAGCTGACAAACTAGAGTCGAAAATCCTGCCACCGTCGGGGCGTGAACCTAGGACCTCCCGGTCAGAGGCACTAGAGGGAAAATTAAGGAAGGACTTATCTTGGCCTATGTGAGTGGCGTGTGACTCCGGCACCAACTTGGATGGCTGGTAAACTCGGGCTAGAGAATCAGCACCACCCAGGTTAATGGGTAGATTTCTTTAGGAGCTTTGTGTTCTGTCGTATGCAGATATCACGGTGTGCCTCTGCGCTCCTGGTGGGATAAGGATAAGGTAAAAAGCTAGGTAGTCACTCTAGACCTGAAAAATCCCTGGCACACATACAGTAACTGCGGTTGCAGCTGCATTAGTACTTCCCTTGCGCAGACTCACGCTCACCATGCGATTTATGAGAGGCATTGTTGTTATTCACGTACATAAACCCTCTTATGCAATGAACCATAGGACAATCAATAATGTCTGTAGCCATAGTAGATATCAAATCTCAAAATATTGCAGCAAACGTTAAAATATTTGCAGCAGATTTAAGTACATTTGCACAAGAATCGTTGAAATGATGGTTCGTTTATTCAGAAATACAAATTTGCCTGATCATTAGAAACAAAATTACATACCATTTTTTTGTGAATTGATTGATTCATTGGTTAGAGTTTTCCGGGCGCGTCAACTGTTAAGGCCTATTCGTACCGTAAGTGTAATGCATGTTTTTTATCGCATGAGATGGCGGTGACCTTCCCCCTCTGAATGGCGAGATGTACTGCCGACCTATACATCGGCTTGCTGGACTTTTGCATACCAGGTATCTCCCATCGTGAAGCACTGCCTCAGCCGGGACTAGCCGTAAGCTCCCGACTGATTTCCCGACATATGTGATAGTATTAGTGCGTGAAAGTATGTTTGTAGGAAAGGGGTGAGAATAGGACAAGAAAGAGCAAGAAAAGATCGATGGCAATCCATAGCCTGTTTTATAGGGTACTGCTACGGCATTTGCGTAGTTGGAAAAACTACGAAAAATACCGATCACAGCAGTCGGTCTCTAGAATTCCCCTCCCGTCAGCGGATGAATTTATTGTGAACAAATATTAAATATTACAATATTTGAAACGGTCATAACGCTACTATATTATTTCAAACGATATGAAAATGAGTAACTGATGTGATCACGTACACCTTCTCACAGATTTTAAGACTTTTTATTAATAAAATAAATAAAACTTGATTGCACTCTCACTGATCACTTGTATAAATTGGTAACACTGATTCTTCATTTATAAAGAGATTATTATTTGTATAGTTCACCATTTTAGAGAAAAGGAACTAAAAGTAGTGCCATTTGTAGTTCCCAGTTTCGGAGGCATTAACATACAGTTTGTGGATTCTGGTTCTTAAAGAAAATAGTCTAGTGCAAAAAGCAACTTTCTATCACATTTGCATCCAAATTTGTAGGACACGTTAGCAGTCAGCTAGTAAAACTAACTGTTCGCTCAGGACCAGTACATGAAAACTACCAAATTAAAAGTAGTGTTTACTAAATATTAAATTTTATTTTTATTTCCGTGTTTGCTGTGTAAATGGTGTTATACACAAATGACAAAAAAGAGACTTTGCCAAAAATGTATGTAAAAATATTAAATCTACTTATTGATTTTAGGAGCTTAGTATCAATCCGTTAGAATAACACGTACATGTTTCAATACAAAAGAGGGCTATATTCAGATTTGGCTCTTAATATTTTGAAATGGAAAGCTGCTCAATGGCTTCACAACACGTGTCGACATGTTGCTGAGATGGGCTTAAAAAGCAAATGTATTTATAATAAGAAATATTTTAAATCTGTTTTCCTCAAAACTATACTTGAGACATTACATCCGTTACGCAGACAACACAAATTAAATAGTTCCTCCCTTTGAACACACTACTTGGATTCCACAGTCACGATTACGGTTTTCCGTTACTACCAACGAGCTTTAGATTGAAAGGGTTGCATCGGAAACATTTGAAACCATGCTGTACTTGGAACAGGTATCTATTAAGTTGGACCCTTTCTTGCCATCCGAGATCGACCGACCATCTGATAAGTGCCACACTCATTTCTATGGGACCACCTATACCAACCAAAGGGTGAAAACATCAATTACTGTACCCGAATCAACTCCCAGACTTCGGCTCCTGGCCGCCAACCTCACAAAAACACACGGAGAAAACACCAACGCAATAAACATCAACTCGGAGTATGAAGACGCCGTTCCAACCCCTGCGTCACAAAGACCATCTGGAGGAGATGGTCGACGTCTCCACGGCAGACGCTGTGCAAATCGAGTATGCGTTATCATGGTCACCACCGACCTGCGTAACCAGCAATGCCTTTTGCTCCAACGATTCACGAAAGGGTTTTGGGCGTGAGTCGCCGCGCTCAGTATCGCGAAGTCGAATGAAATAAGCGCTCGATGGCCATAAACAATGCTTAATACTTTGGATTGATTGATTAGGAACTCCTGGCGCATCAGCTGATAAGACGTCTCGTAAGTGTTGTGCATGCTTTTATCGCGGCAGTGGTGGGGATCTCGTCGGACGGCGAGATCGAAACATCGGCTGGTGGGATTTTTCCCAAGCAGATGTCTTCCACCAGCGGGGTACCGCTCACAGGCAGGACAAGCTCTAAGCTACCGACATTTATGGTAATGTAGTCCATATAAGTGTGTGTATGTGTGTGTGTGTAAGTAAGTAAGGAGTGAAGATAGGAAGAGGAAGGAAACATCGCGCGAGGTTCATGGCCCTTTCATTAATGTATTGCTCTGGCATTCACCCGGTTGATCGAAGAAACCACAGAAAACTACGTATCAGAGCATCCGGTCACTAGAATTCTCCTTTAAACAAAGGCTGAACTCGACCTATCTAGCTAGCTTGTCGAAAATTTTGCCAACGTCATATTTTCGAAGAAAATGTCTTATCGGTCAGCAAACGCGATCAGTTAGGCGATCGATTAAATTTTTTGTTTCCGGACGAGTCATCTGCTATGGTTCCGACTCTAGAAAGTATAGTGCATGCTCTATGTCCGGAGGTAGTGGTGTTCCTCCTCCTTTGATATGTGAGATCACCCAACTACACTTTGCTTTGGGGGCTTTCCACACCAAGAAACTCCGCCAGCAGGACATCGCCCCATCCGGAACGCGCTGTAAGCTTCATTGGTCTCTCGGTTTCATTGGCGTGAATTAGTGTAATGCATTTAAGAGTAGGAGTGTGTGTAAGTGGAGAGGAGGGGACAAGGATGCCGAAGGGAAAATCTCGCGCGGTTCGAGTTAGATTGCCCGTTTGTTACGGGTACTACTCTGGTATTCGCGTGGTATTGATCGGAGAAACCACGAAAAACTACCGAGCAGAACCACCGGTAAATAGAATTTTCCTCCAGACAGCGAGTGAATCTAGTTAGTCGCATGCGTCATAGTCGAGACTCGAATCCTGGGAGTACTCTGGGTCACTGTCTCCGGCTAACAGCTTGTGTTGTTGGGCAACACTACACCAAACGCGTGCTAGCTGATAGTACCGAAGAGAGTTCCCCTGAGGTATATTATACAGTGCCAATTTTTCCCAATTGTAATTGAATAATTTCCGCCGTGTCTTGCGGTCCGCCGCCCCACTGTGACAAGAGTTGCCGCGGCGGCGGGCAGGGAGATGTGGAGAAGGGGGTAGAAAGGTGTGGTGAAGAAGGGAATACCTCTGTGGGTGGCGAGAGGAGAGAGCAAAAGAGAGATGGAGACATAAATGACAGAGAAAGAAGGAGCCCAAAATAAGACAACACACTTTTTTTCAAAGGACTTTGGTGGTAGGAGGCGCTTTCTTGCGAGCTAGTGGGCAACTAAGAGGCCCCCGAAACTTCAAGAGCGCTACCTAGTAGTGCGTTGAGGAACGCTGGGATTTCTTGAACTCTTGAGAGGTTTTCCTTGAACTGAATAATAATATGATTTGATTTTTCGCGTCTAAAAAATACTTAATATCTTAAATTTTAAGTGATCTCGAATTTTTTTGAAAAATATTATGTAAAATTAGAATTATCTTCTAAATTTAAAAACGTAACAATTAGCCAAAACCTTATATTATGATTAATTTCTAACAATATTATAAAATGATAAATCAACAACCAATCAACTTTAAGTTTTGTCTTTGTTCGAAGTGAACTAAACTAATTTTTAATTACCTCATTGTATTATATTTTGTAACTTTTATATTTCTGAGGTTGTGTAGCACAAATAAAAGTAAACTGCTCTACTGAATTGATTTATAAAAAATTGAAATTTGTTATGTTGTTAATTTTAAAACATAGTTTCTCAGTAACTCAATGTGTGATTGATTGAATTACTACACCAATTTTGAATGAATAAAATAGTTTCTGAGAAAAAACAGAATTAATGAAAGCAAAATATAAATAATATCTTGGCATACAGAAGGAATCAGCAGCAGAATTACTGAATTTAATGAGAATGACAAACTATTATTCCTGTAATTATAGAATAAACAATATTAAATTACTAAAATATATTTATTTTAAATGTAGTATAAGGTAAAGTCACATTCGTTTTTGGATATAAAAAATGAACGTAATGACAACTACAAAAGAAGTTAGTTTTTTTAGTCAACCATATCAGTCTTTTCTAAAAATATTTACAACAAATAAATCTATATTAATGTATGTTGCAATAACTAAGAAGTCGAACCCAACAAACACATGCCTCAAACTATTTTTTAAATTTATTTACATCAGTAATAGAACTTATTTAATGCCAAAATAATGGGTAAAGTAGAAACGTTTGAAAATCAAAGCGTATTTTGCAATCTTCTATTAGCAAAAGAAAATTTATGAAAATTGGATTACACATAATTTTAAAAATTATTATTTTATCTCATTCAGTCTGACATCGGTTGTAATTAATGCATTCTTATATTCTCAGCCTTCAATTGGAACGAATAAAGCAACAATTTCCTATATCTTAGGCGGTTTTTAATGCTCGGTTTATCCTCACGGTGAAGACAGAAGGCAGTAGTTGTTTCATGCACGTGCGCTCTCTTTTGGATCAGTGAGTCACTACGAAGACTCAACTTCATCTTCGTGCTTCTGGTGCGCTATCTAGTAGCAAGATGGAGAAATGTTAAAGAAACGCTGTATAATATTTTTATGAGATGACAAAAATTTAAACGCAGGGGCGTTCTGGTTTGCAGTTTTGCTTGATACACAAGCTCCGAATCTAATGAATAAAATTATTTTCGGGGTTTAAATTAGTTGTGCATATGGGAGATTGTGTTAAATGAAATCATCCGCAATATAAGGATATCCAAAACAGCTGGTCAACGTAAAAAAATCCAACAATGTCTAAATAGTCAAACATGAAACAGTACTTAATCAGTGATGATAAACATTATACACATAGAAACTATAATGGATTACAAAGTAAAATATTAATCCCTTTTATCATTATAAGTGAACAAATGTAGGAGAGACTCCGCTAACGGCGTATCATTTTTATTTCGCTTACATGTTTTATTATAAAATAATTAGAAGGAATAAGAGGTATTTGCATTATTTCAATGTTCACAGAGACACTTGTTGATTGACGTGTGTCGGCTAAGTATTATTAAAAATCACGTTTAAAATATTCCAAAATAAAAATATAAATTTTGAAATCTTTGTATCATTTACGTCAATTTACTCTTGATTTAAATCTTCAATAAACTTAACGTAGGGAATAAAGATCCCATGAGCTTACCACTTCTCCCTTTCATCAGAAATTAGTAACAGAATTGGAATTATTTGAAGCAAGTGAATACGAAAAAATCTCGTCTAAACTAAATTTAACAGAATAAAATATTTTTGCACTGTGAACAATTGTGTTTGTGTTTGAACAATTTTCCGACATCAATAAATGTACACATGAACTTACTTGATGTTCATGAATTATATCAAATCATTGCCAAAACGTCAACTCGACTTATCACATTAGAGTTTATGATTTTAGACATTTGCGTTATATTTTAAATTAACTAATTTAAAAAATAGCTAATTTAAATTAATTAATGTGCTGTTTAATTAGCTCTGAATTAGCAACCAGAAGGAATTTCACCGATCTGATGAAACAGAAATGTAGAGAAATTTTAAGTATTCTAATGAATACTTTTCTGATTTTCAGCAAGAACATGAATTGATTGCCTCATAAAACGAATTGATAACAATCCTTGTAAAGGTGCAGTGACAACCATGCAACTTCACTATTCACAATATTATCAGACCCCAAAATGAATAGGCCAGTCACAGTCTATCATACTGTTTCCAATTCTATCATAATGTTTCCAACGAACACGACATTTGTACATCCATTACCATATTGATTCATGAAATATGTTCTAAACTAAATGTAACGTTTTGTCATCTTTCCTTGCGAAATCCGCAATAACCGGATTTGTAAATAATATTAAATGATTTAAACTTAGCGAAAATAGTGAAGTTGCTCTGTCATTAAGGTATTTGCGATAATGCTAAGATACTACAAACTACTTTTTAATAATTTGGCGAAATTGCACTACATGTTATCTAAACATCCTTTTGTGTTTATTTGTCTGCGTCACTGTCTGCGTCACCTAAAAAGTATCCGACAATTTAAAATTGTTTGCAAAATCAGTAGAAAAGTACGAGTACTTCATCTTCAGTATCTTGTGTTTTATTGCCAACTTTATTTTAAATATCAACCATATTTCGACGGTAATTTAGAATTTGTGCTTTTGTGTATAATACAAACACACGTGTGTTTAAGAATGCCACAGTTGTTGTAAAAAGGAAATAGAAAAACCACAAGAACTGATCTAGAATGAATTGGTTTCAAATGTTTCTTAAATGTATATTTTAATGTCAGAATGATTTCAGCGGATGTAAATTAACTTATGAAGGAGAAAAAGGTTGGAAATTTGTAACCTTACAAAATATTATACACTTTCAGCAATCCATTCCATGCTTGGGGTAATGCGCCTTTCGTGGTTCCCTGACTAACTGAAATGTTGGGTGCATATATTTATATGAGTTGAAGAACAAATAATTATGTTAAATCTTGTAAAATTCTTGATTCTTGTAAAATTGCTTCTACAATTTAAATTTCATTGCGTGTGCAGTGTGCCTTCCGTTTATGCAGATTTTGTATCATAATGCATTGCATTCAGTAGTGAAGTTGTACTAAACTACGTGAAATATTACCGAGTATTTATGATAGAATATAAAAATAGTTCAATCATAATCTTGGCAACCACCAATATGAAAAATAGGTTACAGAGAAATAACGGTACTTAACTCCTACTAGCTAATATAGCATCGTGAACAAACATAGATGTGACAACAGGGCGACCGCGTGACGTAAGAGAGACGCTCAGGACCACGCGCTCGCCGACAGGATGTGACGTAGTGGGAAAGCCCAGAGTGAAAGGGCGCTGCGAGTCTAGGTAGGGCGCTTCGACGATCCACCGGGCCCTTTTTCGCTTCAGGACAGTCGTCTTATGCAGTTCGTAGTCAGCCGTCCGGTGAGGGCGCAGACCGCGCGTGCGGAGGCTAGGGCCGGCAATGTGTTTGTCGTGATGCAGAGGGACTCGAGTGAGGAGTCGTGTAGGAATTCTGCGGTGTTTCACAAGATAGGGTTCATTCGATAGTTAAGTAGAGGTGTGGTAGCCGTAGAATTTATATCACTCCTAGTAGTGGAGTCGATTTATTTCGTTATTTAACGAATGTACATAAAGGGTTATTTCGGTGGTAGATTTAATTATTAATAAACCAGCAACAAGTTAAACCCACTCTCGTTTGTGTATTATCGCAACCTTCATGACGCCACACTAATCTTTGCATTGGACTCCTGGAACAAAGTCAACTCCGGTTAACGTGTACCTCAAAGGATTAACATCTTACTTTGACTATTTCTGAGGTTTATTATATATGAGGCAATGAGCGGCAGAGTGAGCTAACCCACTTTGGAGGAAATGGTGAAAATGGGTTTGAATATTTCATGAAAGTTGTATTACATAGAATTATTTTATTTGGGAATATTGTGGACGCGATGGCATGTTAGAAGGAGAGTAAAGACATATAAAAGTACCAACACATAACATATATAATACAATAATCCCTCAACATTCCCGAGGGTTAGGTTCCCCAAAAACCTCGCAAATGTTAAGTCTGCGAATGTTAAGTCTATCTTTTAATGAAAAAAGGTGGTTTAGGTTCCTGGATATCGAAAAATTGTTTAATACAGAAAGAAAAAAATCTGACAATCAATTACAGTATACCTGATTAAGCGCTAGTACAAACAGAATTCACAACTAACATTCCAAAATGAAAAAAATAAAATAATGTTTGAAACTTATTTCAAAGCTGAAAATGATTGAATATAGAATTTGCTAATTTTTTTGTTTCATCACCTTTCTCGCTGTTCTAATATCCAAATACGGAAGAGTTCCTGCTTCTATTCTCTCTTAAATTTCGAAGTTATTTCTATGTTTGGATCACATTCGAATACCATTTCCACCAGAGCTTGTTGATTTTAGAACGCCATCAACAGTTTTGACATTGAAGTTGCTACAGGACGTAGTTTCGCTTCCATTACTTCATCATTACCGTCGAGAAGGTTTTCTTCACTGATGATTTCCCGAAGCTTCTTTACAATCAGCTCATTATAATGAGAGTTGCACAGACCCTGAATGGATTTTCTGTTCATTTGGGTAAAACCCTTTCCTCTAATTTTATGCAACTGAATTCAATTATTTTACAATTGTGTTATTCTATAAATGTGAATTGACATTTCATCTGTGAAATTTTTTAAGGAAGTTATACTTCGAGCTCCGAGGTCTGCCGAGTTTGTTTCCCAGATGATCATGACAAAGGAAATGAAATGTGCTATCTTTAAAAAATGTATTACGACCAAAAACCGCACTCGCGAATGTCGAAGTCGCGGATGTTAAAACCGGTAGCATTTCTCTAATCGCGAATGTTGCCCAACTCGCGTATAGCGAATCCGCGGATGTCGAGGGATTTCTGTATACTTTTAACTAAAATATAATTCTAACGTGGGCTAGCCTAGTTTGCTCTTCTAGGATTTTGATGTTGAATCTGGGTTAGTCCACTTTGCTCTTTTAGGACTGTGGTTTTACTTTGGTACAATAAGTAAGACTATTATATAATCGTATTTATTGCATTAATTTTAAATAAAATTTGCAAACATAATAACATATTGTACATTTAAATCATATTTAACTTCAAAACTAATTTCTAAACAACTCCCTTCTCTCGTAAGTCATCGGACCAAGGGGCGATGTATTGACAATCATCCCAGTATGTCAGGATGTAAACATCATGACATACTGGGGTAACGAAGACAAGAAGTTGAATAATATCTCTTTTTGGCTTCGTTGATATTATTGCAAGTGGGATATATGAGTGGAAGTGCATTCTGTTGTGTTTTTCTTTTACTAATATCAAGTGTCTCAAAATTAACCATGTCATATTTATATTGAATTTTATTAGGAGATTTTTTCTAAATCAGAGACATCTTCAACCATTCTATCTTCCCTGTATCGATTCACTCTCTTCCCTGTTTGTAAGTTTCGTTTGAGTTCCTTATATCATACTACCAAGTACCTTCTGTCTTCAAGTACCATTCATATCGGCTATTGCTATTTGCTCTTTTGCCAATGTTGAATAAATATTTACAAGCTGTACACCAAAATGGCACAATCGACACACTTCTTTCTCCGGCGGATGTTATATTGCGTACTCGTGTTAGCAGCAAAGTCGACTATCCTCAGATTAGTCTACTCTATTTCCAACATAGTGCGCCAAATGCGAGACGGTAAAAGCAGAATTGTAGTGCTATTTAGAGGTCGATTGCAAAATATTGCTTAGTCCACTGTCAGTCGACCCGTTAAAGATTGCACTTCCGCAAAAAACGTTAACAACAATTTTGTATGTTAGTCCATTCTGCATCTCATAGCGTCATTTGAAATTATATAATAAACCAGAATTTTCTCGATGCTTGACTTCGTAATTTCAGAGCTTCAGACAAATACTAAAACACAATGAACTCAAAATTTCAACATATTTCTATAATAATACTTTATATAATTGTTTGTTGCGCGCGGTTTTTAATTATGTTGCAGATGTTTCTCCAGAGACTGTGCTTTCTCCACACTCTGTGATTCTGTGCCCAGAGACTTACATTATTTTTGTGCAATATTGATATCCTTGAACAACACTTGTACTGGTGGATTATTTTTGTTCTAGAAAACATTTTCACAGAATTTACGATCTCTGAGCCAGATGATAGCTTTCATCTTCCAGACAGCATCAATTAGGTTCAACAGTTGTACAGGCTCGACAGAATTCCCATAGATGAACTTAAAATATTTCCTTGGAGGGGCGTTCGCTTCATTCAGGTTTACTAGACCCCTTTCATTTGCCGTCAATGCTACAAAAATAACACCTACATCTTCCGCTTTCAACTCGTAGCGTTATTGGAACTGGCGGCCGCGTGGCAAATTACTGTTTCTAAAGTTGTATTTTATACTTTATGGAGTTGCATTTTTTACTTTATAGTTTATAATGTGGAGTTCACTAAAGTAGAATAATATAGTGCTTATTTGCAATGTGTGCGAATTGGGACTAGTGACTATGATTCATTAAAATAAGATGTTCACTTCATTCGATATTACTACATTTTGTATGTCGACTTTATTTTGATTGTTTAAAAAAGTTCGTCTTATTTCTAAAAGAGATAATGTACCAAAATATGACTGACCTATCTCTTTATTCTCCAAAAATGTACAATGTTTATACAGTACAGAAAAACCTGTTGAACTTCACGATTTATTTGTACACGCTTTAGATTTCAGAGTTCAGGTTTCTTGAATTTGTAAAAGTTTTTCGCAAGGAAATTTGCGAAATGTTTTTTTTTTCATACAAGCTTATGTGATCACGTTATTTATAGTTTCATATTTCTATTAAATTACGATCTTCAGCTTTTTATACAAGCCTTGGATCACACGTCCGGCTATCAGTGGCACTACGGAAACATTCATTGGCAATTCTGTCTAGCAAGTTTCTTCTTCTGAATAATAGTAATTTATTCCGGATAAACTTCACAGTAGCGCTTAAACTCAATTTCCTTAAAACCCGCTACTAATTTTGCAAATAAATTTACCATTTAAGACGAGGTTTTAGTGTTCTTTAATATTCTAAAATTAATATTTCCATTCTACCATTAAGAAACCGAAAAATTAAGAAAATGTAAAAAAAAAAAATGTACTTTGGGCGGCGATAGATGGCAGCTAGCACGAGCATGTTGCAATTCCGAATATCTATCCCAGACCCAAGGAAATAGAAAACTAATACGGGAATATCTGTGCCATCCTGTAGCACCACTACTTCTCTTTTCTATACCTATATGAAAACCCATTTGCGCCTGATGGCAGGCAACCCTCTCGACACGGAGAGAGTTGGTCTGCATATGAATAGCCGGGGTGAACGACACCTGGAGTGTTCGCGGAGTGGCCACTAGATACCGCCACGAGTCTGATGATCGCGATCGGCCTTCCACCGTCAGATGGCGCGGTGCGCGCCAGAGAGGAACAGGGTCAGGCGGCGCGGAATAGGGGA
This sequence comes from Acheta domesticus, assembly GCA_031308135.1. Lineage (NCBI taxonomy): Eukaryota > Metazoa > Arthropoda > Insecta > Orthoptera > Gryllidae > Acheta > Acheta domesticus. Next base: position 141,012,552 of record JAHLJT010009355.1, on the reverse strand, counting down.
AACCGCAAACAACCTGTGCGGTGGCGGCGGAGCGCTCGGCCGCTGGCAATAAACCACGTGCCCAGGCAGGACCTTTCCAAACAGAGCCTGTTTCAAGCAGAGTCACGACGGGCTGATCGAAGGAGGTCTCAATCTCAATGAATGGGAGCATATTGCAGATGAATGTCCTACTGAGAAACCACACACGGGATACAACAGTTCATTTCCAACGGGGAAAACCTCTTGCGGTTTAGAATATTTGACTCGCGTTTTAGATTAAACATAGCTAAAGTTTAAACATGAAATACAAAATTAAATATAATTATTGAAAGAAAGGTGCATTTAATAAAAAAATACGTCTATTCCTCAGAATTCGCAAGAAGTCAATATTTTTATATTTTTAGTATGTCAAATGTTTGTCTTTCCATAGGTCCACAATTACATATATTTACTAAAGCAGCAACATTAATAACAACTCAGTTTGAAGATGAAATTATGCGTTCTTTAAATAAGTTTAATACGAACCAAGATTAAAGAGAAAACCTTATTAAAAAGTTTACTAAAAGGATCTCTGGGTAAAGAATATGCAGAATATATTTTGAAAAAATGCAATTCATCGGAAATGAAAGTTCATCCATACGTACGTAAAAAATGCAACAATAATCCAATGCCGAATGGGAATGAATTCCATTTTGATGAGAAACGAGATCATAAAATTCTCAATAACAGAAACGAAACCCGTTGCCCGGTCACCGACAGTTCCCATCACGTCAAAGAACAAGTAATCACCGTGGTCTACTTCCACATTCCGGGATTCAAATCAATCCGTGCGTGCTCCTTGCTTACTTTCAGTCATTCCGTTCGCTGAATGCTGAACTTGTCCTTCACTTTGAGCAACGGTCATTGAATGCCGTCGCCGCCGCTGAGCCGCTGGCCACGCGCCAGAAGCGGCTATCAGGATCTCATTGGCAATGAAGGCGAGCCATTAATGCAAAACCCGCGTTCGTATGATATAAGGTGTGACTGGATGAATAGACTGCGACAATGAAAGGGAGACACCTTGCGTCTCGCTGACTTAGCACTCACTACGCCGGAAATTCGGATTTGCATCACTACAATGTCTCTGACCGGGAGGTTTTAGAATTAGTCTCGACGGTGGCGGTAAGATTTTCGACTTAGCTAGGTTGAGCTCAGCCGATCTCTGGGGAAGACGTCAAACGGTTGGCTGCTCTGATACGAAGTTCTCCGTTGTTTCTCGGTTAATTTCAGACGAATACCAAAGAAGTACTTTAGCAAACTGGCCAAAACTGCTTGCGATCTTTCCGTTCTCATCCTTGTCTACCCTTACGTACATATACACACATTTTCGTGCTCCACACATGTCGGAAGATCAGTCGGGAGCTCAAAGCTTGCATCCGCCTGGGGATCCCTGCTGGGGGAGATACGTGAAAAGGAAAACAAGTCGACGCGTAGGAGTTCCGACGGGGGCAGGATTTTCGACACTAGCTTGTCAGCTAGGTCGAAATCAGTCGCTGTCTGGAGAATAATTCTAGCCGGGTGCTCTGATCTGTAGTTTTCCGTGGTTTCTCCGATCAACACCAGGTGAATGCCGCAGCAGTACCCTAACAAACGGGCCAGGGACCGCACGTGATCTTTCCTTCCTCTTCCTCCTATCCTCTCCTCTTACACACACACACACACACACACACTAACATGCACTACACTACCACACATGCCGGGAGACCGGTCGGGAGCTTACAGCTTGTCCCGGCTGGGGCGGTGCCCCGCTGCACACTGGTGAAAAAGCCCGAAAAGCTGGCCAAAAGTCCAAAATATTAATTTCTACATACGTACTTGTGGCATATACCATTTAAAAGAGGACAAAATTCTGCATTAAATGCCGTTAATTGCGAAAACGTAAGTTTACTGACTGCTTTTGTACAAGTTAGACAAAATGTACTTCTCTTGTGTCTGATACCGAAGGCTATGTGCAGGCGCGCATTCTACAACGCATAACTTTGTTCATTGATCATGTAATGACATTTGGGAAAGTCTATGTTATTCTTATAGGTGTAATCTTTATAATGAGTTATTGTCATTTCTTTTGTTTGCTTTGGTCATGAGAAATTTATATTAAAAAATTGCGATACCAGCGCGCTGGTAGGAGATACCTGGTTGGGGGGAAACCCCGCTAGTCGACGGTAGGTCGACGCCAGATCTCGCCATCCAGCGGGGAAATGTTCATCGCCACCTCCCGACGAAAAACACGCACTACACTGACGGAACTAATGACCAAAGTAGTTGACGCGCCCGGAAACACGAATCAATCAATCAATCAATCGACGCGTAGGTCGGCGCCGGATCTCACTTTCTCGCAGGGGAAGAACACCGCCGCCTCCCGAAATAAAATGCACAACAGTTGACGCGCTACTGTTGCGGCTACAGTTAATGCGCTCGGAAGCACGGAATAACCAATCAATCAATTATTTGAATTTGTATGTGGCTTTACCAGCAGGTAGAATATTTTTGTTTTAAATACGGCAAAACACACTTGAAATCTAAATAACTGGTGAATAGATTCGTGCAGTCAAGGTGTCATTTGAAAGCGGAAAATTCTTTTTTTTTTTTCATTTTACCGACCAAAATATTATATTTTTACAAGAAATAATGCATAACAAATCGTGTTCAACAAAACACGAGTTTGCAAACCTGTAATAACCTGAGAATGAACTCTTAAGACTTTATGAAGAATTTTGGAGACAGCAAATTTCAGAGACTCCGAGAAGAACTCTTTTGCCATTGCATTTCTATTCTTGAAGGGAATGAAAACAAATCATGAAGATTGGAGAAAAGGGAATAAACGGCACCTTGACACTAGTGTTATATAGAACTCCATGCAAATTATTGTCACGGCGGCTATCAGTCATAGGAAAGGTGGAGAGTTGAAATTTGAGGTGCTTTTGATCAACAGAAGAAACGCCAAAAACCCCGTACTTCGTCAGCAATGCCGTTTAGTGGGTATTTGCGACTGCTCACCGTGGCATCGCGTTCTCAACAGCCAATGAATACTTGTGGATGTCAAATGTGCATTAAAATAACTCGCGTGGGCAAGGGGAATTTATTGGAACGTTCTCCACAGCTTTGAGATGCTGCTGATAACGGTCCATATTGAGAGGAGGGCACACTGCATCGAAAGCCGCACCAGCCTGCAGTCACTGTTTTGCCGTGACCAATAAACAAAAACCGCGTTTGGTAATCTCAAAGTTAAAACTTTAAGAGAAGTTAGGCAGTGTTATAATAACAAGTAAATGCAAGTACGGCGGGCAGTAGGTGTTGGCGTTGGGCTGCGCAATTTTTTGAATGTGTCGAAAAAACTATGCCCTTGGGAAATGAGTACACAGCTACTTCATGTTGTATACTGTTTATTAGACGGCCAAAGTGTTGAGAAGTTGTATGCCATACCGATGCGACGTCCCCAACTGTCCGCCATATTGAATTCAACGTGTCATTGTTTTGATGTTCTCTTGGATGACGAATTAAAAGTTAGTTTTTGTCCAATGATACAAATTGTTTTTTATTCGCTGATTAAATGGATGCCGTATGGATTAGTGAAAAATCTGACATCTTTGAATTAGTGTGGCGGCTATTTAGAGAAATCAAAACTATATGGCATGGTCATTATAGGCGATGAATGGAATTTCTATTATTGGACAAAAAATAGCTTTGAACTCGTCACCCAAGTGGGCATCAAAACAATGACCCGTTAATTTCAATATTGCGAACAGTTGGAGAAATCGCACCAGTATGTCATACAACTCCTTCACACTTTGGCCTTCTAATGAACAATATACAACAAAAATTAGCTCTGTACACATTCCCCAAGAGCATCAGAGCAAACTCTGATTTTTTGACAATTGCAAAAGTTCAAACTTTTTTCGGTGTCTTCCTACAACTACGAAGGTAAAGATTTTTCCTTAATAAAATCTTTTCCTTAGAGATATATTTTAAAATAATATTCTGTACAATTTTTCGAAAATATGAGTACTTTTTGCGTAATTTTGCATGGAAGTATGGGCGAGAAAGTACGCGCTATTTTAGCACCACTAAAGAGCCAGCTTGCTGGCTCTTGCTCTATCTATAGGCTGGCACAAAAGGTGGACCAGGAGTGGCATGACCAGGATCGGTTTTCTTACAGTGTTTTTTTCTTTTTTAACCTCCCAATGGCGGGCGGTGTTATATGATAATTGGAGAAGAGTCTCTTCAAACCATCTGACAACCATATAAATGTTTTAACAGGAAATCAGTCATGATTATTAATTGTTGTCCCTCGGGTGGCTCCTAGTCAGCGTGCTATATTTCCGTGGCGCGATCCCGGATTCGATTCCCGATGGGACAAAAATAAATCTGTTGCTTTCCATTACAATTGTCTCGATTTCTAAAGGGTTTGAAGAAAGAAATGAACAGGCTGGCTAAGTATGTTAGAAGTAGGGAATAAGTGAAGCTCGCCATATGTTACCCTTATCCCTAGTCGTGGATAATAAATAATAACAGTGCCTAGTCCTGAGAACACCGCAAGCTGGCAAAAGTAGGATTAATTCGACCCTAAAATGCCAAATACATTTATATATTTATTTCATTACATTATTCATATACATTCATATATTCATATAAATGAAAGATATAATCTAATTATCCCTGTGTTATGTTTCATATATCTACAAGTAAAATATGAAAAAATAATACATACCCATCTCAAAGGAAAAGCGCCTCCAGAACTGTAATTGTAAATGTGATCTCCTCTTGCTTCAGGCTGCACACGCCTTTGGTCAATGTACTTCTGAATACCTACCTGACGATTGATGGCGACCATACCAAACTGGCTTTTTCTGTCCTTAGCCTTACAACAACCAAAATCACTTCACATTTTTGCACTGCCCATTTTCGATGATACTCTAGCTTCTAGCAAACCCGCACAAAATTCCGAGGGCCTAACGCAGCGAGTGTTGTGTGTGAGCAACTGGCTACGCGCCAGAATCAGCTATCAGGAGCTCATTCGCAATGAAGGCAAGCCATTAATGCAAAACCCGCGTTCGTATGATATAAAGTGTGAATGGCTGAACAGACTGCGACAGTGAAGGAAAGACAGCTACAGACTAGCTGAGTGCATAGCGACATGTTCGTTGTTTTTGTCAGGTCGCGAGATCTGCATGTTAAGCGTCTTGGTATCTGGCTCCTGAGCATCGTGATAAATGTCTTTCTTAGCGCAAGCGTCGGGCAGGTTTCGCCTCTCGCTAGATGCAGTAGATGCTGTCTTTAAGTGAAACTATTTTTAGAGAATAAAATCTTAGAACACGGCGCTTCGGAGTTCTTGCACGGATGCACTTACAGGAATAAATTGCCCGTACATGATGTAGTCGATAGGACTGAAAAAAGGGAAGGCAGGAAACATTCATCGGTGGTATGTGCAAAGCGTATGTTATCCCTCAAAATGTAACGTAATTTGCTTATTGATTTATTAATCCACTTTCAAAGATCTTTTTCAATTTGCATAACAAGTAGTAAGACGAATATTTTCACAATTTTCTGATATTGAAATAAATTGAAAATTAAACAGGAACAGCTAAATTAAACTCAAAGCATAATTTGTTTTTTTCTTAGAAATTTCAACATTAAGTAGAAATCTGTGCTGTCTAACGAAGCTTGTTTAGAATGATTAACATAGGAGATTAGTAAATAGGAAGATCTTATAACTTTGGCTCAAAACATAGCAATGAGTGAAAAACCTAAACCGTAATTTTTAGGTTTTCACTGGGCTTTAAAATCTACAATGTGACATTTGATGTTGTTAAAGCCTTTCAGTGTTAACATCTTCAACTTTCACGCCAGGTGTAGCAATTCGACGAAACAATTTATAACAGAAAGTATTCAGTTTTCAGCGTAATTTATTCAATGACGGAAAGAAGATGCTTCGGAGTCCCAGGAAGTTATGCTAACAAATGGAAACTGATTTCAGATCAGCGTTCTCGGTCTCGGACGCGGCAGAAGATTAATTGGCCGCGTTTACTTTCTCCGAGTTTCTCGCTCACCCGCTCGTCGAAGTCTCCGGCCCGGGCGCATCGGACAGCGCAGCTCTCACCCCGGCGCCCCTCGCGGAGGATTCGTTCTGGACCTGCGCTCGTTTTCTCTCATGAGATGGGTATTTGAACGGAGCTGAGTGATCGTGCAAGCACCCTTGGCACTGTTGTATCAAGCTCATCCTTTGTAACTTAAATAAATTCAACTGTTAAGGTATCCTTGAATTTTTTAGACAATCAAATTAGAAACAATCCAAAATTGATGAAAATATCAGTCTTTATTCACTGAGTTAGTTGAAGGTTAATGTGTGTTGCAACTAGCTCAATGAATAAAAACTGATATTTTCATCGAATTTTGATTGTTTTTAATTTCATTTTCTACAACAATGAAAGGATACCTCATCAATTGAATTGTATATTATAAGAAAATTATTCATGAAAACTATTAACTTGTATCAAATATTGACTCTATCGTCGCTTTTCTTTACAGGCACGATTGGGATACAAATTCATAGTAACGAAACTAAATGACAGATGGATATTATAATAAATAAGGAAGGAAAGATTCCTGGACAGTACAGAATAATATGATCCATTTTGAATCCATTTACCTTGACAAATTCGATTAACATTCTTTTGATTACATCTTGACTTCTATCTACCGAATAATCAGGTGGGAGAAAACATGCACTCTGTATTTTGAATTATTTGTTCAATGATTGGCTTTAACATTTGCACAGATCAATGAGATAAGGCGATTGTCAAATATCTGTCAAACAATATCGTGTTTATCGTACTCATGACACAAAATGGATATTGTTGAACGACCTATTTAGTGAAATTAATAGGACAAGGTAACTTTTCTAGTATAAGATTAACATGTGGTCATTGTAACGATAATTCTTCCAAAAGATAAAAATAACATGACCAGTGATTACGAAATGAAATGAGTCACTCGCCTTGGAGACCGGGAATACGTTTCAGGATTTACATAATGGGGTCAATAGTCAAGCCAATACCGTTGTTCGCGTTGTGGTGTAAGATAGTGCGTCAGATTGTTCAACCGATAGTCACAGTCGTGGTTATTTCCTTACCATTATCAAATAACTGATGTTTAGGATGCTCAGTATCAATTTCTCTATACATACGCAGAAATTCACATTGCCAGTGATTATGGACAAACAATTTATTGTTACCAAGCGCTCCCCAGACAACTAGTTCTCACTCTATGAAAGGATCAGTGAGAGATAGTAATAAGACACAAATTTGATATTTTCAAGTGAAGCATACCATGATTATATCTGAGCAAAGAAATTTTCATTCGGTATTTTATATTTCCATTTTGTCTTAATATGCGAGGTCAATATCTGACTGATACATGAGTTTGGCTTATGATTCTCTCTCTCTCTCTCTCTGAGTTCTTTACGTTCAAAGTAGTTACTGAACATTATATCACGCAGCAAATTCAAAACAACATAACGTGTGATAATGCAATGCCAAACATGAAACAAGCAGTATCTCAAACCCACACTTCCCCGAGTATGTCTTATGGCACAGTACATCCTCATCCATCATCCCTTAATGTACAAACATGAATATACATGTACATTGGTTACTACACAGAATATCGTCCAGAATGTTCAAAACAACTGAACGATAAAGCAACGCAATACAGGTCACTCACCTTGGATGCTGAGAATACGTTTAAGCTTTATATAATGGGGTCAATAGACAAGCGAGACCGTTGCTCGCCCGTGGTGCAAGAGCGTTCGTCAGATCTCGACCCGCTCGCCGCGTGGAGTCACGGCCGCCGCCCGCCGTGTGGTCCTCGCGGGCGCCATATAGAGAGGCAGCGCGCCCGCGGCCGGAGCGAGACCCGTCCTCGCGCCGCGGAGGGCGAAGGCGGAGGTGAAGGCGCGGGCGGAGGTCACGGCCCGCCCTTCTCTTCCGGCCATCGCTCGCCCGGGTCACGGCACCTGCTCCGCCTGATCCTCCAAGGGAGCGAGAGGGTACTGTTTCCGGGCACGTCAAGTACTGGGACCATTAGTCTCGTATGTGTGGTTCATGATTGATTGATTGTTCGTGATTCCGGGCGCGACAACGGATCATTAATCCCGTAAGTGTAGTGCATGTTTTTCATCGTGAGGTGGTGGTGGTGATGATCTTTCCCCGCTGGATGGCGAGACCTACTGTCGACTAGCGGGGTTTCCCATAACCAGGTATCTCCCATCATCGGGGCACCACTCCAGCCGGGACAAGCTCTGTGGTTACGACCGGTTTCGCGGCATGTGTGGTAGTGTAGTGCATGTTAGTGTAAGTGTGAGTAAGGGGAGAAGATAGGACAAGGAAGAAGAAGGAAAGATCGCGCGCGGTCCGTGACCCTTTTGTTAGGGTACTGCTCCGGCATTCGCCTGGTGTTGATTGGATAAACCACGGAAAACTACCGATCAGAGCAGCCGGTCACTAAAATAATCCTCCAGACAGCGACTGAATTGACTTAGCTTAAAAGCTAGTGTCGAAAATCCTGCCGCCGTGTGTGGTTCGTGTTAGATCACAGTGATGATATGAATATTTCGTGCGTCCGTGAACTTCAGCTACCGTGAGTGTAGTACACATAATAGCCGGGAGGTGAAGTAATCCTTACCCGCTGCAAAGTGAGATCCTGTGCCGACGGACATGTAGTTACCAGCTGAGGTGGCTTAGGGCATCAACTGATGTCACTGCAGTGTCTCTGGAAGGAAGGTGCTAAGATTCGAGTTCCGATGTTGGGATAAATTTCCACACTAGCTCTCTAGCTAGGTCGAATTCAGTGTCTGTCTGTAAGAGAATTCCAGCGGCTGGATGTTCTAATCGGTAATTTTCTCCTATCAACACCAGGCGAATACTGAAGCAGAACCCTAACATTTAAGCCATGAACCGTGCGCGATCTTTTTTTCCCTCTTCTGTGTCCTATTCTCAACCCCCCACTTATACACTCAATATCATGCGCAAACATACATGACGGAAGACCAGTCGTGAGCTTAGACCTTGTCCCGGCTAGGGGCCCCGTTGGTGAGAGATATTGGTTGGTAACAATCTCACAAGCCGTCGTTTAGTTCGGTTCTGGATCTCACTGTCCAGTAGGGGGAGATTTTGCCGTGATAAGAGCACTACACTTTCGGAACTAATGCACCCAGAAACCAATCAATCAATATACTTCGGTGTGCAAGTATTTTTCCACCTCTAGGAATTTCTCACAGGTAGTCACCGTCACGAAAGTGTGGTTCAAGCTCTAAGCTCGTGACTGATCTCATGCAAGTAAGTGTGCATAAGGGCATAGGAGAAGATGGGAATGAGAAGGAAAAATCGTATGCGACGCGATCCTTGAGGCTATTTCTTTCCGGCGCCCGCTGAACGAACCTATGGAGTAACACATCGAAGCTTCCTTAAAGGAATATATTCATGTTTTTTCAAGTGACGACACGTGAAAACATCCGTCGGACATCCCACCTTCCACTTCTGGGTCTAGGGGTTTCAAATCTCGGACCACGTATGTAGAATTTGCAATGGTCAAAGAATTCGCGGCAGGATATCCTCAGCAAGGAAAATATTCGCAAATATTATTTTGATAATTTGTAAATATTATTTTTGATGAAAAGTATTTTAGCCGTACTTTTTTAATGATCAAACGAAATAAAATCACTGCAAAAACATGGAAATGTTTCTCTGTTGATTCAAATCAGAGATCAGCTTTAATTTATTAAAATAAATTTGTTTACTAGCTTATGAAATTTGCTTTTGAAGGAATTGTTTATTAGTGCTTTCATCTCAAACGTACTATAATAATATTTCAGAAATTTTTTCAAAGTATTTAATATAACGGTAAAATTACATTACTTCGAGATTAAAAAAATAATATTATTCATGAAAATCGCATAGTTTCATAATACAAAATGAAACATAAATTTTTGATCCGTGAAATCATTAAACTCTTACTGAATATACCTTTTAATAACACAACACGACACGACACACCGCTGTCGCTTTCGGAAGAGAAACGTGTCAAGGGACTCCAAGCCTTAAAGCCTGCCTTAGAGGACACGCATAAAAGGATATGGTGGATTGAATTAAGGCGATTTGCAATTACAAGCAGCGGCTCTGATTTATAGCCCGAGCGAGCGACCAGCCCAGGCAAGAAGCGACCTCGGCGCGCGGAGACAGATCGGCGGCGATGGTGACGAGCGGAGGCCAGGCGGAAGCAGGAAAGAGAGGGAACGAGAAGAACCAAAGGGAAGAAAAGAAGAATATGAGAGAGAAGGAGCGATTTGTTGACACCTTTTGAGTTGACACCTTTTGAGAGCGATTTGTTGACACCTTGAGAAATAAAATACTAGATAATGTAATCAATGTAAAATAATGTCAGAAATAGGTGGCGGATTTTGATGACCTAAAATATTGCCAAAAATGATCAATAAAATGATCTTAAAATTTTTTAAATATGTCCTAAAAGCAAAAAAAAAATCACGTGAAAAATGTTATCAAAACCGTCTCAGATGAACATCTCAAGCTGTTTTATATGATACTGATGTAATCGAGTCTCCTTTCGTTCAAGTGAACTTAGCTCACAAACTTTTGGTTGGGGCTATTCTTTGTCTCTGCCTTTAGTTTTTATTTATTTATTTATTTGTTAAAAAATAGTAAAAACTGTATATGATGTGTGGGGAAAGAGATTTCTCTGCGCACATTTTCTTGAGGGCCAGAATAAAAAAAAATTAGTTACTCCGAAATCGATCGAACCGACAATGGTGCTGATAAGTGTCACAGGTACCTTAAATTACATGCAACGGTTGGCATTACAATGACCTGAGCGAAGAAATGGAATAGGCTTCTCAGTAATTTTGTGGAGAACATTTGTTGCATCTCGTAAATATTTGAATCAAGTAGCATTAAAATGTTATTAAAATCAATTAAATCAGAGAAAAATGCTTTAAAAATGACAGAAAAGTTTAAAAAAATGACTTATTAGTCGAAATCGACGAAAAATGCGACAAAAAGACAAATAAAAATGGGTCATTTCCTTTTGTCATAACATAAAATTAATGTCTATATTAAACGGCATTGTTCTAAAGTGAAAAAAAAAACTAGTTCAGCTACAAAAGCACATACTTTCTTGCATCATTTCTATCTTGCTTGAGATTATTTCATCTACGTTTTTGGGTGCGCACACCTGACATTTGCTAATGATTTTTTAAAGAACTTATTTCTCCTTTGTTTTCTTTTGATAGTTCGTAATAAGATTTAAACATGGTACGTTTGGTCAGAAGCTTCATAAGTTTGGCGATTACTGGGGTAGAACAAGAACAAAGAAGAGAAAGTGTCCGGCGTGGCGCGGAACGTGACCCGTCCGATGAGGTAGTACTCCGGTATTCGCTTAGCATTGATCGGTGAAACCACCGAAGAGTACCGATCAAAGCAGATAGCACCTAGAATTCTCTTTCATATAGTGGTGGAATTCGACGGATTACGTAGCTAGTGCTAAAAAATCCACCACTTTTGGGACACGAACACTAGCTCTTACCAATCAGCGATGCTGCAGATGCGACAGTGACACCGCTGAGCTGTGTGAGAGAAGCAATGTGAGCGGAGGCGGCGGCAAGAGAAGGAACGGGGGCATGAGAGGTCTAGGACGGCGCTGAAGAGGACGGAGATGATAGTGGTGTGGGTCCCTTGAGGACAATCTTCGAGAGGTATTTGAATAATCCCAGCGCGGGCGCGGGCGCGGCGCCGCCGCCATCGGCCTCACTAAACTTCCACGAGACCCACTTTCCACGAGGCCTTATTCGGAGCGCCAAGGATCCCGCCACGCAGTGGCTCACAACACACCCAGTGAGATAATGCCCAACGTGAACACAAGCGAAATGAATGTAGTTCAAGGTGTTGTTTTAAATTGAGAGATGAGAGAATTACAAACATTTTAGTTTTTAAGGTGTTTACTTGTATTTGAATACAATGGAAAATTAACATGATTCCATCGCTGGCAGGAAAAAAATAGAAATAACCATTAGAAAATTAGTTTATGTCATTAAATATCGGCATCTTTCATGAAGGTGTTTTAATCATGTTAAAAATTTACAATTGGATTAAATGGATTTTATCGTTAGTTATTGAAAATGATTGCTCTGTATGGGTGTTCGTGCGCTGAATTTTGTCTGCCTACACACACACACACACACACACACACACAACACACATTGCATTACCCTTTTTCGGTACGTCATTTTACCGATTCTAAACGCATAAACATAGTTGTTAGAGTATTAACACGCTTTAAAAATGTTCGAACCCTCCATTTTGAATATATCGTTGTAAATATTAAAGTTCCATTAAATTGATCCATCCCAGAAACATGTTATTGTTGTTAGCCACCGTCTACCCTTGGCACGTTAGCCATTTGGTGACGCGCCGACAAGAACAGACGTGCAGATTTTCCCCTCAACTTGTAGGGATCCGCACGCCCACAATGGTCAAGCGCGTAGGTGACGAATCACTGTTGCTCATTTAGCGTTACCAAGGAGATACATGTGGTAGACCACGGACGCGAGCACCTTTGTCTCCGCTGTGAATTATTATTATTATTATTATTATTATTATTATTATTATTATTATTAATGAATAAGGAGGTGATAGAATATTGGTGAAATGTGATCGTGACTTTTTGAATCATCCCAGCATTTGCCTTATGACCGAGGGAAACCACATAAACCCCGGTCAGTATCCGGGAATCGAACTCGGACCGCCCGATTGCGAAGTCAGCGCGCTACGCACTGAACCACTTCGCTCGATACCGCAGAAACATAATAACATTCTAATGAATAAATATGAATAAACGATTAATTACATTTACCCATCCATACTGTTTTTCCATAAGATTTTGTGTTAACCAGATTATAAGAACATTTTTTTTAAAACTGCATGGAAATAACAATTGTTGGAATAACACAGTCAAAGCCGCTTACCTTTTTCCGTTTTCCTTTCACTCCGCAACACTGCACGCCGCCTCCGCCTTCTGCACTCGGTGCTCGTGGGACGTCGTTTCCCTACTTCGCTCCAGGAGCGCTCATACGTCTCTCTGTTTACACGAGTTGCCCTGCAACACAGTTTCCGAGAAGGTAAAATTATATTCTTGCTCTAGTAGCAGCACTCCCAAGCTGAAGCTGGAGGTCGTCTCTGCAGGTTTGAATTTCATTAGTACGAAGTCGTTCAGTAGTTCTCATGGTACTCGAGCTCAACAATTTGTTTGATTCCACGGAAATGTAGGAGACAGATCGTTCATAGATCAACACAGATGAATTTTGAAATATGTCTTTTAGAAGAGATTAGTGTTAAAATCTTTGCGAAACAGAGATTTTGTTCCCCCTTCACAGAGTAAAATACGTTCATAGTGCATGTAGACATGTGCAATAAAATTGATAAGACCAATAAATGTTATTAAACATCGTTTACTTTTTATTCAAAAGTGCATTACATTACAAAACTAAAAAAATCCAGTTAAAGGAGCAATTAATGTTCTAATTAATTGCTGTACAGGAAGTTTCTTCTAGTAGGGGTGAACTGTTGGCAAAATTGAAGAACGAGTCCATTAAGTTCGGTTAATAAAGTAATGATTTTTGTCTCTTCGGAGACGTTTATTAAACATTTTCTGAAGACGGAAATGGAATAGAATAGAATAGAATATTTATTTCGCTACTTAGGATACATGAAGTAATTCCGGTGGTAGCGTTTTCCAATCAATTAATCTACATAAAACAAACATCAAACCACTACATATATACAACAAATATACAAAATGAACATCAAACAACATTACTGAATACAATTTTATAAAATTAATGTATTAACCCTATGCTAAAGCTAACCTTAATATAAAATAACAAGATAAATACAAAAAAATAAAAATTTTAATGTTAACATATTCTAAAAAAACTTACAACTTATTTAATCTAATTTTAAAATTTTGACATTCTGAGGGAAAGTCTCTAGCACTGCTGCAGGTAATTTGTTCCAATTTTGTATGGTTCTATTAATAAATGAAAATTTACCTACATCTGTTCTCTGTTTTCTTTGTCGAATTTTGAAGCCATGATCTTTCCGCGCGACGTATGTTGGTTTTGATAGTCCTTGCCCGAACTTCACCCCGCGGCCGATCACCCCTTATTGCTTTGAATAACGCACGAAGACGCGATTTCTCTCTGCGTTTTTCCAAGGGTTCCCACGGTGTAAATTCATAATTTAAACGTCCCCTTCTAACAAATTTTGCGGCATATTTTTGTACTTTTTCGAGAGATTTTATTTGCCCTAGACGATATGGATCCCAACATATCGAGCCATATTCCAATATCGGACGTACTAAAGATGTGTACCCTAATTCCCTTGATTTTCCACTTCCTTTGCTAAGTACTCTAATCACAAAATGCAATGCTTTCCACGCCTTTTTCAATTACATAATTTACGTGTTCTGCCCATCTCAGATCCTCATTTAGTACAATTCCCAAATATTTACAGCATTTAGTTCTCGGAATATCCTGATCTCCTAATTTATATTTCACGTCGTCTGTCTTTCTAGAACGCGCGAATCTGATAAACTTGCACTTACAGGGATTTAATATCATTTCATTTGTGGTTGCCCATGCTTCTAGCTTATCTAAATCAGCCTGCAATATTTCTGTATCAATTGTGTTATTAATTTCCCGATAAATTATACAATCATCTGCAAAAAGACGTATTTTTGCATCTAGAAATTGCATGAAATCTAGAACTAGTAATCACAAAGAAAGTGCTTTCAAATATAGTACATGTTTAGACTCTTTAAAGCAAATAATAAGCAACATCCATATAAGCTGAACCTAACTAGCACAATTTTTTGTGAGGTTTTTCACTCACTGGTGTTTGTAACACATGTTGGAGGATTAGAACAATGTTGTAGAGACTCAAAATGAAACGTCAGCAAATTATTAAGTATGTTGTGTCTTTCGTTGACATGGCAATATTTTAACTTTTTTGCGTGCAACTCATCCTACAATGTGGTAACGTCGTGAAGCAATTTGAATATTCATCTTGCATGCAATCGTTCAACACGCATTCCTACTTAACTCTTAATACGTGAACTTATATTTTAATGAGTTTACGTCAGTTAACGAGGACAAACATTGCCTCAACTGCTGGTACTTCCATTTTCCCACAGCCATCGTATATCGTTGACGAAATTACTTGATTTCGATACTTAATTAATCATATGGGGTCCGTGGGAAGGTAATCTTTGGGTCTGATGTAACGAAAAACAAATATTTTCAATCTTTGAAGATATGATTTTTATGTTGATCCAAAGACTGTCTTCACACCTAATAAAGAATAGGTTTTGTAAAAAACTTAAAGACTTTATACTTTTTTCTTCCTATTTTTAATTTATTACACAGTAGCTTAGGGGAAACATTTTTTTTTCATAGAAGATTCCTTCCTCTCATAGAGAATTCGGAATGGTAGTAACTTAGGAGAAAGTGAGAGAAAAAGAAATAGAAAAGATGAAGAAGACCAACACAAAGTCGAGGAAGAAAATGAAACAAGACAAAAACAAAATGCTATGTTTATTCAAGGTTCATTGATTATTTCATGTTTCCGGGTGCGATAACTGATAAGGCCATTATTGTAGTGCATGTTTTTACCATGGAAGGTGGCGTGTTTTTATCCTGTTGTACGGTGAGATACGGCTCCGACCTACATGTCTGCTTGGCGGTGTTTTCCCAAACCAGGTATCTCCCACCAGCCGGAACAAGCATAAGCTCTCAACCTGGTTTCCCACATGTGTGGTAGTGTAGTGCGTGTAAGTGTGTGTGTGTGTGTGTGTATGTAAGGGGTGAGAACAGGACAAGGAAGAGGAAGAAAAGATCGCGAACAGTCCGTGGCCCGTTTGTTAGAATAGCTGCTACTCCGGCGTTTGCCTGGTGTTGATCAGATATATCACGGAAAACTACCCCATCAGAGCAGCCAGCCGGTAGAATCCTTTTCAAGACAACGGCTGAATTCAACCAAGCAACTACTGAATATCCTGCGACCGTCAGGATTCGTTCATCCTAGGGTGTTGGCACGTCATCCTTGCTACTTCGATATTCGCGTGGTGTTGATCAGAGAAACCACGGAAAACTACGTGTCAGAGCAGCCGGCCGATAGAATTCTCCTCCAGGCAGCGACTGAATTCAACCAAGCAAGTGGCGAATATTCTGCGACCACCATCAGGACTCGTTCGTCCTAGAGTTTCCACATGTCATCTCCAAGTACGTTTCCAAGGGCCCTCCGCGCCGCCCGCGTGCCATGGCGGATGGGTAGCGGCCGGGGCTTCCTACACGTCGCGTATCCTGCGCGCGCGCGCTTCCCACGTGCCGCGTCCGCCCGCTGCGCTGGCTGGCCCGGCGCGCCTTTCCTCTCTCGCACATCCTTCACCCGCACAGCGACACCGCCGCCCGCTACGTCCTCCGCACGACGGCGACGCGACGCGACGCGACGCGACGCGACCGCAGCGGTCCTTTGCGGGCTGCCCGCGGGACGCGGCGCTTCCGGATGCCAATGCACGTATCGTTGCATCAGGAGGCGATTCGTTTGTGTAATCTCTCTCTCCCTCTCTCACTCTCTCTCTCTCTCTCTCTATATATATATATATATGTATATGAATTTTTATATATACACACACACACACACACACACACACACACACACATATATATATATATATATATATATATATATAAAGCAAAACTCCGACACCGTTGGATCGATCTCCATGAAAGTTGGCACTTCTACTTTTTTTCATCCAGAAGGTTTGTGTGTTGTTAATTCTGTTGTAGCTCCACTACATGGCGCTGTACAACAAGACTAAATATTCACGTCAGATGCAACCCCGCAACAAATTCGGCACCATTTTGAATCTATATCATTAAATAATTCCTAAATGAGGCGTTCTAGCGCCTTAAAAACTAAAATTTTGAGGCCTAAGACCTCAAAGAAACGTTTTCTCACACCGTAATCTTCAGAATTAACCTTATTGAACATTCTATTACATTTTTGCTCGTCCGGCGCTTCCAATATTACCTCACGTGCTCAGACACGTGCAGGATCTGCAAATAAATGTGAATGAGAGGGACAGAGGGCGGCAGAAGCAGACAGACAGGGACAGGGTGAGGGAGGAAGAGACAGTGTGAAAGGAAGATGGGAGGGGAAAGAGGCAGATGAGCCGCAGAACAACGACTGCCGGGTTTTCCTAGTACAATCGGTAATTAAATACCGTAAGCGTCGCGATTGTCCTATAATGCAACTCACCATTTCGCTGATTTTTGTCCTTAATTGTTACCAATGTGACATCATACACAAATAAAATACTTATTTTAAAGTGTAAAAAATATAGCTTTTATAGTAAAAGCGAATTACAATTCAAAACTTATGCAAAACGAAAAGGACACCGGACGACAGAATGTTATGACAGCAGTGACAAGACACTTTTTGGTCTTTAGGATGAAGATAGTGAAGTGCATCGGAATAGCCCTCAATTTTCGTGCACTTCAGTTTGTAATTTGGCGTGAAAAATGATACGTATAAATATGAAAAAAATGATATATATTTAATTGAAGAATGGGAAAATAGTTTTATTAACAAATTATCACGAAAAATAACATAAAGAAATAGGAACATTGTTAACCAGGAGAGATTAGTCATTTATTGATGGATTAGCAATAACATAGGGATTAAAAACACGAGAAGGACTACGGGACAAGAATAGAAACAAGGGGCATTTGAAAAAAAAGAACGAGGTAGAACATTTTGGAAATTTAAAACACTTCGTGTCAGGATCTGGTAGCGATCGGATGTAGGATGTGTACTCGGAATTTATAGTTTCTTGAGACTTGTGCGTGATAGAATCGAGATGTACGAACTGTAATCGTCATCTTTGAGGATTAATTTGAGATTGGAACTCGATGTAAGGATTATATATAGTTAAATTTTAGTAATATCGGGATTTTTAGTAGTAGTAGTATCGGGATCGTAGGAAGTTTCTGAGACTAGCTAATTAACAAAGTGTGGATTGAAGCGGACATCGGAATCGAGAAGAAAGATATGGTGCTGTGAAGCTGAACTGGTATTCAACTGCCAAGTGTGCTGACGCCAAAAGTACAAGGAAGTATTTCCGCGAAATCCCGAATTCGAGAAAGACATAAACCAGCTAAATTTTGATGTACAAGCCCCAAGAATAATTAAAATTTTGGTTAAATCAATAATTAAAAATTACAATTGTAACAATTAGTTGATGGCCATCATTAGGGAAAATTAATTGTCAAGAAAATAATGTGATAATACATGTAAGAGATAGATTAAACATTTCTATGAATAAAAAGAGACGTACGACACTTCATGTCGTTACGTGCATATATAAAGTTTCGTTTCATTAAATAGAAATTAGGTATTCTCAAAATTGTTCCCTTGTATTATTGGTAACCAAAGCGTAAGTATAAGATCCATCGACCGAGTCCTCTTAGAGCGGTATTTTCAGCCCACGACAAATGCAGAGAGTAAGTATTCTTATTTTTCAGGAGCATTCAGTGGACGTGGTGTCGAGCTAGCCACCCACATGTACCACGTGCACGTTTCCAATTAAGGTTAGATAAATTGATAAGATATTACTTAGAAATTATCGCAGTTGATGGGGGTATTACAATAGTAAAAGCATTTTGGATTCAATTCTATCGTTTGTGATATAGTTTATAAATGTAATCTGTTTATTTTTTTGAAAGTACAGCGTAATAAAATGTTCTATATTATATCTTGGAGTATAATTATTCCTTTAATTTGCAAGCACATGAAATTATCAGGATTTAGACTATTCAATAACTGTATAGGCCACTTTATGTGACTAATTAAACATAATTTCCAAAATTATGTTTTGAGTGTAGTTTGCAACAGTTTGGAATTAATATATTGTTAATAAGACTAAAAAATAAATAATACATTGGTATTTTTTAATTTATGTTATTTTACATTTTCTTATACATGGACGTAACTTTTTACAAGAGTGAATAGATATGTAACCTAGAAACCTTTACTAACTTTTAAAATTGTGAGGACACTCCCACTAGACACTTCAATTATCAGTAATAATTTTCAGTACTGAGAATGAAGGATTGAGGAAATAATTGTAGTTTATGGAATTAGTTGATAATTTTAAACTTTATTGCATGAATACATGCTTTGAAAACAATCGAGGTTAGGAGCGAGTTTTCAAATTTGTCGAATGCAATAATGCAACATTTTTAAAGAGTTGCGTACGCTATTTTTTTATAACATCGTTATAAATTTATAAGAGATCCAACTTAATTTTGCGAAACAATTTCTTGTGACGTCAAAGGTATTTGACATCTGTGCGAGAAAACAGTGGTCGGCTATTCCGTTTACCTCTACTTCCACTCCGATTCTCCCGCTGCGATTAGCTGAATGTTTGATGACGCAATCATTCGTGCCGTAAAATCAAGAACGTTATCATTTGTGCTGTAAAATGCGCGATTATGTACAATTTCTTCCAACAGAGAAGATCGTTTATACTGCTGGTATACAAAAAATTGTTTTCGAGTATGAAATGTTACTTAAAGTATGTATAAGAAGATTATGTTTTATTAAAAGAGGTTTAAACTTATCTTTGGGGAATAAGATTGGATTTTTGTGTTTTGCTTTTAAGTTTTTCCTAATTTGAAATGTTAGTTGCTGTTTGGTCTTGAAAACACAATTCCCTTATATTCAATAAAAAGACCAAATAAAGGTTGATTTTAACCTGCAATACGAATTTAGAATATCTCTAAATAAAGAAATAATCATCTGTAGTTTCAGCCACTGCTCTTCTGGATCCAAAAATAGCACGTTACAGACGGCCACACAATGTTAATGGGCCGACCAGAACACCTGAACGGTTTACAATCGGAAGCACCATAGGCTTCAACCCAATTCTTTGAAGCTACCGGTGGGAAAAGCGACATCGCAACCAGACTGTGAAACGTTTTTCTAAGAATTCCTCCAGAATTAGCCGCTGCGGCTACCGCAGTGTTGACTCACCGTGCACCGCACTTCCCAGCGCCCGGGAGAGCAAGAACTGTCGTGGCCTCGACCCACGACCGTGAACATCGCTAGCGGCGTCTGAGAGCAAGAGGAGAGGTGAAAGAAATCTTCCGTTAGTCTGA
Organism: Acheta domesticus; assembly: GCA_031308135.1. NCBI lineage: Eukaryota > Metazoa > Arthropoda > Insecta > Orthoptera > Gryllidae > Acheta > Acheta domesticus. Next base: position 140,992,253 of record JAHLJT010009355.1, on the reverse strand, counting down.
CACACATAAACACCTCAATATGTAATATATAACGTCACACGACTGTATATATTGGAGTTAGGAAGTTTTGAGTTTATGAACATGATAATTAAAGAAGAAATTTTCAGTGTATTTCTAAGGTTCAAGCAAATTAAAATAAATTATTATTAAGAGTGGAACAATTTTTGGTACGTTTATAATACCTGAAGTCATGGACGTTTATGGTAGGTTTTCCAGAATTACTCACTACGTCAGTATTGAGTATTACATTAATAAATAAATTATTGTTAGGAATGGTAAACTGAGGAAGTGGGCAGTTGTGATATGATAGAATTTGAGGTTAAAACATTGGAAGGAGAAGTATGGAACTTGGGAGAGTGTGGGAAGGAAAATGAAGAGACGTTTCTACTGAAAAAAATTACAGGACGTTAACATGACAAAAGACGTTCTTTTTTACATTTAATCAATTGATATAATTGGTTCAAACAACTTGAAAGAACGTGATAAAATTATCGATTAAAAATGTTATCAAGAAGTATTTCTAGGACTATAATTACATTAAATGCAAATGTTTTTGCAATATCTTCGGCTTCTCGAGATTTTGCAACATATGCATAATTTCATCTTCAAATTATTATTATTATTATTATTATTATTATTATTATTAATATTTTTATTATTATTTTATTTTTCTAATTTGTTAAAGGAGTTTAGTTATAAAGATATTGGAATGACTTGTGATATTTATAAAAATGAGAAATGAAGTATCAATCGCGTGACAACCTGTAACCACCTAACAACTGTAACACCTCAACAACCTGAACATCTTACAAGACGTTTTAACTTCATTCTATGATTATTGACTTGTCACGAAGTAATGAAAGAACATCAGCCCCTCACGGTCTCGGAGTGGATGCGACCCTACGTTGGCGAGTGCGTCTCTCCAAATGCCAAGGAACTTCCTGTGTGCCTCGGAACCTCCTCTCTCAGCGACCCGCAACAGCCCCGACCCGCGACCTCTCAAGAGGCTTCGCGGGCTCTTTATGGTGGAGTTTTGCGGTGCGGGTGAAAGGGGGGCGCAGAGGCCGTTGGTGCGACATTGGTCGCCTGCGAGCGTTCCGCGGTGCCATTCCAAGAGCAACGCTTTTCGCTCGCAGGCGAATAAAATGAACACCCAATGTGTTCTTGAACGGATCAACATCGATAGCATGTGTGGGAAGGTTACGCCTTAAGAGTGTAAGTGGTTAGGAGGTCGCGGGTTCGATCTTGGCAAGAGGTCAGAAATGTACTGGATGTTTGTGACATTGGTGAGTTTGTGGCGTTTGTCGTATCGAGTTCGTTGGGTCACTGCTTTGATCCGTGTTTTTTCTAATCTTTCAGACTCGTGTTGGAACAGCACCGTATACAATGGGCTAGTGAGGGCGCACATTCTTTCATTCCTTTATCATCATCAGCCGGAATCGAATTTGTTGGAAGACTGCTCGGATCAGTAGTTTCCGTGATTTCCTTGATCTTCCAGACTCATGACGAAGCCAAACGGTTTACAACGGGTCTCTAAAGACGCATTGTCTTTTACTGATTTATCATCAACATTATCTGTCAGAATCGAATTCACACTGCTTTCAGACTGCGATTTGACTGACTACTCTGATCAGTGTTTTCCGTGATTTTCATGATCTTTCAGATCCATACAGAGCAGCACGGCATACAATGGACCACTGAGGGATCTGCGGAACAATGATATCTGGGCTAGCTATTACTTGTACTAACGAGGAAAATCGAATGGGGTGAAATCGGGATATGCATTTAGGGGAAGGTAGGAAAAAAAGACTTAGAAAAAGGTGACCGCGGGATGCCATTAGGATACCCCCAACTTATTATCATCATCACAATCATCTCATCATATCCTACAATAAGGACTCAGACTCCGTAAGGGGGGGAGGTACTCCGAACCTTTCCCCCACCTTCTGTCATAACAACAGAGGTCGGCGGAGAGGCCATGTGGACTTTGCGATTGCGTGAAAATAACACGAGGAAAAGGAAAATTCTTCACGAGCTGGGTGCGTTATCATTTGTAGTTGGCAGGTGAGTAACAAACGAAGAATACTGGAATGTTCAAGCTCCAATTTGGACTTTGTGGGATTTTCGCCAGTTGCTAAGAACTTCGTATCTGGATCCATCCTTTTCTGAAGGGGAAATCTAGAGGGCGCTGCTCCAGCCCGTCGTTTTGTTTCCGCCGATCAATTTCAGGCGGATGCCTTAAACAACAGGCCACACGCGATCCTTTCTTCTCCATCCTGTGTTCAGAACAAATTTTAGGATGGCCTCCCATGATCTACAAAGACACCGACAATGCTGCGAATATGCAGGGTCCTAATATCGAAATGGGCTGAAGTACAATAGAAATAAAAATTATTTTGCGAAATATTAATTTGTTCGTGCAATGCAGTATTTCTTGTGAATCGTGCAAGTTGAATTTAAATCTTTATTCCAAAGTCTGGGGATTTTCTACAGACTAGGGGAAAGGACAACACTTGAATGTTTGAAGTTTGTTAGAAATAAATGAGACATTTCTAGTACAGATTATTATATTTCTATCAGAACAAAGGACGTGCATTTGTTATAATAAATTTATCTGTAGCTTCGATTCATCAAATCTTACTGTCTACCGAAACACTGTGTTGCACATATTTGTGGCTTGTCTCACATCACACGCGATTTAAGAGTAAAAATCGAACCTAATGTTTTTTTAAAGTTAAAACTCTGACACATGGTTCAAATTTTAAGCATACTTTACTTACCTCAAGGAGTTAAAACTACTTTAACATAAGTAAGCGTAATGAACTAACAAACAATTGAGAATATTTCACGGAATTTAACTTTCGAAAAACTTTTGCCATCGTAGCAATAACGTTATTTCTTTTTCCCATGGTTTTGAATCTGGACTTGTGAATTACCCTAAATGTATCATCCCGAGACAATGGTCGCGTTAAAATGACACAATTGTTTGTTTCCTTCTGTATGCGTGAGTGCACGTGGTACTTGCTGCTCTGCGGCGAAACGTATGCTGCTTTCGGAGCGCGGTAATCAATTTCCGTCTCGCGACCCTGAAACCAGTGGGCCGGCCATTACGCGCCGGAAATGGGGTTAGGGCGAGGTTGGCAAGAGCCGCGAAACCACATGAAAAATCTCATCACAGGGTGCGTGCCCTACTTTGGCGACCTTGGACATGTTTGCATCGTTCGCCAGAAAAGTCGATTGCATTGGGGTGAAATGAATGACTTTCACTTGTAGGTAGTATAAATACAGTTTTACGAGGCAACGTGAAGATAAATATTTGAGTACAAAGTAATAATTTCCCGCGTCAAGGGAACACACAACATTTGATTACATTGATTTTTGTTTCCCTTTCCTTGGAACATTCACTATTTTCTTGTTTGTCTCGTTAAGTGAAACCAGAATACTTTCTATAGTATTTCTCTCTCTACTGAAATCTTAACACACAATGTGGGAAATAAATTTCAAATAAAAGGTTAACTTTCACAGATTGAAAATGTTTTTGAATGTAATCAAGTTTCTCGTAATGTAATGTCTGCAAAACGTAATATTTCTTTGGGTGTAGTTATATGAATTGTTTGAATTTTGAAATAAATGCATCTATTAACATATGAGATAAAATGCATTGTCAACAATAATAAAAGTTTTTAATATCATTCACGTAGAAAAGCGTAGGCTCTGAGAAAAGAGTCTCTGGTAAACAAAAGATGTGAAAGAGGCCTCATGGCTCCAAAGTGAAAGGAAGCGCTTCTTGTAAGCCAGTATTCGCATTCTTTAGCTAAAATAGTCAATTCATGTTCTTCCCACGAGTGAGTATTGAACTCGGCCAGAAGAGGCGGACGTGTCCTCTAGCGTCATCGCAGCCACTTTCCAAGGGCTCTAAATACGCGCGAGGAGAAATGGCTCGGTCGTTGCCTCCTCGCGCCTTCACCAGGCGCTCGGCCGCCCCTCCCGCGCGGGCGCACGTGGGAAGTGCCGCCGGGGGCGGTGGGCGATGGGCGATGCGACGCCCCGCCCCCGCCGCGCCGCACAGTGCGCTCCCATGCAGAGTTACTAAAATGTATAAACTACAATTGTTTAATAAAATTTGTAATAATAATAATAATAATAACAAATAATAATAGATACAGTTTTTAAGAAAGTTTTATTTATAATTTATAGATTGTTAAAATGCAGAGTTATTTAAATGTATATGCTAAGTTGTCTAATAAAATTTGTAATAATAATAAGAGATACAGTTTTTAAGAAAGTTTTATTTGTAATTTATAGATTGTTAAAATGCAGAGTTATTTAAATGTATATGCTAAGTTGTCTAATAAAATTTGTAATAATAATAATAGATACAGTTTTTAAGAAAGTTTTATTTGTAATTTATAGATTGTTCAAATGCAGAGTTATTTAAATGTATATGCTAAGTTGTCTAATAAAATTTGTAATAATAATAATGATAGATACCGTTTTTAAGAAAGTTTTATTTACAATTTATAAATTGTTGAAGCATTTAAAATAAATCACTAGAGACTATTATAATTTTGTCCTCTTCTTTAGTGTACAACGTTTCGACATCTTCATTGCCAACATAAGACACAAAGACATAAAATTGATTAAACGTTTTTGTTGTATATTAAAAAATTTCCCTTTGTCATTTAAAATATTATTACAATAAAATATTAAAAATTTAATTAATACAATTAAATATTTAAAATATTATTATTATTATTATTATTATTATTATTATTATTATTATTATTATCCCTCTAAATCACGACTAAAGATGTTATGTGTCGGCTGAATATAAAATCTACTCCAGGTTGCAACCAGCTACCTGAGGAGTAGATCTATGGTCTGTCGGTCCCTCTACAATACTTTGCGCAAAATGTGGGCTGTTGTTATTATTATTATTATTATTATTATTATTATTATTATTATTATTATTATTCCTCTATTCACGACTAAAGAGTTATGAGTCGGTTAAATATAAAATCTACTCCAGGTTGCAAACACCTTCCTAAGCAGCAGATCTAGGGGCTGTCGGTGATTCTACAATACTTTGTGCAAAATTTGGGCTGTTCCAAGTAAAGCAATGCCTTACACTTCCCAGTGTTTGTATGTTTTGCATTAGTTCTTACACAAATTTTTGAGGAACAAATCCCAGAGCTCCGAGAACTATCGGGACGACCTGTCCCTTTACGCCCCACATTCGACTGACTTCGATTTTCAAACTCTTGTATTTAAGACGTTTCTCTGCCTCCTTGGTTATGATATTTTGAACGCACGGCACAGCCGCTTCTAAAAGCAGACATATTTTTTTCTCTAAAGTCTGGATAACAATATCCGGTTGGTTTGTTGCTATCGTGCGATCACTTTCGATTTGTTAGTCGTACAATATTGTACACAGTCCAACTGACGTCACCGGTTTAGGTGAGTGTTTCGTACCTCATGGAGCATGCTTTTGGCGTCATAAAGGCCTTCAGCCCAGCCACATAGTTAAAAGAATTGAAATTATGTATCAATGTGTTATAATTACCTATTAAATAAAAAATAAAATGTTTTTGAAACTTCACTACATAAAACATTGCTTGTGGTTACGCCACGGGCTAAAGGAAGTAATTTACTATTATATAGGAACAAGATTTATTCATTTTTTTCGTGATCAGGTCCAGGCAATAGTTTTCCTCCGGTAAATTCGCTCATTTTCGGCGTGCGAATATGTAACTTTTTCTTCTTAAGGAGTAAGTGCGAGAAAGTAAAAATCGTACGTGACAGTTTAACATGATATGTGCTGCGAGAATGCGTTGGGCCCACTGTGCGCCTTGGACCGCTCTCCTCCCGCTCGCGCGGCCAGCGCTCCCTGTCGGAGCGCACTTTCTTCCGAGTAATGGGAGAGCCACCGCCCTGCCCCGCCCCAGACACATCCTTTGCCGCGCTTCCTTTCTTTCGGAGGTGCTTCCGCTACCCGAGGCGACACACACGCCTCTCACGGCGCGTGCGCGAAATGCACGCGGCTGGGAACTGCATCCTCAGGAACAGAGCGCTGCAACTTCATTATTTTACGTTTCACCAAATGGGGCGCATTCGTTAGTGACCGTTGCATTTCCCACTCATTTCTTCTACATGGATCCAGGATTTCTCTTCTAATATACGAATGCAATTTTCTCTTCTAAACGTTTTGATTGATTTATATTTTCCGGAAAGTCAATTTCTGAGGTCCTTTGTCCCGTTAAAGTAGTGAATGTTTTATGCTACCTGCGGCGACGTGGATGCCTCTCACTGTGTGTGCGATATGCACGCTGCTGGGAACTGCATTCTCAGGAACAGATTATTTTGCGTTATATTATTATTTGCGTTTCATAAAGTGGGGTGCATTCGTTAGAGTGACCATTGCATTTCCCTCTCATCTCTTCTTTATGGTTTCAGGTGTTTCTCTTCTCATATACGAAAATGATTTTCTTTTCTGAATCTTTTCAGCAATTTATTGATATTTCCGGATGCGGCAAATCCTATGGTCGTTAGTTCCGTTAACGTAGTGAATGTTTTATGGTACCTGCGGCGACGTGCACGCCTCTCACGGCGGGTGCGCGAAATGTCCGCCGCCGGGGACTGAATCTTCAGGAACAGAGCTCTACAATTTAATAATTTTATTTTTCACCAAATGAGATGCATTCGTTAGAGTGTCGGTTGTATTTCCCACACTTTCTTGTACATGGATCCAGGGGTTTCTCTTCAACTTTCCGAATGTGATTTTTTTCTCTGAAACTTTTGATCAATTGATTGATATTTCCGGGTGCGACAAATACTATGTTCACTAATTCCGTTTAAATAGTGAATGTTTTATGCCACCTGCGGCTCTGGACGCCTGTCACAGTGCATGCGTGAAATATATGCGGCTAGGAACTGCATCCTCAGGAACAATGCTGCAATTTCATTATTTTACATTTTTTACTTGCGTGTTTTACTCTGTATATGGCGGCGAATCCTTTCCGTTGGATAGTGAAATCTGGCGCTCTCTTATACATTATATTGCGATATTGAAATATTTCGGGAGATTTTCCCTCTCAAAATTTCGTCCCCAACAGGACACCGCTCCAGCCGCAATAAGCTTTAAGCTATCGAAAGGTCTCCCGGCACGTGTGGTAGTGTAGTGCATGAACGTAAGTGTGTGTATGTAAGTAAGGGTGAGGATAGAACTAGGAAGAGGAGGAAACGATCGCGCTCAACCCGTGACACGTTTGTGAGAGCATTGCTCTGTTATTCGTCTGGTTTTGATAGGAAAAACCACGGAAAAATACCGATTAGAGCAGCCAGCCACTAGAATCCTTCTTCAGATAACGGCTGAATTCTATCTACCTAGCTACCTAGCTAGTGTCGAAAATCCGTCACTGTTCAGACTCGAATCCTAGGACCTCCCTGTCAGTGTAGCTACAGAGACAGTGGATATGCTAGTTCCGAGCTGTGAAACTTTTTATGTAAACGTCATCTTTTCTCTTAATATATCCACATTCTTTAAAGAATATGGATCCACTAGGCACAGGGACCCAGATACCAATTATTTGCTCTACATAGGCTAATTGAAGTTAATGATTAAAATAGGATTTCTTATACCCCAAATCAAGAATACTACGAATATTTCGTTTTGTAAGCTCTCTTCTATACAACGAATTCTCCACTCATTTCTTTTATTTGGTTATTTATTTGTTAATTTCCTGTGTGAACGTAGTTTACTTCTTCGAAAGCTTTCGATGTAATCAGTCTTCCAACATGATATTTGGGTGTGCACATTCGAGTATTTTTTATTTCAACGCAATCAATACTCTTTAAATTCAATATAGCTCTTTCCTTTACTTTTTAGTGTGCGTTATACTGAAGGTGTGGATTACAATTCCACAAATGGTTTTCACCATTTGTCCATGGCATGAAGACCTTTTCAGACAGTCGCGTATTATATCCCTAACTTTCATTTCGTCGTTTTCCTCTCCAACAGTGTGAAATAAGATGGCAACTCAGATACCACAGAGAAGGAAGATGCTAGGGAGGAGGTGGCCACAACCTTTCATTTATGAATTTCTATACCTCTCCTATCCGCCAAAACAAATTTCAACAAACTCGTGCCCCTAAATCAATCAAATCTATTGGGGAATATCAATTTTGGAAAAATCGGCTGAATGGTTTAGCCGCTATTGTTGTTCACAGACGGTCAGACAGACGGGCAAACGGGCAGACGGACGGACGGACGGACGGACGGACGGACGGACAGATAGACATTTTGCTGTTATTCGATTTTTCTGTATCACGGACCCACAAACATGGATTCTGGGTACACCACGTGTTAGAGAATTATTTTTCTAGCTTTAGCAACTGGATTTATCCACTTTTTCGTTACCAGGGCCCTGTAATAAGAGTTTTTCTGCCAAAAATTCACCGTTCTTTCGCGCAGCATTACGTAACTTTCTCTCTACTCTGTAGCGACAAAGTAAAAGAAATAAAATAAAAAAGGAAAGAAAGGAGAAAAGAAGAATGCAATATAGTATGTTGTACACGATAGTTTTGTGGAGTACTTGGATTATTGGAGTACGACTTTGGAAGAGTGAACACATTTACTACGAAGCTGAACGTGTTCTTCTAATGTTGCATATTAATTAGGATAGGAGAGATGAAACGAGTGTATCTAGAGAGTGTGATTTGTTTATATCTCTTTATATTCCAGGAATGAAAATACAAATTCCAGGAAAAATGTTAGTTAATTGTAACAGTTACGTTGTAATTAATTTTTTAATCATTAAACAATAAATACAACTTTTTTACGTTTTTTGTTATTTGAGTCCAGGAAGTTAAATATAAAATTGCAAGAGAAGAAACCATTAATATCATTACCGTGAACCCTGTTATCTCGTCGAGTGCATTTTCAGTAATCTGCCAAAGAGTACTAAAGATTAAATTCCTTTGAGCAATTTTCACACTACACCAGAACTGAGAGGTTAACGATTTCTCTTCTTTCTTAGTTATGCAGCCAGATGAAGGTCGGCTGGTTTGCTCAGACCACGAGTACACTTCACTTGAGATTCAAGGTCATTGATACATATCAAGTACAACAGGTTGCTATACGCACTGGAATGACGTTAAATTTTCTTTTCTTTTTCAAATCATGCTGCATTCTCTCAGATTTTAATCCTAGAAGCATTGAATTAAGGTTCATGTTCTTAAGCCACCATTTGCATTAATCACAAAGCTGAAATACATATTTTTATTTCGCTACGACTTCTGAACTAAAATTAAACTTAGTTAGTGATGATAACATTCACACAAATATTAGTAATAGGTTTCGAAGTTTTTCAAAACGTTCTCAAAAAATTAATTCCGTAGCTTAGGTGAATTCAAATGATTATTAGCATTGAAAACAAGAACAATGGATAAGTTCATTTTCCGTGATACGAAGAAATTACTGAACAAATGTAATGAATAAGTTAAAATGATAATTGAGCAAAAGAAAACACGCATTTTTGAAATTTCAAAGTCCTCATCAAGAAAAGTGAACAAGTTTGCACTGAACAGAATAAAAGTCGTCAATTAAAAGACACATCACTAAACTCTGAGCTTCGTTTAAATTCATTTGTTTCTGCGTGGGAAAAAACAGGCATAAGATTTCCTCTCCAAACAGAACAGAGTGCAAACAACTGAGTTTTTGTGTACTCCCTTGACCAAAGTTCACAAAACAAGTATTTCCTTCCGTCTCCGCTGTGAGTTTCACGGCGAGTGCGTCAAAACAAGCTCTGCGCGGGAACTCGAGCGCATTGTTTTGCTGCACGCGCGAGCACGGTCCAAGGCGGTGGCGGCGGCGACGGCAGCGGCAGAGTCGGATAGTGCAGATGGTGGAAGAGTTGGAGAGAGTGATGATGGTCTTGGGGGGAGCGGAGAGGGCAAAGGGTGCCGAAGAGGTGGAGTTTGCGGAGTGAGGAAAGTGGGCGGTGAGAGAAGGGGAAGGAGTGGTGGAAGGGGCGGAGGGAGCGGAGGACGTGGTGGGGCTGAGGGGGTGGAGGGAGGAGTGGGCGGAGAGGGCGGAGGGGGCGGCGGGTGCCAAAGAGGTGGAGAGTGCGGAGTGAGGGGAGGTGGGGGAGGGGGCGGGAGGGAGGAGGGAGCGCTGGAGATGGAGGGCGCTGAGGGGTGGAGGGGCGGAGTGGGTGGAGAGGGCGGAGGGAGCGGATGAGGCAGGGTGGGTGGAGAGGCGAAGGAGGCGGAGGAGTACATTGGCCGGTGGGAACAGAGAGATCTGGGGGGTGGTGAGTGCTGTGAGGGATGACGGGGGTGGGAATACAAAGCAGGGGGTGGAGTGAGTGGGGGGTAGCGGTTGAGGTGGTGGAGGAGACGGAAGGAACATTGACGGCGGAGCGGACGCCAGTGAGGGGGCTGAGGGGCGATGAGAACGGAGGGGGTGTTGGCGGATGAGGGGGAAAAGGCGGAGGGGGCGGTAGTGAGGGACGGGGCATAGGAGGTCGATGTTTGGGACGGGATAGAGGGCCAGATGATGCGCAGGGGACGGAAGGGGCGGAGGATGTGGACGGGAGGGGGGTGGAGTGGGCGGGGGGGAGGAGGGTCCGAGGGGGTGAAAGGTGAGGCGGGGCCGGAGGGAGCGACAGAGGTGGTGGTGATAGAGGCGATGGTGAAGGTGATGGAAACGGCGGCGATGGCGGAGGCGGAGGCGGAGGCGAGGGGAGGCTGCGCGTCTGAGTCAGCGCCGGACGCGGACGACCTCCGCGCGACCTCCGCGCCACGTGGGCGCCCCCACGTGGGCCGCGCCGCATGCCCCCGCCGCCCACGCGCGCTCGCGAACCGCGCCCTCCACGCCCCCCCCCCCCGCCGCCGCCGCCGCCGCGCGCACCGCCACGCCGGTGTGTTGACAGCAATCGACTCGGAGGGGGGGGGGAACTAGACCCAAAGTAAAGTTGAGCATTATTTATTTTAAATCAAAGGTAATTTTTATATAAATTACATAACGTACTTACGTAAACTTTGAGGTAGTAATAAAGAACATTTATTGTTGGAAAATTGATTAGGCAGTAGTTATGACTATATATGCTATTACACAAGCATTAATATTAAACGTACCTGCAAGACATTTGCTTTTGTTTTAGACAAAGTCATGCCAACCATTAAAACAACGTCAAAATGAAGTAGTCACAATTTACCTAGGGATTACTTATGGGCCATGTCTAAGTTTGAATGCTTTTCAATGGATTTGTGGGCACCCGTAAACACGATCTAAAATGATACTCAAGTTATTCTAAAAAATACAGAAATTTTAAATTTGTAGGGTAAAATAATATTGAAGACAAAGTTAATGCATAAATCAATCATTGATATGCCAGTCTTTCGCATGTGTGCATGTCTAAAATTTGTTTCTGAGGGTTTTTTGCATTGTGGCGCTAAAGGGCTGCAGCGTTCGATGTCAGAACGAATACGTAACAGTTTATTTTTACATTTCATTTCCTAAAAGGGGTATTGAGTAGAAAATTCCACCGTTTTATGTGTGTTGGTTAGGACACAGGAGGGATCACAGATGAGATACGTAAAACGCCACGCGGTCGGGGGTGCATTTGGTAAGGTTTTCTGACAGTAGCCTGGTATTGATCGGAGAAACCACGCAAAACTACCGATCAGAGCAGCAGCCCGCTAGAATTCTTCTTCAGAAGTGGCGTTTGAATTCGACTCGGTTCTGTAGCTAGTGCCGAAAATCCGCCAAGGTCGGGACCGATCAATAGGACCTCCCGGGTAGCGACTCTACAAAAGCAACGCCGAACCCATCGGGTACTCAGAATTGAGCAAACACCACTCCCCACTCGTCGAATGCCCAATGTGTCCCACAATCGCCTGACCGTACTTCCACCGCTCAGGATCGAACGATTTCCACACATCGAGTGACCACCGCCGCTCAGGAATCGCGACATCTGTGGTAGCGGGCAGCGGGTATGATTGATTAGTGATTGCGGCCGAGCAGGTAAGGCAATTAGTGTCGTAATTGTAGTACATGTTTTATCGTGGTATGTTGAGATGATCTTCCCCCACCAGATGGCGATATCCGGCAACCTTCCCCGTCAGCTTGCGGGGTTTTCCCCAACCTGTATCCTGGAATCACCGCTCCATCCGGGATAAGCTCTAAGCTCACGATTAGTCTCCCGTCATGTGTGGCGGTGTAGTGCAAGTAAGTATGTGTGTACCTCGCCCCTTACTTACACACACACACACACAGTGTGTGTATGTGTGTGTGTGTGTGTGTGTGTGTGTGTGTGTAAGTAAAGGGCGAGGACAGGATTAGGTAGAGGAAGGATACTTCGCGCGTTGTCTGTTGCCTGTTCGTTAGTGTACTGATCCGACATTAGCCTGTTATTTATCGAAGAAACCACGGAAAACTGCCTACCGGAGAAGCCAACCACTAGAACTCTTCTCCAGGCTGTAGAGCCTGAATTTGACTCGGCTATGTAATTAGAGTCGAAAATTCGCCTGCTTCGGGACTCTATCCCTAGGATTTCCCGGTCAGCGACTCAACGAAAGCAACGCCGAAGCAACGCCACTTTTTTTTACATTTGGGATTGAGCAAACAGCCTCTCCCTCCTCGCCGAATGCTCAACGTATGGAACCGCCGTATCGCAGTACCAACACTCAAAATCGATCGATTTCCACCCGACATCGAGACACCACCGCCGCCCAGGATGCGCGACGTCTGCGGTCGCGGGCGGTGGCCCGCGGCGCCGGCGGCGGCGGTGGCGGCGGCAGCGTTGGTTGTGGCGATGACGGCGGCCGCGACTGCGGTTCGGGCGCGCAATTTGGGCCCGGCTCGGCGAGGCGTGGGGCGGGGCGGGGCGGCGCGCCCTCTGCGGTGGCCGGACACCAATTTCGGCGTCCTGCGGCGCGTGGGGCGCAGCCGGAGAGCGATGACGGGCCCGGGGGGAGCGGAGCAGCGCCAGGCATTCCTGACCTTAAGCAACGAACCGGATTGCCCGCTCGCACTGCTCGGCTCCAAAACACACCCTCGGCCTCGTACCGGAGTAAACAATGCATTACTCTTTTCGCGGGGTTTTTATACTTCATAACATGTAACGAACTGGAGAATACTGATTTTTCATCTCGACTAGATTTCGTTATGTAACTTAAAAATTCTCTTTGACAATTTAATTAATTGTTGTAGTTTTTCCATTAATTATTTTATTCTGTTATATGCTTTTAATTGTTTTCCCGATGCTCTTTATTCTTCTAAATGCTCTCATTACTTTATCACTCTGAATATGGTTGCCCATACTGGCTCCTAGCATGTCCATATACATATTGTTGTCTAACTCTATATAAAAATTGCTATTTCGAACTTTCCAACCTTCTAATAAACTAATTAGATTTTATATTATTGCCGAGTCCCCTTGCGTTTTACTTTCGTGTCACGTTGTAACATCTTTTCATATTTGTATCATTCAGCGAATCTTCTTTCCTTTCCTTTTCCATTCATTCACCATTTTTTTCTTCAGACTCGTATTTCTCATACCTGCAGCATGTGTACTTTATTTACGTTTAGAGTCAACATTTTTCATCACCGTTCCTCAGTACCACGTGTGCAGCTTCATTAAAATTATTCGACTAGCATTTCCCAAAAATTTGCCAACAAACGCGATATGGAAATATTTTGAAACGCACTTGATCACTGCTGCCCCTGATGGACGGTCAAAAACCGATCGCCCGCCCTACCGCACGAGCGGCGGCGCGCGTGTATGTGAGAGAGCTGCAGGGCTCTCCCGCCGCTTGGCCTGGATACCGCCGATCTGGACCAGGCCGCCGCCGCCGCCGCCGCCGCGCCAGCTTTCACGAGCGCCTCGCAGGAGCGGCAGACGCTGCCGCCGCCGCCGCCGTCTCCTCCGCCGTGATGCGGCCGCTGCCGTCGCTCGCGGGAGAAGGAAGACTCCGACGCACGATGGTTTGGAAGGCGCGAAAAGCGGGCAAAATTCTACTTTCAGAACTGTCCCACGTCCATGATTCAAGTATATATGAAAACAAAAGAGGCTCTCAGGACAATAACGGCAGATCCCAAGCAACCTCGCATTTTCAGCTAGAAGTGTAACGGTAAACTCCTGTCATATACCTATCATACCCTGAAATAACAAATAAATTAGGAAACGGCAAAACCCTGCATTTCTTCCTTCAAAAATTTGTCCGGAGTAAAAGTGAATGTGGACGAAATTAGAAAAATTCATTTTTCTCATAAAATAACTTTGTCTGAAATCTGACATTATTATTGTGAGCGCCGCAAATATATTCAGTGATTTCGAGGTTGACCACTGACTTCAGTGCTCCAGCTGCTCACGTGCTTTTTTGCTGTTATTCTGTTTAAAGTCAGGGCTGTACCGTAAACAAATGTCCGCGGATTGGAAGCAATACTTCCCTTCCGTACAATCTTTTATAATTTTTTCGATTGTTGTGATGGAAGGTTCTCAAAGAAGTCGAATCAAAAAATATTGGAATATAATAAAATGAGCCAGTTCTGAGAGCCACATTTTTCAATAATTGTAAATATTACAAAATTTCTTTTCTTCGTTACTTATACTCAGTTCCTAACAGCTAAAGTTTTTACAATAAATTTTACTTTCATATTTTAATAATGTTCAAAGAGGCGTAGTAGATGGAATAGATATATCTACAGTTTTGACGTTAAAAAATGTACATATATTTGTGTGTGAGTGAGTGTGTGTGTATCATAAGGTTTGAGCTAGTATTATACAGTCTGCGGAATGGATTGGCATGAGTTTATGATGATTTCTTGATATTTCGTCAATTCTATGATCATTTTAATACAGAAATGTATATTAATTTTGTAGTTTATTTTACGTATATGGAAAGGAAGGATAGTTTCCAATCTTTGGGCAATTGCTCAAGATATTGTCCTGAAATTGACCTCGAATCAATCGAACAGAACAAAGTAAAATAGCAACGTGATCAGCTGGGCTCTTATGCAGGCAGTGGTCAGCTTCGTCCCAGTAATTTAGCGAACGTGGGAAATTGTCCACCGAGAAAACTCCACCCTAGGATTCTCCGAGCAACACAGCCACAGCCTCGGATTTCGCTTCTTTATAAAAAGCCATTTTTGTCCATTTTGTTCAAATTCGGACCACAGCGCGGCGCGCCGCTCGTTCCGCGGCCACGTGGATGATGTGGTGAAAAAAATCGCTTCATCGTTTGCGGGAATCGCAGACGAGATTGGGAGAGGGAACTCGTTGCGCCGGTTCGCCGTCTACTCGCGCGTCGAAGTCTCTCGCACAGCACGCGGAACGACTGGCGCTGGCGGAATGGAAACGCGCCGGCAAAAAACGCCCATTAAGTTGACGTTTTTTAAAGAAAGTTTTATTCGGGGAATGCGTTTATTGGTGTAACAGGTCTGAGTTTCTACTCGCGTAAATCAATGATCACGACATGCGTCTTATTTTGTTAGTAATACCCAGCCGCGTGTAAATAATCAATGCCCGAGCATTTCTATAACAGTATGTTAAACGAAAGGCATCTTTGGAGAAAAAAGTTTTGAAATATGCATTATTATTACAAAAATACCATTCTTATAACAAGAAGAACTGAAAAAACTTGGAGCAGGTTTTGTCGCGGTTATCCAGTGTGCCCTCCCTCTCATTTTAATTATCATTCATATCACATAATTATGATCACCTATCCACCATGTGAAGAGATAACAATATAACCACATCAGCTCCAAGAAGTCTCCTGCCGTTTGTTACTGTTAATATCTAGATTCTGGTCTAAGTAAGGCTAATCTCGTTACCACATATGTCTTGTTCATTTAGTACATGTAGAGCATGAGGTAATAACGATACCTCATAAAATAGAGATAGTAAAATTAACAAACGGAGTGAGACTTCCTGGGGCTGGTGTGGCGTCTCCTGTTTCTGGTCCAAGCCTTTCAAATATTTTTTTAAAATTATTTATTAAGATAGTCTTGGAAACAACTAGGCCATTGACGACCACAGTTTTAAAAATCCAGTACTTACAAATATACAATGGTTTCAAAATTGTGTGGAATACACATACATTAGGAATATATCATTAATATAGTACTGATATACGATATTGACAATGTATAATTAATTGCTAAATTCAATTTACGAGATTAAATTATGTACGGAGTTGAATAACCTTCATATATTCCGAAGAAGAGTTGAATATACGATGAAAATCACTAATTATATTAAGGTTTGCTCTGTCAGTCGTCATCACATGACAACAATAATGTGCTTAGAAGATACTGGAAGACCGCAATTCGGGCACGGATCAAAAATAGACTTTTTCCTTCAAATTATTCTTTTAGATTACGTATGGCCTTAATGCTTCGGCCATGACATCATAATAAAGAGGCTATGAGAAATGTCAAGATTAAAACCGTGAAATCTGGTCCAAAGAGGCTCACGCGGAAACGCAAACTGCGTGGACGTGTTTACGCGAAGGGCTTGCGCACCGCATCGTCACCGGCGAGTGCCTTGTCTGCGCAGGAGCGGCTCGCGGGTGATTCTGGGAACGGCGGCGCGCAACGGCGTGGTCAGGTGCGACCTCTGGCCAAGGTGAGCGGCGGCGGCGGCGGCGGCAGGCGCGCATGCGTGGCAGCCTTGACCGTGACATCGGTGCCCGCGCTCGCGCTCGCGCCCGCGCCCGCGCCCGCGCCGCCCTGCGCAGGCCTGCCCTCATAATGAATGGGCGCCGCTTTGCCTCGCACGCACCGACGCGACGCGGCGTCGGTTGAGGCGTGGGCGGAGACCGCGGGTGCGGCGCTGGCCGGTGACCGAGGGCAGGGACGGATGCCAATGATCGAGAATGATAGTCAAATATGAGCCGTCGCAATTGGGTTGGACGAACAGTCTCTGTTTAGAGGAACGCACTAGAAACAGAAGAATGGCTGTACCGATATGATTCAACTACCTTACGTTAGGGTGCCCTTGTCTCGCCGGAAATATTGAGCCTTCACGTGTTGCATTAGTTGTTATTAGTATCATCAGGATGACGAAACTTGAAACATTTCTGTTGTAAAATCTCTAACTCTACGAGTCTCAGTACAAAGTAGTCTCTATATTTTGGGTCCAATATTGTCCAAATTCGTCTAAAAATATTGTAATAAAAAGCGTGATTATGCATTCTCTCGCAGAATGTCAGAAACATAATACGCGAAAGAAATGAAATGAATCTGAAGGGAGACGCATATCGAAATAGAGTAAACGACACGGGAAGTGTCGAAAATTGGAAAATAAAAGGAAACGGTGAGGGGGGATATCAGGCGCGAAGGGAATTACTTAAAGCCAGAGGTGGATCTGTACTACACCTCCATTTAGGAATACTTAAGCCCCTGGTATTTTAGATTTAAAGTCATTTCATCAATAATTATTCATCATTACTTCAATTTCTGGTGTACATTAGTAGTATTCGTATATTATATGTACTCAAACATTATCTTAAGTCAGCTAACAATCAGCCACCTCACAAGACAAAAACTAAAAAAGAATATTTTAATTTGCACAAAACAACAATAAATTAGGACATGTGTAATCCCTGAACCTACAAAAATTTTAAAGCATCATTTTCTTTTCATTAATCAACGAACGTGTAAGAAGAAGAGAGATCCATCGATTTTTGCGTCTAACGTGTTGAAAATTAACATGAAATGAACGTGAAAATCGAACATAAGTTAGAGGAATTCACAAAGAAGCGACACGTGCAAATCTTCTTGGAGATTTCCCACTCATTGCATCAACGACGTAAGAGTGTTCTTGGCCCGGCAATGCCAATGATAAGTAATTTATCCGTGTGTATTTTCCCTGTGTTCTGGCGAGTTGCTGGCTCTGCACTCTTCCCAACTCACACACCGCCTCCACCTCTTCCTCCATTACCTTCGCCGGCGGATAAGCCTGGGAAAAAGCTCGGATTAGAGTTGGATAACATCACGCGAGATCTCAGGCTTCAATCTCAAACGATTTGTTTCGCCCTTTGTGAGGGTTATTTCGGTCATTATTTTCAGATGCACTTTTCTCTCTTTTTTGAAATAGAGGTTGTGTGCTCGGGCGCATCCAATATCTTTTTTCTTTTCGTGGAAACCACATAATAATGCCTCAAAAACTGTGTTATTTTTAGAATAATTGCAACATTTCAAAAGCGAAAGAAACCTCAGATCTAGATGAGAGGTTATGACTTATGAAAGGGGACATTGCGAAGGTCAAACGAAAACAAGTTTTGTTGTTTAAATATTAACTACATAAACAAACATCAAGTAAGATTTATTTTTGACTAGTGTTGAAACAGCCTATGCAATTAATCTATTCTAATTACATCGAAATCAAACATTTTAAGACAATTAGAACGATATGCTACGTATATTTATTGTGACAAATGTAAAATAATCTTACATTTTTTGATAAAATAAAATCCCAATGAAAGCATATTGGCAAGCAATGTCAATATTCTTTCATTGAGCAAATAAGCAATTATTAATGATGTTTTATAGATATTAGAAACACTGCTTCGTAATTTTCTTTAATTGATATTAGTAGTTTCATTTAGATAATATATTTTTCAGGAGTATTAGATGTCACCAACGGCTCAAGGGGTGGAACACAGGAGTCATGATACTTAACTTTAAAAAATCAACATTATTTTTCAAGAAAGAAAGCAACATTCGTAAGTAAAGCAATATCCGGTTTTTGCACTAATTTACATTTCCGAGGGTGTGCAATCCTCATAACATGTGTCTCCTTAGATTAACTCTTTTGCAAAGTTCTCTGGTTTAAAAAAATCATAGTTACAGGCCAATCCTTCATAACCTACAAGCAAACAGACCTACTGAAATCACTAATATTATTATACAACCACAACAAAGCCTTAAATTCTAATTCTCCACCCCAGATGTCTAAATTTGTCTCTTCTTGTAGAGATATTTCAACAGCACATGCTTTCTCGCATTATTTCTAAATTTGCAGTTTTCAAAATTTCAGAGTTCTATGAAAATGAGACCTGCTCCATTCTTTTAAGTGATCCTGGTTCCATCCGTGGAAAAATAATTACAAAAAATGGAAGATGTTTTAGAGAAAATGTTTCTTTTAATTTGCATTAATTTTAAACAGAAATTACGTGAAAACTACTGTTTTTTTTTAAATGTGCATTGCCTTTTTTTTAAATCTGATATTTTAGAATAGATTTTGACACAAAAATCCTTATTTTTTAAATTAAAAAATCCTTATTTTAAAATGTTAATTTTTTGCAATTTTCGAAAATTCAGTTATTCGGAAGTGAGCTAAACACCACCATCATAATTTGATTCATACGAGAAGACAATTTGAAGAAAAGATTTGAAGCTGTGGTAAAATAATTGTTTAAAAATTGCCATTATTTCACGCAAAATTACACGAAAACTTCTCGTATTTTCAAAAATTGTACGTGACCTTATTTCAAGATTATATTACGGAAAAAATCTCAGTCTTCAATATTGTAGTTGTGGATGATGTCAAAATAATGCTGAACTTTCACTATTTTCAAGAAATCGGGGATTTTAACAAAAATTAAACCTGCACAATTCTTTTAAACTTTTTGCTTCATCAGAGGGAAATGTTTAATAAAAAATGTTCGAGCCATTTTGGAGAAAATTTTGAAAATGTAATTGAAGCTTCGTGTGAAGTGTTCCCAAAATTCAAATAACAGTTTCGAACTGGCAGGGTCTCGAATTTCTTTAAATTGATCAGAGAACATCAATTTTGGAGAAAGTTGGCTGCACGTATATGCGCTAGCGTTGACAAAGTTGGACAGACAGGCGGACGACAGGACAGGACGAAGGACGTTTTGGTGTCAATCAATTTTTCAGTATCAAGGACCCTAGAAAATGTGGATTCTGACTTCAGAACGTGTTAGAAGAAGGAATGTACTGTATATAAAACCAAGATTTATCCCCGTTTGTTACCATGACCCGTCAATGAGAGTTTTCTCTGCCAAAAATTGGGAGTTTTCCGGTGCACATTTACAATACTTTCTCGTATTACGAAGTAAGGTCGAGAAAGTACAAATCAGAAATGAAAACACAAGAGAAAAACACTAAAAGTGCTAAATAAAGACTGCGTTTCGAAAAGCGTCCTATTCGTGAGGCAGGTAGTGGTTCTGTCGAGGCCGTTGCCTCCTGCACTTCTAGATGCGCAGCAGAGCACCGGCAGGAAGTGACGTCATAATGTGCGCGTGTGGGTTCACGAACGTTCCACGAGTTGAAGTGTACGTGGAAGGTCCATCTCTTAATGCAATATATGAACTTGTAGTAACTTTGTGAAATCGTGTCAAGGGTATTTTAGCAAAGGTTAAATGTAAAACGCGATCGAAGTCATTAAGTCGTAAAAATCGTGCTTAGGAGTTTTATACTTCGTCTCGTCTTATAAAATGTTTAATGCTTTAAAAATGAAAACCCAGGCTTGTTTGTTGGTCAAATATCATCTCCAACTTACATTTGCACCACATCTGACACATGCATCATAAAATATAATTTAAAAGTGTTTGTGAAAAGAGGAAACATTTATTTTCGCTTTTTAAAAAGAAGCCAGTTCTCAATGACTATTCAATATAAGAATTCCTTATTCATTCCTATATTCCATTATAATTCGGTGAGTTTCATATTGTTGCCCCAAAACGGTTACATTTCCACAGAAAGTGAAGAAGATATTCGTTGGATCATGAAGAAGTTTAAGTCAATCGCACAGAGCTTATTAAACCTGTAATGCAACCATTATAGAATTTCCTTTTCACCATGAACTCATTATTTACGAGAATCGCCCATAAAACATTTTTTTAAAGTTTGTGTGAAATATTTATTTGCTCTATTTTTTAACATATAAAATTTTCCTTGTCGTTAAAGAGAACTTCTTTATGAATTCATGTTTTCATTTTCTGTAAGGAAGTTTCATTTGAAGATCTTAGTTTGTACAATTCAATAAGCAGCTCGGAGCTCAACTTTCAGTTTGAATAAAATTTACAAACAACTTATGTTAAGGTATGAGATACATCAGTTGGACATAATAATAATAATCTTTATTATTCTATGGCGTTTATCAAGCCGACAACTCTTTACAACCTGAGCACCATTTACGTCCCGATGGGAGCATAGCCGTTGGAGCATACACATGGAAGCATACCCGTTGGTGTCTAGCACCAACGCACTTGCGGACACATCTGATCTGGGGTCAGCAGAAAACGAGGCCCTCCGCGGCAACACAAACGTGAGAGACAAGGTAGGATCAACCATGCTCAAGGCAGGACTCGAACCCGCGACCCTTCGGACCGAAGCGCCGAGTCGATGCACTCTCTTAGCCAGTCAGACGTAATACTCTTTGAAAGTTACAATTTGTTCACTTATGCAGGAATCAAACTATTTGACTTATATCGAATGATATCTGGAGAAATGTCAATGACGCTTTCTTACCAGTAATGTCCAAATTCAGTGACAAGAAACAATTCATGGGCTAGTTCTAGTCGGCGCACTTGAACACAATGACAAAGTCGAAGAAGTTCACGCCGCGAGCGTTACATAAGGTACGCGAACGAGGAGCAGCGGAACCGGACTCCAGAGAGGCGGCGGCGGCGGCGGCAAGCCGACCGGCTGCGTTTGTGGTTGCCATGACTACCGCCGACCCGTCCTGCTCGCCTTGCGCCGCAAAGTCACCCTGGCCGCGCGCCTGATACGCAGCACTTGGACCTCCGCGCCTCGCGGTGCCGTGACGCATACGCAACGGACTTCCCACAGAGAAACAATATTCCTTTAATAATTTATTTCTTTTCTTTTATTTATTTCTTTATTATCAAGACATGCCGTTAGGAATACAAATAATGATGCAAAGTAAATATCTCACACAGATTACATGGCAATATGCGAATAATAAAACTATAAAAAGATAATTGCTTGAAGAATATAAAACGCGCACCAAAAAAATTACTTCCAATGAAAGCCAATGTAAGAGAATTACATTTAGAAGTAGTAAATACAGTCATGAAAATAATTTTAAATCATAGAATTAATGATGATCGATACACTTTGTATCAGGGAGTAAGTTGAAGGCAACAAAAAAAAATTAAAATCATTATCGAAAAAATTAATCCTATTGGCATAGTAATTGGCAGTCTATAAAAATATAGCTATAGTTCATTGAAGATGCCTTCAGTCATAAACAGGCTAGGTTTCTCGTTTTTATCTCTGGGATGTGAAGAAAGAAAAGAGAAAGAAGCTCAGGGGAATCAATGAGACCATGTAATATTTTTTATAAAGCGAATAACTAGATTAATGGGACACCTTCTACGCTTTAATCAATTTTAAAACTATTAAGTTAAAGTTTTGAAACGTCATTAAAAGGAAACTAAAAAAATTACACTTAGATTTTTAACGTATCTAATCAACTTGGTTTGAAAGTCCCATAATACATTCTGGGCATAATAAAACAAAAAAATATCGTCCCTCAACACGACGGAGGTGCCTCCTCTTATGCAAAGGATACAGTTGCACTGATTTGCTCTGTAACCTCTCTTTACCTCTGCATCACGGTCGTGCCAACGGTGGTTACAACAGTTCTAGATACCGCTAGCATTGTCGCTAATCACTGTCATAGCCTTTTCTAGATCTTCAAAGATAACATCGTAGTCTCAAATTCTCCACCGTAACTTATCACAGTGCATTCTGATAGCCAAGACTTGGTGTTCACGTCTACACCAGGTCACATAAAAAAGCTGAATCGGGAACAGATGACACCTTTCCATAGCCGGAGCAACAGGCAGGAGCGCAGGCATTGGCGACGTCGTTCGAGACTGGTAATAATAGGGCGGGGGAGAATAAAAAGGGCTGCATAAGAGCAGCTCAACTGAAGAATTACTTTGCACAGAAACATTTTGAAATGAAGAAAGTTAGCTGCTCAAATACGAATACCTGAAGTACAATTAGACGAATGAACCAATACAAAAGATCGTACATGTTTGGATTGATTATTTGGTGATTTAGGGCGTGTCGACAAGGAAGGGGGAAAAAGATCACACGCGCTCATTACTCCCGAAAGTGAAATGAGTGAAAAGAAAAATGAAACATTTTTCAAATATTTTTATTTTTTTAAATAATTATTTTCTAAATTTAATTTTTTCGTTTTCTTTTTTCGTATTTTCTATTCTTTTTTATTCTGGCCCTCAAGAAAAATGTGCGCCGGTAAATCTCTTTCCCCACACGTCATATACAGATTTTACTGTTTTTTGACAAATAAATAAATGTATGATTTTTAATCTCAGGAAGTGACGGTGATCTTCCCACGCTGTACGGCGACATCCGGCGCCAATTTACGTCGGCTTACGTGGATTTTCCCCAACCACGTATCTCCTCCCATCGTGGCACCACCCCAGCCGGGACAGGTCTCCCGACATGTGCAGTAGTGTATTACATGTGAGTGAGTGTGTAAGTAAGGGGTGAGTGTGAACGTGGCCCGTTTGTTAGGGTACTGCTCCGGCATTCACCTGTTATTGATCGGATAAACTAGAGCAGACGGCCGAGAAGTTAGAGCAGACGGCTTAATGAATTCTTCTAGACCTAGCGGCTGAACTCGACAAGGACATCAGCTACTGCAATGTGCCTCCTAAGCCGGTCAAAAATACGAATATCTGACGAAGAATTGGACGGAGCGACGAATGCACTTATTACCAGAACCGATACAGAAGTACTTACATGTTAAGAAAAACTTTGAGTGCTATATAAGCAATTCCGGACCAAACATAATAGAAGCCACATATCTCGGGGGGCAACGGGTGTGGAACAAAAAATATTACAACTGACTGATACGCGGAAATCGAGATAAAAAGATCCTCAGGCCACAAGGCGTTGCGGGCGCGGGTTCACCAGCGTTGACCTAATTCTACAGCTCCGCGGCAGTGGCCTCCGAAATTTTTTCTTTCTCTCCTTCATCTTCGCGGCCACATATTGAGTACACACGTTTCATATTTCTGATTTTTATCGTTCCTTTCCTTCACTATTCTCCTTTCTGTCAGCTCTTCCATTCGGTTGTCATTATTTTACATTTTTTTGCGACATTGGAGCATATTTTGGCGAATTTTACAAACAGCAGAATTCCACTATCACCCACCTTCACGTTTATTAGTCTTATTTATGCATAACTAGTAGAGTTATCTCTGTTTCTGAATTAAACTTCTTTGTTTATTGATCGTATGTTCATAAGTATATAGAATGAGTAAATTCATGGATGCATCAAATTTACAATTGCAGCGTATTATTTGCACTGCACTTATTATGTATTTTAAAACCAATGTTCTGATATCAGGCACGAGAGGATTTTAACAGATGTTTCTTTTTAATGACACTGACATCATGTATTTTTTAAATCTAACTAAATAATCACCTGTCAGTACGAGAAGCCTACTTCTCAGAAGAGTATGTATTAATCTCCAATAAATAAACTAATTCGACTATGTGACAAACTACCATGGTCTATTGACTTTCCACAATGCAAATTAAACAATATATTAAATCGAATAATGAATTTAATAACACATAATTCAGTATAATTTCAACATATAACTCAAAAGTACGTTGCAATCAAAACAAAGAAAATGTGAAAAGTCCTTATATATCTTCTGTTCTTATGAGCAATTAACACGCAGCGAAAGAAACATAAATTCATTACACTACTTAAATTAAAACTCCAAGAAGAGAGAAGGATGTTATTTATGTTAGCAGTACAGTTAAGTTGGCAATCTTGAGAATTGCCATTTCATGTTTGAGTAGTAACGACTATCATCATGTGAGCTGCTGATAACACAAGGCAACGCAGGGCGTTTTTCCAAGGTAAGGTCGTTAGCATTCTCACTTACTAATGTATCCCTATCTTGTGGTGGGTGAGGGAATATAGATTCCGGGCATAAAAAACTATTAAGGCCCCCTTTGGAACGAGATATTCGGCTCTGACCTACACATCAGTTTGTCGGTATTCATCCTCTAAGTATTTACCTCGAGGGACACCATCCGATGCAGGATAAACTCTAATCTCCCGTCGTGTGCGGTAGTGAAGTACTTGGAAGTATATGGGTAAGCAGAGAGGAAGGGGGCAAGAAACAGATTTCGATTATCCTCTATGATTTCGATTAGCAGTCTTTACAGACAACTCTGAAAAATACCGAACAAAGCAGTTAGGCGCTAGAATTCTTCTCCACGCAGTGGTTACATTAGACGGATTATGTAACTAGTGACGAAAAGCCACCGCGTTTGGGACTCGAATACTTGCATCTTCCAACCAACGACGCCGCAGAGCTATGCAAAAGTTACTAGGGCGGAGAAGACGTTTACAGGAGGAACGACGGTCGAAGAATTCTGAGACAACGTTGATGAGAATCAGCCTTTCTTGAATCACTGTCACTAACGCAGTCGATTGTTTGCTTCATGGATCTTTCCGGGGACGTCAATTGTTGAGGATATTAGTCCCATTACGGCAGTGAATATTTTTCACCTCGGGAGGTGGGGGCGCTCTTACCCCGCTGGATGGAGAGATCCAGCACTGACCTGAACGTCGGTTCGCTGGATAATTTCCTCTCCAGGTATCAGCATCAGCGGGGCACACTTGAGCCGGGACAAGCTTAACCTCCCGACTGTACACCAATCATGTGCAGTAGTGTACTGCATTTAAGTGAATGTAGATGAGCAGAGTGTATGTAAAGGAGAGAATACTGCAAGAATAAAGTATAGAAAAGATCACGTGTGGTCCGTGGCCCATTTGTTGGGGTATTGGTCCGGCATTGATTGGCAAAACCCAGGAAAACTACTTATCAGGGCTTCTTAAGATGAGTTCGTAGGCTTCCGCGGCCGGAGTCATTGTATTCTGGGCTTCCCAGGATGAGCCGCATCTGAGTCGATGGATTTGACGTTTCGGCCATCTTGCTGTGGCCTTCTTCAGTGCTAAACTGAGGTAAGTTTGTCTACTTATCAGAGCATCCGGCCTCTAAGATTCTCCTCCAGACAACGGCTGAATTCGCACATCGCAATCTAACAGCCGCCCGCAACGTCTGCGTAGCTCCGCGAGTGCTCCCTGCACAGAGGTCGGCGTAGCGCATTCCTGGCGGCGTCGCCAGCTCCGCCACCGCCATCGCCTCCGCCATCATCTCCTCCTCCGCCGTCGCCGCCGCCAGGCCGCGCCCTCAGAAGGACGTCCGCACATGACGCCACGCATGACCGGACGCGCTTTCACGCGCAAGGAGCTTCCAGCATAATGGAAACGCAGGGCAGGCGTCAATCACGCGCCGCTTCGGAGGCCTGGGGGCTTTCGAAAATTATTGTGAAATGCTGTCAGGCGCAGAGTTGCATTTTGATGAGAACCGGACGAAGAGGAAATCCGTCAAGCGCAACGGGGGAAAAGGCTTGGACCGATTTTAGCTGGGAGCAATCAATAGGCGTGCCTCCTCAGAACGTTTCCTACACTCTTTGCAAATATCTGTACAACAAATATATTGAAATTGAAGTAGATTCTTCCTGTTAATCCTGGTATATAATTAGATGCGTAGATGGTACGAATAAATATATATTTTGACCATAAAGGATCAATCAATATTGACTTCAGGAATTAAAACTTCAAATATATGTATTTTTGGCTCAACTTTTCGCACGTTTAGTACGTGCCTTCTCAAGAGCAATACAATGGCAACGGTTGCCAATGGTATACAAATTAATATATAACAAATATATGCAGTTTTTGGGTTGAACTTTTTGTTATTGTTGTTGTTGGGTAAAAAAATTTTTTGGTTTAATTAATCTTCCAAATTTAGTACTCTAGGGGTAGAAACATGAAACAATACAAAAACAATTAAAAATTTAAAAAGAGTACAAATTGTTTATTTATATTAAACTATATCATTCTAAATCTGGGGCAAAAGTTTTTGAATTGACAATCTAATATCTGACAGACTAAAGCAAGAAGTAAAAACACAATGGTTCTCATCTCCAAAAAAGTGGCAACATTCCCAACGTCCGAAGGCGGAAAAGTTTACTCCAGTATTTAACAACTTGTACTAACTAGAAGTGAACTCGGGGGCAGCTTCTTTTCGGGCACATCGCACGTTAATTATACGACCTGATTCGCGTGTCTGGGAGTTTTGGCAGCGGGCTCTGGCGACAGCCGCCCGGGAGCCACGGCCCGCCCCCGCCCCCCGCCCCCCGCCCTCAACGCCCCGCCCTGCGACTCCCACGCCGTGCTCGCGTTCTCAGGGCACACATCCGCACGCGAGCCGGCGCGACGACCCGCGCGCCGCGTGCCAGCTGCCGACTGCCGCAGCCGCGCCCGGCCACTGTGCCTTCTGCGCGGCCCAGCCGAGAGCTTCCTTGGCAGCGGGCAGTTATTAAAACAGACGCATTGCTGGCGTAATATGGATACGGAGTGAACCCACAAGGAATGATAGACGCGTGTCGTAAATAAGAACGGCGTTGATTGGTACGCATTGAAATTGGTGCTTAGACGTTTTCATAGGAAGATATGTTAATAAGGATGGCGTGGATTGGTACACGTTGAAATTGGTTCTTAGACATTTTCGTAGGAAGATATGTTAATAAGAATTGTGTTGATTGGTACGCGCTGAAATTGGTGCTTAGACATTTTCGTAGGAAGATATGTTGTGCAAAATTCTATTATTATTGTTGTTATTATTATTGCCAGCATTATCATCGGATCAACTCAGTTACTCGCTCTATTTCGTATAGAATGTTGCTTGGCCTATTCCTGAAACTTGCTTTAAGTAGACAATGAGCACACGTTATCTTTTCGGGTGTGAAACCAACAGAAAAATCAATAATGCCACGTTACAAACACCGCACAAATATTCCTTGCCTGGGACCAAATTTGATCCTGCAACCCTTCCGTCAGAACAGCTTATGTACAAATATAAACTAAAACGGACAAATGCCATTCCCTTTGGCATGTGTGTGTTTTGTTGATTTTCCTTTTCTATTGTTCATAGGGTTATTTAAGAACATAAATAGTTACTTAGATATAAAGTTGATATGAACCTAGTGAAACGTGAATCGTTTTTGCATCACGAAGTCTAGGGAAATTTCTGCAAAGGCGATATGAGTTTCATTATGATATCAAAAATGTATCATTCAACATTTTATCTGCGATAACTCAGAGACATTTTTATTTAATTTTGTAATATATTAATTAACAGCTAGCCATTCAATGTGCTTGTTTCGACAACACCGACTTTCGCATGTTTTATTGATTTGATTAGCAAGAAGCATTGTAACAATGTTATATTAACGTTTTTCGTTTAGTTAACTAAATGTGATCATTAATTCAATACAAACTCGTTGATTATCACTATGTTTATTGCATGCGTACAATTAAAACTTCTCTGTTGATTTATAACTCCACAACTACCAATAAGAACTCAGAAAAATTATCAAAATCGTATAATTATATATTTATAACGCCAAGATATTTCCAGTCGGCCATGAAACATGATCAAAAATGTACATCAAAATCAACACAGATTGCGTACATCAAAAACATATATTTAATGCATGATTGAATGAATGAAACAAAATTATAAACGAATTATTATTACACTCATGTTAATATTTAGTACAATAATTTCGTAGAAACAGTTACCCTACTCATATTTGGCATCAATTATCCTAACCCAGAAATCTCTTTATCTAGCACAGATATGTTTACTTCACCTATTCGGAGATGACGGCCCAATGAGCAGTTGTTTGGCAAGATAACACTCTACAGTGATCATAAATATACACTGCAAGGCCTACTAAAATAGGTCTTGTTCAGAGTCAATACGTCATCAAATGGTGAATATGTGCTTGAATTTCTTAAAATTGAAATTATACTTAAATGGAAACGACAAAATATTGAACGTAAAACGTCGATAAAGGGATATAATTGCACTCGTGGTGAATAAGAAAACAAGCTACTATCGTCGCTCGTTTTCGTGAACATACCACTCATGCAATTATAATCCTCTTTATCCACTTGTTTCGTTAATTACTATAAAAATGTCCTTATATCTTATTAAAAGCATTCAACCATTGCATAACTGTTAAGATTTCATAATTATTATAAATTTTTGCAGTTATTTTGGAAATTATATTATTTTTCTCTTATATTGTTGGCTAAAAAGTATTGTTATGAATCAATAGGGGCATGCGTTTTATTATGTCCATAATAACATCCAAATGAGTGCGATATTCACACGTACGCGCACAGTGGTAGATACATTTTTAAATGGTATTTTCTAAGTTAAATATGCTCATTATAGAAAATATTACATTTTTTTTGCGTGATCATAAGTATTCTAAATTTCATCGTCCAGTGATACGGTCTTATGTTAAAACATTTCTGTGTAATATATTACTGCTTGGTTCAAAGTCACTCCTTTTTTACTTCAAATTTTACTACAATTAGAAGACTGGTACGAAGCTGTCAGCCCGAATTTATGTCTCTAACGTCAAACAAAATTACCGAGCAAATGTGGGAAAATCTACCTCCTCGATAAGAAAACAAAATAATAGTTGTTTATGCATCAAGGGTGTTAAAGTGTTCTAATGATCGAACAGCAACAGAAAGCACGAAGGATATTGGCCTGAGACGCTTTTGTCGCTCCAAATCATTAGAATCAGTTAATACCCGTAGGAAATACAAGATTCCATTTTTTGCTAATTTTGATATTTTAGGTTTTCCACTTGCTCATTAATTATAAGTTAAATTCAGTCGGTTTGTAATATCATGATTTTCATATGTTTTTTCACATTTGTCTTCCCATAATTCCCTTCCATTATTTCCTCTTAAAATTCCCTCCATAAGAGAACATGAAGCACCAACTGTTTTCATGTTTCCCTCGTAACCACAATCATATGGACTCAGACACCGAGCGTCATATCAAAGACAATAACAAGCAATAGGTATCAGTAAAAAATAAATAATTTCTGAAGGCATGCTTTTACATTTTGGCGTAGAATAAGATATTCAAATCAATTCCTACATGCTAATTCTTAATAACATAATTTTTCTATGTATCATAAATAATGAGAAAACCTTTTGAAAATCTGCCAGATTTTGAATTGGCATGATAGAATATAAGAATTTGGGCCTTGTGAACACTCAACATAATTAAAATGAAATGAAAGCATTATGCAGGGAAGAGCCTCGACGATATCCAAGAATCGTACATACATTTTCACTGGACAATACTATTCACAATAATTCCAGTTACCACCGCATCATTCCTCATCTTCGCCTCGTCAGCCAGCAGCTCCCTGCGGCGTGCGATGTGCCCCTGGTGATAGGCGCGTCGTCCCCTGCGCCTACCGCCTACGCAGGAAACTGGGCCGCCCCGCGAACTTCGCCCACTTCCCACGCCGCCGCCCCCGTCGCCGCCACATGCTCCCGTGCGACGCGTGCGCGGCCGTGCGTCCCCGCACGCGGCGACTCCCACCGCAGCGGGAATCGCTCCCGCAAGCCCACACCGACAGCCTGCTCGTCATCCCATCCGCTTACCTGCCAGCACACTCGTCCGCTAACACGCTCACCCGCCTGTACGCTACCCCGTCAGCATACTCACTCGCCAGCACGCTCGTCAGTCCACCGTCTCACCTGGCTCCCGCAAGTCCACACCGACAGCCCGCTCGCCATCTCATCCGCTTACCTGCCAGCACACTTGTCCGCTAACACGCTCGCCTGTACGCCTGTACGCTACCCCGTCAGCACACTCCCTCGCCAGCACGCTCGTCAGTCCACCGTCTCGCCCGGCTCCCGCAAGCCCACACCGACAGCCTGCTCGTTTGCTTACTCGCCCGCTCGTCACCTCACCCGCCAGCTTGCTTGCCACTCTTCAGCATATTCGCTCGTCAACATTTTCAAACGCCAGTACGCTCGTCGGTCAACTCGCTAGCTCGATCGCTCAACATCTCCCTCATCCTTCACCATGCTCGCCTGCCAGTACGCTCACCTGCCAGTACGCTCGCCTGCCAGTACGATCGCCTGCCAGTACGCTCGCCTGCCAGTACGATCGCCTGCCAGTACGCTCACCTGCCAGTACGCTCGCCTGCCAGTACGCTCGTCTACCAGTACGCTCGGCTGTCAGTACGCTCGCCTGCCAGTACGCTCGCCTGTCCGCGGTCTCGCCCGAAAGCTAGTTCGCCCGCTCGCCAGCTCGCCCGAGAACTCGCTTCCCCACCAGCACGCTCGCCCGTCATCTCGCTCACCCTCCATCACATTCGCTCAGCAGCGTCGCTCGCTCACCAGCTCGCCCGACCGCCGCCGTCTCGCCCGCCAGCACTCCCGCGACGGGAGTCGCTCCTGCACTCCCACCCCCGACAGCCTGTCCGCTCGCCCGACCGCACGCACACACGTATGCCCTTCTGCCTGCCCCCTGCCCTCCGTCCACTTATTCTCCAAATATGCACCTCCCGCATGTTCAATCACCTGACTGCCGACTCTCCCCAATTTCCCTCCCTCAACCTACCTATGACTGAATTTTGCAACTTTCAAACTAGCTGTTGAATTATCATGAAATTTCTACCACACAACTATCCTATTGCTAAGTACTACCGTACAAAATAGTTTGGTCCATTAGTTTTTGACATATTAATAATTATTGATATTTTTTTTTGCATTTGTTACAAAATGTCCCTTGCGGAAAAAATTTCACTTCCTGAAGTTAGTTTTTTAAAATTAAGTTTATGGTAGGCTGTTTTATCAAAATCATGCTCTCTGAGCGCCCGCCTACCGTCCTCTCGTCATTTCCTCTCGCCACTACGCAGCCACCCACTCTCCCAAACATCCGCTGTTGGCTCGCCCACTCGCCGCCTACTCGAAACACGAGGCGCCCGGGGAGAATTTCGGGAGAGGAAGTACTCGTCTGCACGCCGGAAAAGGCACAAAGAGCAGTGGGTGGGAACGGATATGCATTGACCGGGCACGATCGGGCAAAGAACGCTACGGAAAGTCACATTTCTGGAAAGAAAGGGGAACACAGGTGCCTCACGACTCACAATGCCACGATATTCCCGTTAGAGATCAATGCTCTTACAGAAGAACGCAATCAACAGGAAAATATATTGATGACAATGAAAGAAAATAAATAATTTTAAATAAGTGTTGGGGAGAATTCATTAAGGGAATCATAATTCCGGCTATAAAATTATACAGTATGGATTCCTTAACAGAAATTAAAGACCAGTGCGAGCAATTTCAACGGACTTTATGAAAAAAATGTCGATGCTGATTAACGGCATTATTTCACTATCCTTGTAGTTGTAATCGTTTCATATCCATTCTGCCATCATTATTTTCAGCACATTTTACGACTTGTCACTATTAAGAAGTACAATTTTCATACTGGGCCTACAAATATTCTGAAAATTCTCATATAAAACTTAAGAAAAAGTAAATTTCTTAAATTACTTTTAAATTTTGAAAAAAAACTATATACACAATGAAAATATACAAATGTTAACGTGATTTTGTAACAAAGTATAGTAATAATTTCATCCACAAAAAAGAAGAATAAAAGGCACTCTTTCGCACAGTTTGATTGCCAGAATGCTTCGCGTGTTCGCAGTTTGCATGGAAACTGAAATGAGATCAGCTCAGCAAGGTGATCCGGTATTGGGAGCCAACATACCAAATGATTGCCAGAAGCTACAATTTCCGTTCCAATTCATGAATACTTAATCCGTTATTCAGTTGTATGCCAACTGAAATTTTGGAATATTCGCTTATCATTACTGAATTGATAACGAAATGGGTGAAACAATACGTTGATTTTGCTCTCATCATTTTCATGATGTAATTAAATAAAATACAGTATTGAATTTACTTCTTCAAAGAATTCTAACAAAAATATAAATAAGGACAATATTTTTAACCATTTTCATCACGTCTTTAAACATATGTTTATATTACAATATATAAATATATCTATGTTAAAGCATTGCTTTTTCATGAATTGATAGCTATAAATAATTAGAAATATTTCATTAGATGGACTTAATTGTAAGATCTGTAAATGACAATTGATTGTTTTCTATTTGAGAGAATAGATATGTTTCAATTATTTGCGTCAGATTATTCATGTACGTACATGAACAATTTTATTTTGACCAATGTAACTAAGACGTTTAATTCAACATGTTCAATTTTTATATTACTACACAATTTTCTTGTACAACAGCTCAGCGCATTTCAAGAGGGTTATAAGATATCCACTAACTAAATTTATAAGATCTTTACTCAGAGTGGCATCTCTGGAGTGGTCATAAACTAAAGGATGTCGTTAATGGAGTGGCAAGGAAGAACGATTGTACCGAGTTAGACAAACATTACAAGGCATAAGTGTAAACTCCATTTGAAACAGAAAAAAATCTTCTCCCCTCCAGTTTATATGGAGTGTCATAAATTGAAACTAGGAATGTATTGGTTCAATTACATTATCTACATAACATTATACGTTAGCATATTCAAAGTTACACACACAACGTTATAAAATGCAATTTAATTCATCACTCGTTATAGTTCCACAGACAAAATTACACTTTATAGTCCCACATACAACGTTACATGTTATAGTTCCACATACAACAATATATTTTATAGAATCACAAATAACATTACATGTTCCACATACAACAATACACGTTATAGTTTCTCATACAACAATACACGTTGTAGTTACTCATACAACAATACACGTTGTAGTTTCTCATATCGGATTTGGCAATATAGTTTCACATACGATTAGTATTTTCCCAACGCAATTATTCCAACCCTTAGAGATTCTTCGGGCACATTCTCACTTCACTCCGTACCCTTCTCCCAATTCTTCCCTCCCACTCGGGGCGGGGAGAGGGCGGGGTGGTGAGGCTGCAGCGCCGTGTCGCAACGCGGGGAGGTGCGGCGGGCGACGCGACGCGTGCCGGGGCTGACGCAAGGCGAACGCGGGCGCGAGCGCGGGCGGGCGGAGGTTTCGCGCTCGAGTGAGCCGCCCGCTGCACGCGCGTGCGCCCGCGCTCGTACGTCCCCCCCCCGTCGCGTGAGCGCCGCGCCCTCGCGCGCGCCGCGTCCTCCCGCCGCGCCACGCGGGGCGTTGTCACGCCATGCAGCACATATCAACTCGGCATAGCACTGGGGATGCGACAATGCCAACAATACGCGATGTTTTCAAACATCCATGTTTGGAAAATATTCAAAATGTTTAACATGTTGAAAATATTGAAGATGTTCAAAATGCTCCAAACGTTGACAATATTCAAACTGTTGAAATTATTCAAAATGTTCAAAATTTTCAAAATAATGAGAATATTGGAAAAGCTAAAAATGTTAAAAATGCTCAAAATTTTCAAAACTTTAAAAATCTTCAAATGTCAAAGTGTCTAAAGTGTTTAAAATGCTCAGATTGTGCAAAATGCAAACTTTTTAAAAATAATCGCCCGAAAAGCATCGATGTTTCTAAAAATCTGATTTTTACAACGTTTTACAACCGCCAGCATGTTCACGCGGGGGGAAAGTATTTAATTTGATGGTGGTCAAGTTTATTAATGTGTAATTGAGAGTTAACTGACAAAACAAAGTAAAAAATGATCATAACAATATTAATCAAATATTGTTATCGGATTTGGTAGTAAACAAATAAAATAATACACTATAGCCGATAATTTGTATAACTAATTTTTAAACATTGGTCGCTTCGTTGTGAAACAATGTTCAATTTATAGATATTTGAAAAGTATTATATTTTTAAAACTTTTATGATCCTTAAATCACTCTGAAATGAATAGTGGAACACAACAAATCAATGTTTTAAAGTTAGCGGCTTCAAAAAAAGGATGTTCTTCAAATCATCGACACCGTTGTCGCATTCCTACACAGCACTCTCCCACGAATCGTCATGCCATGCCCACTTGCATCTCCTACAACGTCGGTGCGCAGAAAAAGTGGCATTTCAAAATGTTTCAGGAGGGTGACTTTAATCTGATCTGAGCCGTTTATTTCGCTACTGAAGCCAAGTTGTTTTATTCTATGTAACGGATGTCTTGTGAACTATCTGGTATATCACTAATTTCCAATGCGTACAGAAACTGGAAGAAAACTATGCAGCCTCCGCGCATGTGAGAATTGTCTGTGGTTTCATTAAATACCCAGGAACGCAGGAAAAATCTAAAACAAACGAAACAGTTTCGATTTTCATTAAATATTCAAGTATTTGATGGTGTTACTCCGCCTTATCTCATCCAGCGCTTACCGACTGAATTCTACATCTCAGTGATTCACTGCTTACGACACAGCGAATGACATGTGACAGCACTGTTCCAAGGAAGAGGTGGTTCGCCATTCAGTATTTGCTATTCATGTTTTGAATTACTGAAAAGCAACGTTTTTATTATTCCTGATACGTGAAGGAATATTGTAGTGTTATATCATACTATCACACGCAATCTTTCCTTCCCATTCCTTGTTTTATTCTATCCCTTTCTTACACACACTTATTACATGCACTATACTACCACACAAGCCTAGAGCTTGACCTAACTACATGCTTAAAGCTTGTCCCGGCTGGGACGGTGCCACGCTGGTTGGAGATGCCTAGTTAGGCAGAGCCCCACTAGTGGAAGGTATGTAGGCACCGGATCTCGCTAACCAGAGGGGGAGGATCACCGCCCCTCCAGAGGAAAATAGTATATATTATACTACTATACGATACATTATATACGATACGATACATATATTATACTAATACTATAATATACCACAATATATTGCAGAATATGTGAACACCGCGGTGTTCACATATTATACCGTGCACCGTTTTGATAAATATTTAATTTGCAGTATTTCGCAGCGTTATACGAAAGTATTATGATCGTTGTTCTTGCTCAGGGTGCTTCGTACTTTTTAGGAAACAATTTAGTGTGGTTTTGTTGTGCAGCATTTTTGCTCATGTAGGCCTCTAATATTAGGTAGAACACAGCAAATGGCTACGTTTGTCAGTTACTATTTAGGCAACCCGCTTGGCAACTCGTCTTGGCGTCATACCGAATACGTATTTCAGGGATCCCTGACCGGGAGAGGTGGTTCAGGGCACCAGCTGATGTGTCTCTGTGGTCCTAGGGTTTGAGCCACGACGGTGGCGGGCTTTCCGACACTACTTTCATAGCTAGGTCGAGTTCTGTCGCTGTTTGGAGGAGCATTCTAGCGGCCGGTTGATCTGATCGGTAGTTTTTCGTAGTTTCTATGACCAATACTAGGCGAATGCTGGAACAGTACCCTAACAAACGGACCGCCCGCAATCTTTCCTTCCCATTCCTTGTTTTATCTTATCCCTTTCTTACACACACTTACTGCATGCACTATACTACCACACATGCCTAGAGTTTGACCTTACTACATGCTTAGAGCTTGTTCCGACTGGGGCGGTGCCATGCTAGTTGGAGATGCTTAGTTGGGGAGAGCCCCGCTAGTTGGGAAGGCATGTCGGATCTCACCACTCAGAGAGGAAGGATCACCGAAAAGATCACTCCACAGAAAACCGAGAGGATCGCTCCAGAGAAAAACGTACTACACTTACAGGACTAATAACCTTACCAGTTGACCCGCCCGGAATCATCAATCAAGAGAGTGACCCCTGCAATTACCATACGACATTAAAACTGTATAATAATATTTTTGAAAGAGGAGAGGGAAATAAGAGAGGAAGGAGAAGAAAGGGATGAAAAAGAATATGATAATGATGATTTTGAGATGAGTCACGTTTCTTGAGTGCCAGTGATATGTATCAGAGCGTCTGTAAACATTAATTCCAGTGTTTCCAGATTTTCCAGTGTTACTGCCATCTCTCGTAGCCTTCTTAAAAACTGAATTAATTTTAGCCCAGAGCAATCTCACTGTCTTATCGTGGTTCAATAAAAACATATTAAAGGACTTTTGGGGTATAAAGTTGATTTTATCTATTGCAAGCAACATATGGGTCAACGCATTTATTTAATCGTGTTTCTAATTTTACATTGTATAATTTTTTCGTCTAACAAAATACTTTCGGCATTATTCGTCAAGGATTTTGACGGGTTTTTGAACTCTACCATACCTCCTTGACTCCGTCGCTGTTATCTATTGTCCTATCATTTGAATCAAATACCATTCTTTATAGTCCTCAAACACGAAAATGAGTTGTAAATGGAATATAAATATTTTAGGGGACAAAGAAAAAAATTCCCTTTTTTATTACTCTTCCGAATTGTCGCGTGAACCAAAATCTAGATTCAACACTAGAAATAAATCCAACTATAAACAAGAATACAAATCTAAAATCAAGTTTTGTTTGATTGGGATCTTCAGGAAAAGGCTTTGTTTTTCCAGGGCTCGATTCTAATACTGAATAAGGTGTTCATGAAATAAAATAACTCTAAGAACGCAAACACATTCATGATCAAAGCGTGTGAGCATTCCATCTTTTAATCTACAGCATCTTCTTTTTAAGTCATCATTCTCAATGTTAATATAGAATAATTTTCATATTTAATACTCTAATAGGAGCGTACACACACCTAATTTAAGTAATGAAAAGAAATAACACTATACGAAACAGAACACCAAAAACAATTGGATTCTTTACATATTCATTCGCGCCACTAACGCAATATGCTGTTGAATAACTGTTGTCTCGCGATTCATAACGTTACCCCTCTATTTAAAAACATATGTAACGGTTGTGTACGCTAATCTGTACTCCATCAACACTGCATACATATCGTTGCATTATGCAGTCCACGCAACGCGCTGATCATTTGTGCAGTGCGAAACAATATAACACGTTTTCACATCCGCTCTTCACACCGCTCCGCCCCAGTGAGGTAACAGCGGCATAGAAATAAACTGCGAACGGCAGGCCGCGATGTGGCATGGAGTAAAGTCCCTACATACAAAGGATTCCATTGCGCCGCCAATTCCGCCATTTTATAATCATTTTTCGCACGTGTTCAAAATGTGCTCTATAGTGTGTTGGTAACTTCCAATCTATCTAAATACCAATGTCATAATACTCGAGAATCTTCGTAAATATTTCAATTGTTATAATTTCCCCTCGACTCCTGAATACTGCATGGGTGTAAAATGATGCGTTGAATATATTTATGTATTTTATAAATATTTTTATTAACTGTAAAGTTTCACATTACGAATGCACTTTAAATCGCGTATTTGCATGAAATGGCACACCAAACAAGACATTTTATTCAAAAATGTTTATCTTTGTGAAATTTTAATAAGAAAGTTTTCTTAAGTCTGCTTTTTTTGTGACTCGGGAGTGCAAGCTACAATTTTGCGAAACATAATTTAATTTAAATTAGCTATAATATTTCAATCTTAAATCCGGTTGCGTCCACTTGTGTCAAGAAAAATGACATTTTGAAATAATGTTTTATATGTCAGAAAACCTTAGTTATAAAATATAATTAGTAGTATATTAGACATTTCAAACTGTTTTTGTCAGTTCTAAATTCCACAGAACAACGTATTATTATGAAAAAGTATGTATGTATTTGGCATTTG
The DNA here is from genome assembly GCA_031308135.1 of Acheta domesticus. Taxonomy (NCBI): domain Eukaryota; kingdom Metazoa; phylum Arthropoda; class Insecta; order Orthoptera; family Gryllidae; genus Acheta; species Acheta domesticus. Next base: position 140,953,599 of record JAHLJT010009355.1, on the reverse strand, counting down.
AAGGTCGGATTTATCCGACTTTGGCCAACTAGCGGTGTTTTGTCGCATGGGTTCTGTTTTTATTTGTTATCCACGCCTAGGGGTAAGAGAGACTTGTTGAGCATGACGTATTCCCATCACGGTACGTATCTTATTTGGTATGCTTGAGCATTTTCCTTCGTTACACATTTAACCCTGCACCTGGTAACGTGACTTTTTTAAACAAAAGTGGTAACGTGGGGTGTCTCCAGACCCCCACACGCTTTTCATAATATATGCTAAATTATTAAAAAATAAATTAATATAATATTCTTCTTATATTATTACAAAGTTTTTCATGCAATTAAACAATTTATTAAGAATTTAGTCCCTAAAAAACTCTGAGAATTCATCAGGAAAGCATATAATATTTGGAGTTACTTTTCTACCGGTCTGCGCGTGTTGTCACATCCAAGCCCATGTTTCGTAGCAAAAATTGAAAGCTTTTCAAATTCAAAGTACAATGGAAAATTTCAATACCCATATTATCCACATTCCACAATTCTGCAATATTTTGGTGCCCTGATTTCACAGATCCAGACAAAATACCTAGCACAATTACTGCTTTCATTTCCTCTTTGTCAGTCTAATACGTGCTGCGATCACTTTTATTCCTCTCTAAATCCATTTCATTTTGATATTGGTGGATTCTGTAATTCTCTCAATCAAATCCAAATCAATAAACAAAGAAAACATTATCCTGGTCTTATTGGAATTGCGTGCAGACTGCTTTTTCCTGGGCGGTGAGTAACGATATTCTGTTACCGCTTTCAGCAAAAGTTGGCGTATTCTACACTCCTTTTTTGACATATAAAGTGACCTAAAATGTTCGTAATACTTCAGTACTACTTCCTTATGTAAAAATACAGCATGCAATACCAAACTAATAGAATGTACGAGACTGAAGACACTTTTGCGAATGTAGAAGGTACGCGGGGGTCTCTGGCACCCCAAACAAAACATAGCTTGCTGCACGAATAAACTCACTAAACTGTCAACTGAGAGTACACTAAATATCATGATACAAAAAGAGAAAGGTACGAAAGCAATGGTCAGGGTAGCCAACATGGGTATCACAACAAGCGGGAAGAAAGGATCGTGGGGTCCCACAGACCCCCGCGTTACCACTCCTGGGTTAAAGAAACAGACGTATTATATTAAAAATGAAGCTGTATTAGAAAACTACAGCTTCATTTTTGCCACAGGCCAGGAATCGAATCCGACACCACCTCACAGAACGCTTGTAAACTGTTTAAGATCCACCCGAGCGGAATGATGAAAATCTATTATCTATTGTATTGTACTCGTGTGTATGAATACAATCGTATGTGTATCGCATATAGACACAATTACTCGACCGATTTCGCTGAAATTTCACACTTCGTTCTTATTAGTAATGGAATTTTTAAAGTGTGGTTTGAAATAAATTGGGCATGTTGATGCGTTGATGATGATTTATTTGTTTATGACCACTCAAGCGCCCCTGAACTCTATACAACCCCACAATCAAGAATTAAGCGCGATTGTGAAATATCGGACAGAATTATCATTTGATTCTCGGACAAGTTAATCAATTTCTCCAAGATAGTATCATATCGAACACCTGCCTAAATTTGAGGGACAACATTTTAACAATACGATACTTAATAACCATGTTAACCGAGGACATAGAACAAAACCGGACCTGCGAGAAGTTCTTTCATCTATTTGAAGTTTGCACAGCATAGCGTAAACGTGATTAACAATCACTTCACCAGTAGTGTGTGATGTGTAATACTCTGCAATAGCGAAGCATTTCCAGGTCCAGAAGTAAGTAAATAAATATAAAGGTATCACCATCAGAAATTTGCAAAAACTTATAAAACTAGTAAATTAACATCTTATTTTAAATATCAATACTGCAATTTTCTTACTTTGCCCCCGACAGGAATCAGCTGTTGACGCTTGCATTAATCGGGAAACTTGAAACGTCACCGTGACGTCGCTGTAGTGACATAAAAGCATCCGATTGAATGGCAGCGAAACAGCTGATTCCTGTCAGGGGCAAAGTTAAAACAAACCTCAGTATAATCCTCATTTTCAAATACCATTAAATATGATAGCCGCAACACCATTCTGAACGCCCGATCCAACCGAATGACATGTGAAATCTCACGCCCGCTTCTCACCCCACTCTACCCCTTGTTCATCGAGGCGGGAAGAGGCCGGTGCGCCGCTGGCAACGGTCCTGGGTTGGCATCCCGCGCACGCCACTTGGCGCGCGATCGCGCACGATCGCGAGACGCCGCGCGATACGGCAGCTCCAAAGAGGGCAAGCGCATACGCGCGCGAGATGGCCGCGCGAGGCGCAATATCGGAACGCGCGGAGCATACGCGACGCGACGCGGAGCCCGTGTGTGCGGCCCGCGGGGCGTGACGGCGTTGCAGAAGCCGAGCGGAGGGAACACGCGGAACACAATGCACTTTGTCTCGGGCGTCGATCGTTTTGGCAACGCGGCCGCTGACGAAATGTCGTTCGATGTGGGGGAAGTGAATATGGGGGGTGAGGGGAGGAAGAAATGTGAGAAAACGCAGCGTGTTGGCGAATTTGAATTGAATCGCTAAAGCACCTTGAGAAATAGGAGCACATTGACTGTTTAGTGAAAATTCACTTGAAAGTGGTTTCGACATTGTTCTTTTAAATAGCAAGTCAACATTACAACATCAAAATTTCCACAATCAGTGAAAATTTTACTGTGGGTTGATATTATGTACAAGTGCATTAATATCAATTAATCGAGTTTCATAACGGTACTTTTTCTACGACTTTTATAAGTTAAACTTTTACCAAGAATAGTTTCGTGGCAGTTGATACAACCAAGGCCACGTAGCGGACAGCTGCCTAAATCTACCCTCGCTTGCTACCGCAGGTGGCTGTGGTTACCTGTCCCCTTGCTAGGGAGTACTATGCTAATCAAATAGGATCAAAGTGAAATTACGATCCACTTTATTTTAATAAAAATACTAATAATAAAAGAAATTCAAACTATTGAGCATAATATAATACGAAATACAATTTTAACCTACACAATCGAACGAAACATTTGCTAAAACGATTCTCAATAATTAATTGTCAACACTTGGTTTGTAAACTCTGTGATTGGTCAAGAAGGTGTATCATAATGAAAACTGTATCGAAATGACTATCATTATACAACTGGTTGCAGCCATCAAATGACAGCATTATACAATGGGAGTAGAAAAGACAGATTTTGTTACAACAAGCTCGAGGTGAATGAGGGTGCGCGGCGCAGCATCCTCGCAACCGGATGGTCCGGAGCAGCCCTCGTTCTCAGGAGGGGGCGGGGCGGCGCCTTTCCCTTCGCGTGCCCTCGACGTGAGTCAGGCTCCGTTACCTGCGCCCTCCGCCGGGAGCCCACCCTCGCAGAGTCCGCATACCTGACCTCGCGCCACCCGCTCCCCCTCCCCCTCCGCGCTTCCTGGACCAGAAGACCTCGGGCGTCGGGGGCGGCTGCTTTGAGCTGCTCGGCTCAGGGGAGCCATTAAGCCACCCACTACAGAGGGGCGCTGCGAAGGGAGGGTACACTCAGGTCACGAGAGGAAGATGCACGCTAAAAGATGCCGCTCGGAACACTTATTTTTATTTTGTTGAGAAATACAGGGATGTGATTTCAATGTACAACAAATATAGTACGACATGCGTACGCATTTCAGTCTTAACAGTTCGCACAAAACTAAATTCATTTTTAGCATTTTTGAGAGAATCATGCTTCCCCTGGTTCAAAAGGATGTATGATCAAGATATTGAAGAACAGTTGAAAATGAAATTTGGATTTGGATAATACAAATATACTCCTTTATTGTGAATGAAATAATTAAAACTAGAGTGTGCTACTTTTAGAAACTTTGTTGACTGAAATTAATGTTTATTCTTCTCACTTTTACACTAAATGTTCATTCAAGTGTCATTCACATCCATAGGATATTTCCAAATGACGGAGTGGCTCTTGTACAAATAAATCATCAGAGTATGGTGAAGTAGTGAAGACCAGACCTGAAGTAGTGGAGACCAAACTTCAAATTATTTTTCATCTAATTCATCATCGAAATTGTGTAAAGAGATTTGTCAGCATTGCTTTCTCTTTATTCCTGGCCTTCCAAGAAGTTCATTGAAAAAAGTCAATTTAACTGATAATACATCATTAATCTCTTTGACGTTTATGCAACCTCGGGCCATCCAGACTCGATATCGAAGTGCTGCAGCGCTTATTTCACGACGAGTTGCTAATTACCAGAGGCTCCGGACAGTCACCGGACCAGTACGGACTTGGTTTGCTGTTGCTTACCTTCGGGGATCCGAAGAGAAACTGACCGGACGGGAACAAGTATTTCCAAAGTGGAGGTATCCCTGGCACTATGCTACATACATGTCGAAACAGCGAAAAGACTGATCACGAAGCGGTAACGACTCATACATTCCCATTATTTCATCATACACATTTCTTGGTAACTTTGACATCTGTTTCTCTAAAAAGTAGTATTTGATGCATCTTAATTATTTTAGTGCATGGAAGAAATCATGACATTGCCCTTAAAAATATCAGTTATTCATATTGTTCTAGAAAACAGTCATGTGTCTATTAATACGAAATTTTTGTTATTTAGATGAGCAATACTTTGTTTCCAAAAGTTACTTCGTAATTAACCTAAGTCAGATTTTAAATATTTTCCTTCTCATGTATTATTGATTACAGATGACTACACAGCAATTGAGGATAAATAACACAATGAATGGATTACATAATTGCGAAAAAATGAAGTTAAATTGTCAGCGAATATAAAAGAAAACACAGCAACACCTAATGGTCCGTAATTGAGGAAAGAACTTGTAAATTAGTCGTGGTGTTGGATGACAGAACAGTTAAAAGAACATGGTAATTCATGATTTAAAAATGAAAGTAAAGACATTGATTACAAAAATAAAACTTTGCAATAACATTTTTTATGATGCTCGTAAATCCTTTCAAACACAAGTTCTTTTCTGAATTGACTAATTGTGTAATATTCTGACTGTCACATTATAAACTTTATAAATAAAAGATCTGTTCTGTTCTTGTTATTTTTCAAAGGTCAAATAAATATTAACACAAAATAAAGCATATTATTATTAAAAACTAAAATTTATTCAAAAATTTTATTTTTAATAATATGTTTTATGTTTTGTGTGTTAATATTTATTTCATTTTCCACGAGTGTCGTAAAAATAAGAACTGGACAGAACTAATATTTGTACAGGTTATTTTCTGAATCGTTCAGCAACATATATTTTTTCTGATTGCAGGAAACTGGCTGGTGGCCCACATGGCCATTGCATTGGCTGGCCTCGCCTGCAGCGTTGAGCCCTGGCCAGAGGCGCCAGCGCTGCGGAGGGCGGCGTCGCGTCGGTGGCGCTCGGACGGCAGCGACGTGCAGACGCCACTTCCGGCAGGCGCCTGGGGCTTCCGGCCGCTTTCTCCGCGCGGCGTCGCGGCGCGGCGTCGCGGCGCCTGCCCATCGGAGGCGCGGCGCCGGGCCAGAGGTCTCCCCCGACGGCGCCAGGGGCTCTCACCTTCGGCCTGCGCTGTTGCTACGATATGCTAACCAGAAGCGATGGCAAACGAAACGCACACTCTTCATCGCTGGATTAATGATTTTGGTGCTACACCCGTCAACACTGTCGTTATTTACGCACCATGGGCATTATAAGGGTTGTAATGAACAAATGCCTGAGTGGTTTTGGTCGCCCAAAATCATTAGAACCAGTTAACACCCATAATACATATATATACAATTGTACATATATTGTATACAATATTTTATTTCTACCTAGATGATTTAGATGTACTTATTTACTAACTAACTAGTAGTTAACTCAGCCTCCTTTCCAAGTGAGTACCAGGACCTTTCCTGGGGGTAAAGGCTGCCGGAGCGTTGTGCTCGCCACACAATCCCCTCGTGCCGACGGCGACGAAAAGGTGGAGCCCTACCTTCGTTTCCCCTTAGGGCCACATCGGCCTGTGTGCATTGCGTAGGGGATACCTTTACCTTATAACTAGGTGTTGACTCGGTTTGGCTTTTCATATTTCCCTCAAATTCCCGTTCATTACTCCTTCTCATAGTTTGATCCATAAGAGAACACGCAGCATCATTCAATTGTTTTCATATTTCCGTCGTAACCATCATCAAGCTAAGTTATATCGTGCATATCGAACTCCATATCGACGGCAATAACAAACAATCACGTGTCAGTAAAAGAAATTATATCCTCGCAGTTTTAAATTTTGTCACCTTTTAAATTGAATAGGAGTATTTTATTCCGCAAAATTAAGGCGATACATGTAGCATTCCTCTACTTCCATTGTTTAGCTGACTAACTTAGAAACGCCTTCCTATGCCACCAAGAAATGATACTTGGTTGCAGAATTAACAATAAATATAATCTAATCTAAGTCTTCATTATGCTTTCTTTTCTTTTAAAAATACACCCAAAGAACAATTGATGTATAATAAGCAATCAAAACATTGTCATCAATCATCATACCTTTACCACCTATCCTTCCCCCCCACTTGCCTCCTTAAAGCTTCATTCATCATTCCATTAACTTTTCTTACGGTAGGGTCCTCTTCCTATCTTTATGACAGTATTCTCTTCCTATATTCCAGATGTGCCTCCATCCATTGTGTCCCTACTACTTCCTTTCCGAAAGGCTCAGTTCTCTCTGTAGTATGGACTAAAGAGGTTTACTTTATGTCTGTAGTAATCTATTCGTCGACTGTCATTACTATCCCTCTCTCACAGCTCTCTAAATTCTTACACCAGTTTTCCTTCTTACTTCCACACTTCACCTATCGTCGTGCCAGTTTTATCCGCTTAATTCCGTTTCATGCTCATTCTTCCCCTATTCTCACTGCACCTACAGTCTTCTAGTATCGAATTCTCTCTCTTTCTCTCTCTCTCCCTTCATATAAAATACATGTTTCCCTGTCCTATGTGAACTTCCTCCTACCTTCTCCTTTTCTATCTAATCTCTGAGATTCTCTTGCCAACTTGTTACCAACTCCATTTTCCTACTTCGTATCTCAAAGATCTCATTCCAACTGGTTTTACTTTCTCTCTTCCTAACTTTTCTTCCAGTTTCCTTACTTATTTCGTGGGATCATCCAATCCCTTACAAGAACTCACTTGTCAAATTTTAACTTGAATATTTTCGTACTTTTTTTACTTCGTGAAGAGGCATTATCCAGCAGAAGAATATTTCTTTTAGGTATCCATTTCTCATCTTGAAATGTTATAGATGGTACGAAAAAATACTCTGACACATACACAAAAAACAATCTGACTCATCCAAGCTTTTAGGTGGTTGTAAAAGTCACATAGAAAATATTTCAATTTAGTTCCCTTAAAAGCTCCTTATTTTTTACCTTGCTCAATTGTGTTAATTTGATCTAGTGTGTGCCGATCGCATTTGTGTATGTAATCATGGTTCTTGCTAGATTTGTTTCCAGGAAGTGATTTTTCAGAATGTGCGGCAAATGATTTCAAGGGTTGCATTTTCCAGAATAGACCTGAATCAACTACGTTGTGTACTGGTCAGAGAACTGATTGAATGTTGAAAGCAATGAATTGAATTTCTCCTTGAACAACGTTGTTGGAGTTATGTCTCGAGTCAGATTTACCTAGAATGTCCATCTGCCTTATAGCTTGTCGAATTTTGCAACTAAATAAATAGCCTTGTGAAGAATTAAATGTTTCCTCAATTTTCAAATGTTCCTGAAACTATTTCGCCTTTTTACAAACCATTGGCCCTGAAATCGGGTTTTCTTCAGTAAGCTACAAAAAAACAGATTTCATGTCAGATAATAATGACTTATTTTATAGTTTTCTCATAGCTGATAGCCCAGAAACGGATTACTCTAAACATATAGATTGAAAATATATTTTTTTTTCGTTTGATTAAGTAACACTGTTTACCCACTCCAAACTCATCTCCGATTTTTTTACACGTTCATCGCGATTTGCAGTACAGTTTATTATCAATACATTTTTCTCTAAAGAGCAATGCATTACGTTTAGCATGCATTGTTGATCGCTCAGAACCACTATATGTAATGAAGGCTAATAATAATATAGTAAGTGTGAAACTAGATGTTTGTAGATGAGGAGAAGAGAGGGCAATTTCCTAGATAGCTTAGTAGCTGATTAATAATTCTTAAAATTCCTAGAACATTATTGAAGGCTTGGCTAGATTTTTTCTCGATAGTACTGCTAAGTGTTTCTCTAATTTTCTAGGAGACCACTTTTTAATCAATTTTCTCGGCAATGAACAAAATAAAACATAATTCTTCGCATTGCATCCTAAAATAATACTTACACAAATAATTGATAATGAAGGAATAAATTATAAGCAATTTCGCGGTGAAATGCATTATCTTCTTGTGAAACATCAAAATACAAGTAATTTGCAGAAAGCCGTGATAATTTTAAGTATTTCCTGCTCTTTTCAGATTTAACAAAACACTACTTCAAGAATCACAAGGGAACGATGCTACGCTACAAACTAACTTCTTTATTTTATCTCTTAAACCCCAGAAATTAGTGAGCAGCATCAGGCATTCTGTGACGACCACGTCCTAATGAACACCGACACAACGACAAAAACCAAATTACAAATTATACAAACGCATTCTCATTAAATACTCAGGAAACAAAAAATTAACACATCCTCCATCAAACCGCTGAGGAAGACCCGATGAGGAGATAACTCGCACGCATGACCCAGCCTGCGTCTCTCTCGTGCAGTCTTCGGACAGCACTTAAACTCAGAACCTGTCGTCTTTCTCTAGCTTGTTTTGCAGTTACATTCCATTAACTAATAAAGATGAAGAAGTTAAATGTTTCTAATGAGTTTTGATATATTTATTGTAATTAGGTACACTGCTATTTACTAATAGTCAGATTTTAAAATGGCAAATTCAATTTATGAATTTAAAGTGAATATTTGTGATGTTCGTTGAAAACATATTTAATAAATAATGAAAATCAGATACGCAAATAAAACTAATAACAAAACAAAATTAAGATTATTATGTTAAGAAGCGTACATTTATCCCCGGTCAAAATTAGGCCTATTTTCTTCGTGCATTCCAATCTAAGAATCATTTGGAAATGACCTAATAATTTTCTTTGTACTATACTGTTATAAGCTATCACTTATCGGTTTAGTGCATCAATATTCCTTGTCTTATCATCCCCCTTAATTTCTTACACTTGCGTGCGTACAGTACCTCACTTGTCGAGAGACAAGTCAGAAGCTTAGAGTGCTCGGCTAGGGCGGTTCCCCGAAGGTGATAGATACCTAGTTAGGATATTCCTCGCGAGACAACTTGTAGGTCGGCGCCGAAACTCGCCATCCATTGGGTCACCGCTACCTCCCGCAATGAAAGTGCACTACAATTACGGGACAAATGAACTTAGCCGTTGTCGCGCTCGGAATAACTAATCAATTAATCAGTCAAGAGAATAAACATCTGATTTAAATACAGTAAACCCTCTTTAGCACGAACTCGCTTAACACGAATTTCGCCGTTAAACTTCGGCTCCTTGCAAGAGATTACGGTAATATGGACTTTTGTAATACTCGGTTAATACGAATTTTTATCACACGAACTCCGATTATTTCGGTCCCTTGGAATTCGTGTTAATGAGGGTTTACTGTAATAACTAGATATGTAATAAGCTGAATATGAGAAGTTCAATTGCAGATGTTCGAGATGTCATTGAGACGTATGCAGGCTTATCTGGCGGCTCCTGAGTTTTTTCTCATTTACACGAAGAGAAAGAAATTCTTCTGTCGAATAAACTAGAAGTACGACCTCACACACGAAGGACTTAGGACTCCAGCATCATTTTTGTAGCTTTCATCGCTCGGAATTCGACCTACATCAACGATTTTGTCAAAAAGACTTGAAAATAAAGTTTTAAACATCTTGAACTGAATATAAATCCGTCTGTTAGGAATTTGAACGATTGTAAAAAAGAAACTATTTCTAGTACGGCCGGACGAAGGTCTCCTCCTGGCAGGCTTAAGGCCACCCATCATTTAAATGCTCGGAGTCGTTAACGTCTGTCCGTCCATCCGCCCGTCCGTCCACCCGTCCACCGTCGGCGGTTGGCATCCACAAAGAGCGGAAGCCGCCCGCACCCCCCCCCTTCCGGCGACGCGCCTTCCGCTTCTCGGTCGGGCAGCGCGAGGGTTCGCGTGGGCGGCGACAGGCGGCGCTGATGTCGCCCGCGCCGTGGGAGATCTTTCCGCTGGGCCGCGCCCTCGCCCCAACGAAATTCACCCGTTCCACGGAAATATCACTCAAGGCGGCGCGGCGCCACGGAGCGTGTAAACTTTGCCAGTCAGAATAATTTGGGAAGAGTTGATTTAGTGTTAATGGGATTTTGATGAGCGTAAATGCAACTACGGTTTTTTCTCGTGACTATTTTAAATGACACTTGTTAATTTAAAAAAGTATTTTTTACAATATTTTTTCCACCTTTCACTGCGGCAGTTTTTTTTATAGATATTCCACGAATGTTTCGAACATGCAATTAGCGTACATACTCAAATCCTGACCATAACTATAGAATTGAAGTTATGTCTCACTTTTCTGAATAAAATCAATTAGTAAATTTATTATTTTAATACAAGTTATTAATATTTAGTATTTAATAAAAGTATTATTTACTTTCGTAAGAGAGAAACATTTCTTATTCATTTCCTTAGTGCGTCATTATTGGTGTATTCTAATCAGGAAAGTGACACTTTTTCGTGCAGGCCTGTAGTAAATCTCCATCATTTCGCACAATTGTTTTGGAAAGCGTATAAGTGGCAAGAGATTCGCTGAATGACGGCGAAAAAGATTTCTAATACATACAGAATACCGGTCTGTGAGCCAATCAATACTTAAAAGAAAGTCAAATTAAGTGATGAAAGTAGTGAAAATTGTTTCTTGTGGGTGGAAAATACTTTCTACAATTAAGGAAATTATTAATCAAAATACATCTTACTCCGAATAAGAGTTCTGAGAATCACAAGAATTAGAAGTCGTAACAAATATGGAACATACGCTTTCCTACCTGATTGATTATTCGTTCAAAACATTTTGAGTAAATAATTACTTTTACATCAAAATTGTTTGTAGAGTGTGTTACAGGAAAGAAGAATGGTAAAAAATCGATGGATGATGAAGAATGGTCGGTGAGAAATAGATTGTAAATTATGAATGGAAGGTGAAGGGTGAGTGGATGATAAAGATGCGTGGATGGTGAAGGATGGATGAATGGAATAGGTTGGATACATGATGAAGCGTGGATGGATGGTGTAGAATGAACGGTAAAGGATGTGAAGAGCAAGAAGGAAGATGGAAAATAAAGTGATGGAGGATAAGGGATGGAGAAGGGTGAAGAGTGGTGAATAGAAGTATGATTGAAGGGAAGTGAGGGAGAGAAGAAGTTAAGGAATTAGGAAAGATTTCACTTCAACGTTCTCTGTAAGATGGATGTTGTAGGAAGAGTGGATAGACAGCCAAGAATGGATGGATGAAGAAGAATGATTGGTGAATGATGAATGATGATGAAGAATGGATGAAAGCAAGAATATACGGTAAACGATGTTGGAAAAGTCGAACGGATGAAGAACGATGGATGAATGAGATAAGGTAGATGGATGGTGAAGACTGAACGGTAATGATATGCAAGGGAAAATGGAGGATGGAAAGTGAATGAAGACGGATAAAGGGTGGCGAAATGCGAGTCTGATTGAAAAGAAAGTGAGGAAGAGACGAAGCGTAGATGGATGGTGAAGACTGAACAGTAAATGATGTATAAGGGAAAGTGAATGACGATGGATAAAGGACGGAGAGTGAAGGGCGGCGAATGGGAACGCGATTGAAGAGGAAGTGAGGAAGAGAGGAAGCGAAGGAAGGAAGGAAGGAAGGAAGGAAGGAAGGAAGGAAGGAAGGAAGGAAGGAAGGAAGGAATGAAGGCGGGAGGGGATTGGTCACGGCCTCTGAGGCGGCTGCCGACGCATTCCATGCGACGCCTTCGCCCGTAGATCCTGCTCGTGCCGCGCCGTGCGGTGCCGTGCCTGGAGGCGAAGGGCTGCAAGTGGGCAACTGTGTCATTGTCCGGAAGAATTGGGCGAAAGCATCGCGCCTGGTCATACCGCCAAAACGATAAAAGGAGTTTTGTCTTTTTTATTGAACACAATGCAGGAAGTTCATCAGACAAACTCTTTCAGGTAATACGGTATTTGAGATCAAATTCTTTGCTAGTAAATGACACTAGGTTGGTACCACAATCTCAGTAAAATATGTCTGCAGGTAATACTTGTAGTTAAATGTTAAACGTTTTTTTCTTGATATATTAATAATAATAATAGTAATAATAATAATATAAGTTAACTATGATTATAATATATTAAGTATTATATTTGATTATAATATTATAAGTTAACATTGATAAGTCAACTTTATCAATGGTTAGACTTAAGATACAATATATTTTTATTTTTTTGTTACTATATCCAAGAAATAGCAAATATTTTTTTATTATTCTGTTTAATTCTGTTTGTGTTTTAATCTCCGTTCCCTCATAAATTTCGCTTAGTACGAAAAGAAAATATACCAAGTCGTATCAAATTAAAATTTGGCAAAAATATGCTCCAATCTCATAAAACTAATGCTTCTTGTTCATTTTTCCTTCTTCTCATCACATCATACTCTTCATATTTATTCTCCGAACTGATAAAATCAAAAATAAAATTCAAAAGTATCTAAATAAAAACTACTTCAAAAAGAAGCGAGAGAAAATTAACCTCAATATGTCTAAAATGATCAGATCAAAAACTGCCAGGACGCATAATTTAAAACTCTCAACAAACACAGGGAACAAAAACGAATAAATTAATATTTACGGCATAATTATCATAAAATACTTTTTAAAATATGAGATTGGAGAATTATAAAATTAGATTCTCAGGCCGACTATAACCAATCGAGTTATAATATAAAATAATATTTAAATACTGTTCATCCTTTTTTTAAAAATTCCAATGAATTATTATTTCGTTTAAATTTGTCTATTAGTCCTTCCAAAGGTAGCATAGTTGTAAAGAAGGTAGTTAATAGGAGGCCATGGGTTAGTTCTAAAATTACCTAAATTAAGAAACTAATTATTGTGGTAATAGTGGGCCATGGATTATTAGAACACACGGTCATAATAACTCTGATTTCGACACTGACATAAGGTTATTCGTATGAGTTAAAACAATGAAAGGGGATAAAACTATATTATGCAATTAGTTTAAAATATTAAGTTCCATTGTACAATACATGTTTTGAAAACAAGTGAAATTAGAAGCGAGTTTTCAAATTTGGAGGAATGCTATAAATTAACATTAAACATGTTGCATTCGTAGTATTTTATGTAAGGTCATTAGAAAATAGAAAATCAAAGGTAATTTTTGGAAACAAATTGTCATGACTTCACGAGTAATTGACGTCTTTGTGAAGAAAAAATGGCTAGCTTGTTGTGTTTACCGCCACAACGGCCCGATTTGCTCGCTGCCATTCAATTGGCTGTGCGTTTTACCGCCCACCCCCATGATTCGCTCGCTGCGATTGGCTATATGTGTTATAACGCAATTATTCGTGTGATAAACATAATTACCTCATAATCTGTGCCACAAAACGCAATTTTATGGACGATTTGCTCATTAGATCACATTTTTGATCATTTTGTCCCTCAAGGGTGATTAGAAAAAGTTTACACCCGTGGTACATTATTTTATTTTTTACCTAATTTTATTGATTCAGATTTACTTATTTACTAATTAACTAAGGATTAACTTGATTCGGTTTGTCATTTCGTATTTCCTTGCCATAATTTCCTTTCATGATTCCCTTCCACAATTTCCTCCATAGGGAAAATGTGGCATCATTCAAATGTTTTTGTACTTCCCTCGTAACCAGGGTCCTCTCGATCCAAGTAAGTTACGCAGCGTATTTCGAACTCCGTTTCGAAGGCAATAAAAAGCTATAACGCAGTGTTGTCGAGGTCGATGACGCGGGCGGGAGTCCGTGGCACGAGCGCCACGACGAAATCGACTCTCCACGCTGTTCATTACCCCGCCATCAGAGACAACGTCATCAGAGACAACGTCATCCCTATGTAAAACGGCCGGGTTACTAACACTTCCCTTTCCCAACGCTAGTGGCGCAGAGAAGCTCGTGATTGATTGATTGATTGATTGATTGATGTTTCCGGGCGCGTCAACTACGTTGGTCATTAGTCCCGTAAGTGTAGTGCGTGTTTTTCTCGGGAGGTGGCGATGATCTTTTCACCGCTGGATGGCGAAAATCTGGCGTCGACCTACAGTTGACTAGCGGGGTTTCCCCTCAACCAGTTATCTCCCACCAGCGGGGCACCGCCCCAGCCGGGACAAGCTGTAAGCTCCCGACCGGTCTCCCGACATGTGTGGTTGTTTAGTGCATGTTAGTGTAAGTGTGTGTGTGTAAGAGGAGAGGATAAGACAAGGAAGAGGAAGGAAAGATCGCTCGCGGTCCGTGGCCCGTTTGTTAGGGTACTGCTCCGGCATTCGCCCGGTGTTGATCGGAGAAACCACGGAAAACTACCGATCAGAGCAGCCGGCCGCTAGAATTCTCCAGACAGCGACTGAATTCGACCCAGCTGACAAGCTAGTGTCGAAATCCTGCCACCGTCTGGACTAGAACGTAGGACCTCCCGGTCAGAGGGACTGAGAAGCTGCGATGCCCCGACCCGTGCCACCGCCAATACAAGACCTTGACACCACCTGCTGTAACGTATCAGTAAAAAAAATTACCTCTCAACCATCTCCCATTTCGATCCAGATCCAAGGCACTTCCGTCCTGCGCCTCACAAAAGTGAAACGCGCGTCTCGGCGCGGAGGCCCAGCGGAGCAGCGCTGGCTGTCAGGTGCGGCGTGTGACGCGCATCGCAGGTGCGGGCGCGCGCGCGTGCACGCGTAACCGGTGACGTCAGGCGCGTGCGTCGCCTCCCGGAAGGCGGCGCCGCGGGCTGTGATCACGCGTGCGTCTTGCGCTCGCCGGCCGCGGGGCGCTTTCTCTAACGTAACACACGCGTGCGCCACTGGTGCGTGCACGGCCCGTGTGCGCCACGCCCCCTCGTCGACGCCGACGCTGCTGCCGTGGTGGAGAGCGTCTGCGAAGGTGTGGCTGTGCGCTGCTCTTTTTTGTTGTTGAAAGAATGACGAAAAATATATGTATTTGTATTTAAAAAACGGTTTCTAAATGTTAAATTAAATGATCACAGGTTTTGTCGTTGCCAACAATGTTATTTATTTCAACAAGAACAGCTTTCGATGGCTTATAGTCGACTACTAGTCGTTTTGTGGCTTGACTATGTCTACTAGTCGTTTTGTGGCTTCCAGATAGCAGAAACTGATGATGATGGTTAATCCATCGAAAACTGCTCTTATTGAAATAAATAACGTTGTTGGCAATTGCAACGCCTGTGATCATTGAATTTTAAATGTCAACGACATTTCACCACAAAATCAATATTCTACTAAACGAATGATTGTCAAAAATGAAAGGGATCATGTATTGAAATTTGAACCTGTTGAGGTGGCTCAAGGCATCAACTGATTTCACTGCTGTGCTTCTGACCGAGTTCTCGAGTTCGAGTCTCGACTGTGGAAGGATTGTCGACACTAGCTAGTCGACAGCGAGGTCGAATTCAGCCGCTGTCTGGAAGAGAATTCTACTAGTCGGCTGCTCTGATCGGTAGTTTTCCGAGTTTCTCTTGTCAATATTAGGTGAATCTCGAAACAGTGCCCCAATAAACGGGCCACCGACCGCGTGCGGTCTTTCCTTCCTATTCCTTGACTTACCTTCACCCCTTACTTATACACACAAACACTTCATACAGTAAACTACCACACATGACGGAAGGCCCTTCGGTAACATAGCGGAGCACCGCTTCGGCCGGAATTACCCCTAAGGGCGATATCAACAGGGCGAAACTCTGAAAGCCGACGTATAGGTAAGCGCCGGAATTCATGTTCCGGGGAACACCTCTGGGAATAGAACATTGCAGTGTACCAAGTAGCTGACGTACCCGGAATCATACGATAAGTTCGTATGATTCGTATAAGCTCATGAATAAGTTCTCACTCACTTTTCTTGGAGCGCGGAGTTTTCGTTTCTGATACTGTCATAATGTTGCAGGTGGGACGTTGGGGTTAAGAGCGCACAAATATATGTTTCTTAAGTTCCCTTTCAGATACTTAAAAAAACTCCTGTTTCATTTTCGCCTCTGCGGTTGAGGTAATAGTCAAGTCACTAAGGACATCTTACCATTTTACCTTTTCCACTTCATACCATCATTACTGGTCATTACTATGTTTACTCTTGCAGATTGCACACTCTCTGTACGTCATTAGGCACGATGTCAACATATCCAAGTGTTCTCAAACTCGCGGAACACCTAAAGAAACATCAGTAGAGAGCTTTTAGAGAATATTCGTGCATGAGTGTTCAAATTTTGATGAAAGTGTAAATATATGTTCTGAGAGAATATTCTTTCATTGTTTAACCAAAATCGAAGGATTTCGTAACCAGAGTCTGGGGAATATTCTTATTATCGGAGTAACTAGGTGTCATAGGCACAACCAAGCACCTGGCATTTTTTTAAACATTTTCTGAAGATGGAATACACGTAGCCATGTTTAATTACATTTTCTGTTTATATGAGTTTCATTAAAAATTCTAGCCTACTTACTTAATTTATTCCAGCATTACAAACTATCTGTATCGTTTCAAGAAATCGTTAAAAAAATGACATTTTACTGCACGTATTATGACATATTTGCCATACATGGCACGAATAATTACGTCATCACTCATTCAGCCAATCCCTGCGAGAGAATCTTAGAAAGGTAGCGAAAAAAAAGAAAACGTATAGCCGACCACTGTTTTTGTGCACAGAAGTCAAATACCCGTGACGTCAATATAAAATTATTTCTAAAAATTAACTTCGAATCTCTCATAAATTTATAATGTTGTTATACAAAAAGAAAACGTATGCAACTCGGTTTATAACGCCGCTTTATAGCATTCGTATAAATCTGAAAATTCGCGCCTACCGTCGCTCGTTTTAAAAAACAAACTTATTCAATAAAGGTAAACATAAATTATCTGCATAATGTACTATTATTTACAAGAGAATACTCTGAGCGCTTTAAGAGATTTCGGCCCGCGAAAAGAGGTCACTTCAACTCGAGCGCCGTCCAATCTGGCGCATTTTAGATGTTAAGGACGACATGACATGATAGCCACAAATAGTGGGAGACTTTGTTTGATTTATTTCTCAATTATATCATTTAGTGTCGTCATGCGCATCAACACCATCCCAACCGGACACCATCCCAACCGGAACAAGGGATAGGCTCACGACTGGTATACCGTCGAGTGTGGCCATGTCGTCCTCGTGTGTGTGTGTAAGTGTGTATGTATGTGTGTGTGTAAGTGTGTATGTATGTGTGTAAGTGTGTATGTATGTGTGTGAGTGTGTGGGCGTATGTGTGTATGTATGTGTGGTGAGTGAGAGAGACGAGAGAGAGATGGGA